>OY720027.1:18112804-18660349 GCA_963082485.1 Eudonia mercurella | reverse complement strand
AAAACCGGGTGGGGCATTTCAAATTAGTTTTTCTGTTGCGGCTCTACTCTGAGTTAGTGGTTGGCAGGTTAAGGGAATCAAATTAAATGTTAGTAGGTATAATTGTTCCTAAAATGTATTTAAGACAAGCTGATAACGATTCTGACGGCGGCGGCCGCGAGTTCGAATACGATTAGAGACAAAGTTTTACCAGAGTCATGGAAGATTACTTTTGTTTTTTTTAGGGTTTCGTAGTCAACAAGAAACCCTTATAGTTTCGCCATGTCCGTCTGTCTGTCTGTCTGTCCCCAGCCTAGCTCATAGACTCTTAGTACTAGAAAGCTGTAATTTGGCATGGATATACATATTAATCACGCCGACAAAGTGGTGAAGTAAAATTTTGAAAAACATTTTTTTTTTAGGTTACCTTACCCCCTACACGTGAAGTGGGGATGTAATTTTTTTTGTCTACCCCATAGTGTGGGGTGTCGTTGGATAGCAATTTCAAAAATATTGCGAGTTTGTAATAACAGTTTCTTGATTGAGGTATCTCCCCCCCTCTGCCAGCCAAATGGTTGATTTTGGATACGTGAAAAAATTCACGGTAGTTGTATATATGATGAAGTTAAAAAAAAAACTATCACAGCTAAGTAGGCTTTAAAAGTTTACGAGTAGCAGTCGACCAACTTATAAAATGTACTTGGCGCAGTACAAATTCCTCATTGGGAACTACTTAAATAACGTTGTCAGGTAAGTATGTGAAACCGGTAGTATCTACATTTAAGTATATGAGCCATTTAAAAATATACGTATTATTGAGATGGGCTACGAAACCCTACACTGCGCGTGGCCCGACACACTTGTTAACAATGAATAAAGCTCACTTTGACTTACAAAGTAAATATGTTTGTTGGTTATATTGTTGTAAAAAAGTGTTATTAAAAAAATATTAAATATCATTTATTTTTGAAGATTTTTCATTCATATGGGTTAGTATAAGACTTTCAAAATATTGATAGTGTTATTGCAATAAGCTATTATTATTAGTTACTATTTAGCCGGGTTTATATCCTGCTCGTGACCTTTCCGACACTTTTTTGCATTTAGGTAATCTGCATATAGAATTGTAACTAAATTGTAAATATATCATAAAAATGTTTAAAAATAATATTCAAAAAATAATTTAGTATTTATCACTAATGGTTATAAACTTAAATAAATGTAATAGTTGAACACTTCGCATAATTTTATTTGAATAAATAATAATAATGTTACACGTGGAGCAATCGGTTGCCTAGCAACGCAATCATGGCGGATGTGATCCCAGCGCAGTTTATGCGGCCAGCGGCGGCGGCGCGGGGCGAAGCTGAAAAATTGATCAGGTCCCGTGAGACCCAACTGCATACCCAATACCATATTAAGCTGTGTGGTCTAACCTTTATTTTAAAGGCTTTTTATAGAATGGACATTCTATCTAAATAGAAAGAAAAAAGATAAATAAGTATACTTACATAATAGTCGAAGATATATTATAATATATATATTTTTATTTATTATATTTTAGGTTTACCTTCTACTACTACTACTATGAGTAAGATGATGTAAGATATCCTACATAAAGTCTACAAAGTGTGAATACGAGAAAAAATACTCTTTTAGTCTGCATGTTGTATATTTCTGACAAAAAAGCTTATATTCATTAATTAATTCATTCTTTGTACGATATATTATAAAATATTCAATTTTTTTTTGTTATATTTTTTTATCGTTATTGTTATTTTTTTTTATTGTTTTTGTATGCCGATATTCTAATTTGTATGTGTTGTATGGTTTAGCGTAGTTACTACTCGTATTATTATTATTAACACTATTTATATTTTATATTTATATTATTAGAACCTGAAATGGATGCTTAAAAACAACTTACTTATTAAAAAACCTGGCTCAAGATTGATGCAAGATGAATGCCAACTTACCTGAAAAAAGAGAAAAAAAGGTTACAATCAACGCAAATTATTATATTACAATAACAGTTTTTTTTTCCTTTAGTTGATGGCTTCGTGCGATTAGCACAATTAGCCAGTGTCAAAGTAATATTTCTAATACATAAATAAACAATATTTCTTTCATGTATGATGATGATGATGAATGATAACAGAAATGAGAAGTGAGAAATTATATACCCCCAACCCCTAGAGTAGTATCTCAGTAAAGATGTGGGGCTTTACTAAGTCTTCGGGCGGACTTCTTGAGAGAATTTGAAAAGTGACGTTGCATTGTTTTGTTTCATTTGCCAACATTGATGCACACTCACGAACACTTAACGGTTAATAATCCACCATTATTTCACATTAATATTCGACATAACACAGAAAATAAAACAAAACCGCAGGCATAACTCTTCACTTTCCCGCCAAGCTCAATAGATTTTAAACTTTATGTACTTAATTTTTTTTAATTTTCTTTTTATTTATGACCTTAAAAAAAATTAAAAAATAGAATATGGTCGAACATTTATGGAAGAAATCTGACAGTTTTTGATAGGTTGATATGCAGGCGTCTGTACCAGCATTTAATGCTCTAAGGTACCAGCTTAAATAACCATTTTTTATATACTATATTAATCCTGCTCGTGGATTTTTTTTAACACTTTGTCTGTTTTCAATTTGTAATTTGTTCGCAACAATATTTGCGTAAAATTATATGAAAATAATCATAAATTACAAACACAACAAAAAAAAAATCAGCCAAATCGGTTGACTTATAAATGCGTGTGTTCGCGTAAACTTAAAAAAAAAACAATTGAGTGTACTCCTCAAAATGTCATGTAAGTAACTCACTTCCTTCTCCGGCCGCTATATTCTTTAGCTAGGAACGAGTGTGGCCGGACTGAATCTCGATCATTTATTCAACGGCGACGGATTAGATCGGCCGCCGCTCATTCACTCATTCTTTTAATTAAGGATCCTTTGTCCATCGCCCGTCTGAATGGTTCGATCTCGTCCTTGTAATTAAACATTTTTGATTACAGCTATAAATAATAGATGGCTTTTGTTAGTGGAACACGCATTTCAGGCTTCCTTGGTGGGCGAAACGGAAACTTACAATTCGGTATTTATTTAGAATTCTTAACATTTTGACAAAGCGCTCGGCTCGGCTTTATGCCCTACTAAATCTGTCGCCATAACGACAATGTTAGTAAGCATTGTCAGAAAATAAGGAGACCCCAGAAGAGAAGCTTAGTTCACACATTTGTATGAGGAAGAAGAAGAAGAAAAAAAAAAGAAAAGTACCGTAGAGCGCTGTTATTCTGACAGGGCCGACGGAGGGAGGCGACGCGCCGCGACTCCGACAAACGAAATGTCTGATATGATAAATAATAAAAATAAAAAAAACAAAGTAATTAAAATACAAAATGCATTAAATATTTGAAAGTAGATAAATATAATTTAATATATAGTATTAAATATAAATAGCCATGATCCTCAGACAAAACATCTTGGCTGTATGGGCTAACCCCTTTGTCCTGCCCTTATGACAAGTTGTCAAGATGACATTTGTGTTGACTGTAGACACAAAACATGCCATAAATAAAAGAAGAAGAAGAAGAAGAAATGCCACGTAATGGCCACATGTGGGCCATAGACAGCCACAGTCAGACTTGAGCTCATGACGTGGCAAGCGAATGTTGGATGGAGGCATAGACTTAGTGGGGTGGGGATGCAATGGAAGTATAAAGCTTACCTTCTGCAGTCTCCTTATTTTGTGGCATTGTTGTGTTCCGACAAGAGATAAGATAGCCAGGTATTCAGCATTTGTTAAAATTCGGATTACCGGGCGAGGTGCGCTTTAATTTTCTGCCTTCATATAACTTATCATCAAAGGATTTGAAGGAGAAGCGTTTCCCCGCAATAAAATTGAAAGAGCATTACATAAAACTGAAGACACTAAGCATAAAGAGTTGCACAGACACGGCAGCACAAAAGCTGATGAAATTAAACGCAAGCAGTGGAGTTATGCTTGAGGCGGGCTGCTTATTAACACGGCGTTTCTATTATTGTTTTAAGTTCTGTATGCCGTCGGCATTAAGCCCCAACTATTTGTGCTGCTTCGGTTTTAGACTCCGGCGACGGAGACCAGAAAATCCAATTTGGAAATAATTTATGTGCCGACAGTAGTGTGGGCGAACGCGGCCAAAGCCAAGTTTCGCCGTTTATTTTCATGTGTCAACATTTTCAAAGTGCATAATATCATAGACTAGATTTAGGTTGACTATATACGATTATAATTAAATCTTTTGAAATGTGACTTAATGGAATTGGGGAATAGTAGGTACCTATTTTATTTATTTTCGAGGAGCTCGATGGCGTTGTGGTTAACGAGCCCTGTCTGCGATTGCTAAAGTAAAGCAACTTTAGCAAAAGCCCGTCATTGGATTAGTGACCAAAATTTAGCATCTCAAGTTCTTCCGTGCTTAAGAAGGCACGTAAAGTCGTTGGTCCCAGCTGCATTAGCAGTGAATAACAATCACCAATCCGCACGGGCCCGCGTGGTGGTTCATGACCCGTTCTTCCTACTTATCCATAGGGAAGGCTCGTGCCCCAGCCGTGGGGTCATAAAATGTGCTGATAATGATGATGATGACCTTGTTTCTTTATGAAAGTTGCTACGGCGAAACGCTTAGGCTTTCTTTCTTATCGTCGGGAAGTGATAATGATAATGGTGAATATGTACAATTAACGTTACCCGGTTATCCCGCAACCTACCTGGTGAATCATACTTGTAACTGTTTGCACACAAGTGTTGGTAAATTCAAAGGTAAAGTTAAATTAAATTTAACTTTGTAAATATAATATGTAGATAGTATCTTTCTTATTATAGGTATTTTTTTAAATTTTCTCATGTTTTGATTTTTAACTTAGTTAATTATTATTATTGTTTTTCAACTATACCAATTGAGTTTTGTCAACAGGAAGAAACTGGCTTCTGTTCCACAGGTTTGCTTTTTTACAGAAGCCAGGGCAAAATTAATTTGTAAATTGGTGTTTGTTGCAATAAAATCATTTTCATTTTCATCTTAAATTATTAAGTGATGAAATAAGATTTGATTTAGACATGAGAAACTGTTAAATCGAAAAAGGAATTTTCCTTACAAAATTCGTCTGAGCCCTAGCCAGCGAAACCACGGGCACTCGGAATTGTGTAACACGCCATTGCCACAAAATAAGGAGACTCACAGAAAGTAAGTTTACGCGGTCGAGCAACGCACACATAGACAACCTCTCACGGACACAGAATATTGCAACAGCAGCGCTCGACCAGGATGCCTAGTGTGAGTTTTGTTTACTATCCGTATTCATTCGATTACGTTTACGAAAACGAAAATTAGTATGGCATTGAAGCAGCGCCTCCTGGCGGCATATGAGAAGAGTTAAAATTTTGCCATACAAAATCTCGTTTTCGTTAACGTGATCGAATGGCGAATGTAAACTCGCACTAGGCACCCTGTTTCGAGGCATGGTCGCTGTGAGTGCAAGATGGCGCAGACAATGACGTCATGAGTGAAGTCTCGCTAAATTTCGTGAACGCGCTCACGGCGATTCTGAACGACTGTTATCGCGCTAATATCGATATAATCGTGACTCGGAACGCACCCTTAAGCTTACCTTCTGTGGGTCTCCTTATTTTGTGCGACTGCTCAATTATTAACACTATTTAAGGCCGACACAGACGCTCAAATATGCATTAATTGGTGTGCGTAAATAATAATACTTTATATAGAAGCCTTAATCATTTCAATAATAACTACGACAAGCACAGTATTGTTATGTGATTAAAAATTAACGGCAGCGCGTTTTATTGTGCTTCAGTCAATAAATATTGTATGGCTGGCCTCAGCTCAGCCATTTATAAAACCAGCGCTGTGCGGACATTTGCTGTCTCACAGCACATGTATATACCATAGCTTAAGATGTCTAATGTATTCTGTGTTTATTGCATCATCATCATCATCATCATCATCATCATCATCATCATCAGCTCACTTCTACCCACTGCAGGGCATAGGCCTCTTCCCTCGCACGCCACTCTTTACGGTCCTGCGCCATCCTCATCCATCCCCTGCTCGCCACCCGGACTAGGTCGTCCGACCACGGAACTGGAGGTCTGTCTACCGATCGACGAGCATCTCTTGGCCAATAAATGATTTTTATTCGTTTACTTCTACGGTGCAATTCGTTTTGGAGAGAGTTTACTTTTGATCTCAAACCAATTCCATTCCAGAAATAAATAAGAATAACAAATAATCGTTTACAAGCTTAAGAGCTCGAGCGCGTGAACACCAGACACAATAGAATTTTAATTGTTATCGGCCACCTGGTGGCCGACCGACGCTCAAGGGGTTAATAAAACACAGTTACAAAAATTTAGCCAAACGCGGCCTTATCGCTACAAGCGATAGCGTCGCCAAGTATTTAATAAAGTAAGTAAGTAAATAGCCTATAACTGTCTCACTGCTGGGCAAAGGCCTCCATCATTGAAATCAAGTCATCACTACAATTGATGGGTGATGGATTAATCATCACGCTTGCCAAAAGAAAAATCCGAAACACACTTTGCCCGACCTGGGAATTGATCCCGGGACCTTGGAATAGCGCTATGCCACTGCCACCGAGGCGTTTAAGTATTTAATAATGTGAATAAAAACAGTTAATGCTGCGGTTTCCTCTCTCAAACAGCGGCGTTCAATATCCTAAACCAACATCGCATGTGGTTCCCGACAAGTTTACGTACATATTATTTCAGAACTTTTACACCAGACGACCCACACTTTGTCGGTCTAAGGAATTTTCGTATTAACAAATTACTAGCTTACTTGTTCGCCTGGTTGGAAGTTTGCAACAGGATCCTTGTGATTAGCTTCACTGCTCTGCAGGTCTGCCTCTACCACATGGACACAAAAGCATTTTCTGTTACTCGCTTGACCCTCATCTGACCTGATGGTAAAGGCAGTTGGAAGCTCATTGCACCCAGAATCCTCAACTACTGAGGCACTGGCTATATTATCTCTAATTGATAGAACACAACATTGCTACTAGCACTGGTGTTATTAAGAGAGACTTTGATAACCTAATGGTAGCTAGTAAGACGTACTTTGAGTACTAGACTTACCAATCAAAACAGACTACATTACGTAGCTCCAGCTGGTTAATATTAGCATTTTATCCACTTGCTGGAATCTTACGAAACAGTATCATCATTTGTCTTATGGCATAAAGCTGAAAAAATGTTTCTTATTCCTATTACTTAAAGTCTATTATTGCAAGAAATTCTGCACACTAAGCGGCCATTTTAATAAACAGACTGCGGTTGGCCTGACACGCAGCTAACAAAAGCTAGCAAAACCTCAACAGCCGAGCAATCTTGCACTGTCTACCATTTTCTTAGTGACGTCACTTATATGTTCAGCATTTTGTGCCTAAATTTGATGATTTAGGGACTTTTCGGGGTTAGAGTCGTAATGTGATGTTTCGCAAGCACATACTGTTTGTTAACTGGCAAGCCAGGGTAACTACTGTTTGTAGTCATCTTTTATGCTTTGTCATTGTTAAAAAAACTCAACTCAAGCATCATGTAAAATTACTGCTGTTTTGATAATAGAATATATATAGGTATTAATTTGCTGACGAAAACATTGTATACATTTAGAATTTTTTTTTTATATTTACGGGTAAGCACAGTGCCTTGATCTCACCTGATGTTAAGTGATGATAAGGCTATTTGGTGGAAGCGCACTTCACCCGGGATCCTCAACTAGTGAGGCACTGGCTATCTTATCTCTAGCTGCCGGAACACAACAATGCTACAAACATTGATGTTATGGCGACATATTTAGATAAGATGGTGGTAGCGACAAACAAGTCCTACCATCAACCAAACCGAGTACACAAACATGTACCCCCCGCTGGGAATTGAACCTGGGACCTCTGGGTCTAAACCGGTGGTCTTAACCACTAGACCACAGAGGCGGTTACGTATGTACATTTGTTACGTATGTACATATTATAGTATTGACCTTGTCCACGACCTTGTATAGTATCATAATGGTATCAGGTTGGATTCCCGATCATGCATATGTTTGTGTTATAAATGTGAAGGTATTAGAGTTTTCATTTATGTATTATGGGTGGCAATAATTGGATTTATTGATATACCGACGAGCTAATCTACGAATTGAACATAAATGTATAAACATAACAAAGTGCCTATCAAGTTACGTTTCTGCAGACGTGAAATTACGCTCAATTGTTTATTCAGTCATGACCTTCAAAACGATACTCAAGGTGACTCGAGATCATACAGTGGAATAAGAAGTTAAACCAACATTGACGTATCAGAAAAAAGTTGTTTCTTTAGATTAACATCAAATTGCTCGAACCGTTTGGTTATTTGTGGTTGCGCCAGTTGGTGACTTAAATATGCCGCGCAAAAGGTAGTTTGGCGCTATACTATCTTCCTGTACCCATCCCCTTCAATACCTTTCTCGCGCACAAGAAGACCGCAATATGGAACGCCAACGCCAACTAGCGTTGCGGTTGCAATCGCAAACTTAGTGCACTGACAACGTTTGAAAGAAACGGCTGCTTTCATTCGCGCTTAGAGGAGATCTCCATTTTGGTCATCTAGCTATCACCGCGTTAGGAGTGTTAAAACTGTGAGAGACCACGCGCTGGTGGTCTATGCTCCAGCAAAGTGCATCTACCGGCCACCAACCTCGAGCCGGTTCCGACTGCTCGCCCACCGGACACGTGGCGCCTGCCCTTCGCTGATCAAAGGTACGTCCTGTTTCCATCTCCTCGAACGGCTTACCTATTGATCTTGTAGCCAACCCTCGCCGTTCGATACGTCCTAGCCTAGTATAACGCCAACAAAAAAATACAGTCCACTGAATAGCAGAACATCGCTCGCGCCACCATTTTGTAGTCCTTCTCGCCATACCAATCTGTAACTTCAATAACTGCTACGGAATCCGTAGGCGGCGAACGTAGTTCGTAGCAGGTCGTAGGGAGAAAGTAAATTAATTGTTATAAAAAAAACAAGCAAGCAACAGAATCGACTTCAATGAAATAATTTTATAACGAGACGTCGCGACCTTTTATATTGTCCAATTAATTGAATAGTTGTTGTTATTTAACCAAAACGGTATTCGTTAGTAAATAACACTGAATATTTCTGGCTCTTCAATAAACTTTCAAATTGTTTTGTTTGCACATTAAGTAATTATGCTTGTTAAGTAACGCAACGTGTCAAACGCTCCAGCACACCAAAGGGCGATTTGTAACGTTAGCCGCTAATCAAATGAAGGTAACAATTAATTGCCTAATTGCGCCGTTTACTGCAGAGCGACGAGGGTCGGTGACCCCGCGGGGTTACTGACCGCGCAATCAAATCATCAGCTGACTTTGCATACGCGCAAATTGGACTTTTGAACAAGTTCTTACAGAATTTGCATCTACTTAACAAAATTTTACTAATATACGACTTGACTTGATACTTTAGAGATTTTTGTTTCTTTTTACAGAAAAGTGATATGACTGAGTACTACCACCGAAAAGATTAGTAAACAATGAATACCCAAAAATAACTTTATCTTACAAAAACATATAAAAACTTTTAAAATATCTACAGCTAACGTAATAAGATGCATTTAAAGCACAAAACGACTGTTGTCACCATTTTTTTCAATCCAGCCGGCTAGACATTTTGCACACAAACGACTATTGTGACACCTTAGAGGAATAAAAAACATTTTTTTATGTGTCACACGGCGTGACGTGCTGTTTCGGGTGCAAATAAACTCTTTACTGTCAGCGGCCAAGCAAGTTAGTGCTATACACAGATGGGAGGTTATGGGGTGGTAAAATTTCTGTTAGTGTCGTTTTACTGCCGGCAGCCAGTAGTAAAGCGAGCCCAATCTATGGTGCACTATGACCGCAGATCTCTAAGGAGCTCGTTAGTGTACAGGGCGGGGGCTTGGTGGCAATGAAGGCGGGAACGGGAGCGACTTCGACGTTTCCATTAAAGCTACAGTTCCTATAAAAAATGCGATCAATAATCACTATCAATTTCAATGATGTAAACTTTGATGGTTTCTAACTTTTCTTTTTTTACGTTTAGGAAGATTTATTAGCTTTTTAACAGTTGTGTTGATTTTAATAGCGTATGTAGACTGATTTAATCATATTATCTAGGAACAGTTAATCTGCTCATTATAAAAAATAAAACAATGTTGATAAATAAAATGTTTTGTTATTTCTTTAGATGTTCGTATCTTACCAAACTTAATGTTTTGGGATAAGGAAAGCAAGTAATAGCTTGAACAATTATTGTTCCCATTTCCTACACATTGGTAAGTAAGTATATGTAATAGAATATATGTCTGAAATATTATGGCTCCATTTCATTTAAATTTTTGGGCTGAGAACTGAATATGAAACCAAATTTCATATGATCTTAGTATTCTTTCGCCAGAGGTCGTCAACCGCGTCGGAACGAAGTAGCGATCACAGTTAGGTACAGTTTTTTTTCATTTTTTATTAGCTACTGTATCAGCTCTCTTACTGCAGTGTAAGCGTAAAAGTTGATCGCTGCAGCCGCCCCTTAATGGAAACTGTATACGCTAACCACCTTAATGAGGTCCCTGGTTTATTCCGACGCTTGCCTGATGACGTTAAACTCACATACCTGTATACAGCGAAAAAGTCTCGTGAGATTAGAATATAAAGACAAACACATTACAAGCAACAACATTAGTAACACAGTTTCAATTAAAACGTTTTATAAACTAATATTTTATGTAAATGCAAAATTGTTATAACATGTAATATGTTAATATAATCACAACATTAATGTTTACTTATTTATTCGAAATGGGTAACTATTTTACAAACATTTCAATTCATATTTCGAATGAACATTGAATTGAGGAAGGGCCGTATTATAAAACCGGCTCAAACTAGTATTCCACAGGGGCCAAACTTGCGAACGGCAACTCCAAAATACGAAATCAAAACAATTGTCACGTAACAACAGATAATAAAAACAACGCATTCGCGCCAAAAGCGACAATTGCCCGGATTTATACCGCGGGAGGAGACATAAAAATGTAGAATAGAAAGAAACTGCGCACAGATGGCGCCACGTGATATATTAACTAAATTTAAAAAAGAGAACGTTTTCGAATTTCGAACGCTCGCCGTGTAATGGCGCGTGGGAAATTTACTATTGGGTCTTGGTAGGTAGCAGCGGCGGAACGGTAGCACCTTTGCGCGCGCGGTATATCGCCGGAATCGCTGCCAGTGACGATGGAAGTATTTCGGAGCTGATATTGCCACTGCGACAAAGGAAGTTTGTATATCAGGGTGTCATTATAGTAAGGCGTGGCGTATTTATTACTATCGCTCGCCAAGTAACGTCTTATAACGCTGTGTTCCAATCTTTATGTTACTTTTTATATGTCAGCAACATAATAATGCGCCAAAGAAACTAAATATATGAAACAATTCAGTAAATACAAAGAGCAAGAACCAATTTTTGAATAATATTAACGATAAGGTTCATTCACTTATTGAAAACACGATTCTCTAAAAATGTAAAACATATTCTCAGTTCGCTCGTTAACATTCTCAAGTATTTCTTTGCACAATTGAAGTTGAAATAAGAACATCATTATTCCAAATTAGAGCCCTTCGAAAATTCAAAATTAATTCCAAGCTGCTTAGGGGTGGCTGAAACAAAATTATTTGTCTTCAAACAACTGAGTGCGGCGCGTCAATCCCGCACCCTTTTTAATAAACTGCCGCCCGAAATTGAAATGAGTGTTACTGTAAAGAGTCGATGGGTGGCGAAACAACGCAACTGCATAATTGCCTCAATTTGGCGACGCACACGGCATATTTCCGAGCGTAACACCTCCTGTCCACGGCATTTTTACACGCGACGATGATAAATGTTTCAATGACTAATGATAAAGAGATTTCATTCACATTTCTCATACGAAAATGTCTCATTCAATAAGCATTATAAATTGATCGTCTCCTTCATGACACTTTTTTTATGTGTGAACACCAAAAAATTGGATAGATTGTAATTTTATTACATAGACAATCACCTAAGCGTACCATAAAGTGGACTGACTTTACACTTTTTAAACATGGTATAAATATTTATGTAAATTCCACGCTTTTTCGTTAATGCAAATGCAATTTCAAAGCATTATTTAGTTACTGGGAGATAGTAGATACACTTATGCAAGTTTTAGAGATAAACCACCAACGCCCACGCCGGCACCCTCACGGATGTAGGGCGTCATTAATAAACGATAAATCCAACATGTCACAAGATTAATTTTCATTTGACGACCGAAACGCGTTTTAATATAAACGTAATTGCGACGCATCGGGCCCATGCCGCGCGGTGTAAACCGCCCTCCTGCCTTAGCCACAATTAACATTTGCCAAGTTTTCTTGTGAGAGGAAAATAATTGCAATTGAGTTGCGAATTTCGCTATCTGACGCTTTGCGAGCTAACGCCTTTAATTGGTGCTTAAATAGCGAATTCATTTCACGACAACATTTCATCAGTTGCGCTCGTTCCAGCGCTTTTGAGGAAAGCGTCGGTTGTTTCGCTCTAGTTGGGAGTTGCTGGTTAGTGGCTCTAGTATTTTGGGTGGTGGTTTAGTTTTCTGCTTTTGATGCGGTATTTTGTGCGTTGCACCCATACTGCCTTTTTATTTATTACCTTATACGTATATATCTATCACCATTGTAGATATCGTCGCACTAATGTCATATACTTTACAGTTAAAAAAAGTTAAAATTACAGTTGATTTAAGTTTAACATTCAATATTACTGACTTACGTAAGTGATAATTATACGAACCATATCAAGGTGATAAATGGTAAATGCGAAGAAAAACAAACTATTACCTTGCATGTACACTTTATTTTTACTTTGTTAAGCACCTAACCATTGTATTTTTATTGATATAGTTTTTAATACAGGTAATACGAACACATAAAGAATATATGTGAAGCTGAAAAACAGTAGAACAACAATAAATAACAAATTACAATAGCAAATTTCAAGTGGCGACAATAGTCCACGACGAAATCAAAACAAGATTATCGGGTTCAAAAAAAGTTTAAATACTGTGACATTCCGAGAGGCCCCGATCGGCCAAAACGGTACTTAATTAGAAGAAAACTTTGTAGTCATGGACTGGAGAGCCTTCTCGGGGGGAAAGGGGGAGTGGGGGGGGGGGAGTAAGATTCTTGACGCGCTCGCAGGAATCGATCGAAATGTAAATAGGAACTTTTAGATAAAAGGAACATCGGATTTGGACGGGAAGTTGTGTGGAAAGCAAGTCTGCTGGATGAGATTAAAAAACGTGGCATCGGCATTTTTTTTTCGTCCAAGGTTTATTTGTGATCCCCATATTTGTAACGTCTGCAACCTTTGAATTGCTATTCTTGGTGTGTTCTTTGGGAAAGACTGGTGCGGCAGAGCTTGCGCTTACTCAATGCTGCTAATATGAAATGCCTGTTCGTATGAAATACTTTTTACAAATCTACTGTTGTTAATTTGGCCAGTTTCCTTGTGACCACGGGCCCTGTAAATGGTCCAAAAATAACACCATGTACAATTTTACGGAAGTAGTTTTGTAAAAAGAGTTTTATTGCGATTTGTGTTCGCATAAACTTAAGAAAACAATATACAATACACTTGTACACATAATATAAATCCGCAATTGTCTTTCTCTTGCTTACTCCTATTATTATTTAAATGGGTTTGTTGTTAAACGAATAAAAAAGTACACTGTTCAATTAATGACGCTAAAAAATTAAGCGGCGACGCGAAGCGATAAACTTAAGCGCGATCAAAGTGAGCGTAACAAACTGTCCGCTATTTAAATATTTCTTCATTACTTTGTTTACTGGATAAACGTGCAGTTTGTAATTCGCAAGCGACGCTGCTCGTTCCAACCCTGATTTATAAGCTGAAGTGTTGGAATTACTTACTTTAACTTATTTTAAACTATTTTATTACAGACGAAAATAATGTTCTATAAAACGTTAAAATGTCATGCAAGTTGATCAAGATTACAAAGTAAACTAATGATAAATACTCCATGATACATATGCTGGGGCAACCACATCGTAAACCCAGCATAATCATTAAGCAAAGAAAAACTTACCTTCAGTAGAATTTTCTTTCGATATAAAAATGTAGCACACAATACAAAGTTTTATTGCCTTACTTAGTTAATTGAAACAATTAACCGGAGAGCACGTAATAAAAGGAAATAGTGACGTATAAAACCTCACGGTTTCAACTTTTTTTTTAAACACTGACAACCCCCTTTTTTCCTGAATGCAATAAAAACTTAAGAGTCCGCTTAAGACCTATTTGGGAGAGAGCGGCACGAATAGAAATTAATACAGAGACAGAGTGAGATGTCTAAGGCACGTTTTCTATGTGACCAGTAAGAATAAAAAAATGTGATAGACGGGATATGGACTGATCGCAAACGACTTTGCACAACAGCATAACTTATTTATTTACTTGATTAGCACGGTTAACACCAATTACACTAATCAAAAAAAATATTAATACAATTAATTAATTAAAAGAGAATAATCACAATAGACGACCTCCTTGGTCGATTGGCTTGCACACCGGCTTTCATGGAGTCTTTCTGTTGGTGTTTTTGTATATTGTTTCGGGTCTGGGTGTTTCCTATGTATAATAAGTATACCCTATGTATTAAGTAAAATAAAATTTGTGTTATGTCGAATATTAATGTGAAATAATGGTGGATTATTAACCGTTAAGTAATCGTGAGTGTGCATAAAAGTTGGCAAATGAAACAAAACAGTGCAACGTCACTTTTCAAATTCCCTCAAGAATACTCGAGGGGTTGGGGGGTATATTATTTCTCACTTCTCATTTCTATTATTATTCATCATTATCATACAAGACGGAAATATTGTTTATTTATATTTTGTATTACTTGTAAGAAAAATTACTCTGACACTGGCTAAATGTGCTAATCGCACAAAGCCATCAACTAAAAAAAAAAAAAAAACGGAGTGACAATGACAGACAAAATGGTTATCGTTTCAGCCTTAGATTAATAAGTTTCAGCAAAATTTTAGAAAGAATACACACAAAACCTTATAATATTGAATTTACTTTACCTATTCGACAAACATTACTTCACTTAAACAATGATTTAGATAACAGAATGCTTATAATACAACAAGGACACATTGATAAACAGCTAAAGGAGCCAGTACAAGTATATCTCATATATGGGACAGACAAAAGGTAAGAGTTACATATAATGCGCTTATATCTAGCAACAAAGTCTCCTGCGTACTCTGAAAACTAGACAAAAACAATCTCAGTTTGTTCTTAAAACTATTTTTACTTTGCAGGTCTCTCATCGGTGGTGGAATATTGTTCCGGTTTTATTATTCTAAGGTTCCAGCATTTTGTCAAAAAGACGTCAAAACTAAATAAATATAGCTCCACATATCTTCGCTTACACAACTACACCGACAGCGAGCCTGACACGGCGTATGTAATAAAAACGGACAGTAATCTGGCATGCCTTAGCACAATGTCGCAGCTCTCTACTAAGTAGCCTGAATTTACTTTAAAATTGTGATAATAAAACTTACTCCTCTCCTGGACGCTTGATTAACACTTCAACGTATATTAGACAAAAAACGCAGGAATTATGACCACATCGCTCTGGTAGAAGTCGTTACTTTTCCACGTCCTCTTAGTGATAAAGATTATACGATACAGGCCATATTAGACCAAATTTGTAGCGGAATTAATAGGAGATGATATTGGTAGACCGACAATTAAAGTCAATTTAGAGTTATCATTATTGTTGCATAATAATATTTTTCTAACATACCCACACGTCATTTCGCATAACGATAATGCAGATGAAAAGATTAAGCATATACTATTTTCTCTTAATTGCTGTTACCATAAAGCGTAGTAAATCAAAACAATTCATCCGTATTTTTGATACGTAAAGACGTACGTACAATTTTACTGCAATGTATGCTCATTTATGCTGAACCCAAATTAGAGCAAGTAACAATTATGCCGATTAAATCAATATGCTCGGAAATAATATTATAAATATAATATAATAAAACATATCGAATCCAATTAGGCTGGGCAGCGTTCGGTAAGCTACGAAATATCTTTTCGTCCGATATACCGCAGTGTCTCAAGACTAAAGTCTTTGACCAGTGTGTGTTGCCAGTGATGACATACGGGACTGAGATGTGGTCGCTCACTATGGGCCTTATCAGAAGGCTCAAGGTCACTCAAAGAGCAATGGAGAGGGCTATGCTCGGGGTTTCTCTGCGAGATCGAATCAGAAATGAGGAGATCCGCAGAAGAACAAAGGTAACCGACATAGCCCGAAGAGTTGCTAAGCTCAAGTGGCAGTGGGCAGGGCACATTGCTCGCAGGACTGATGGCCGGTGGGGCGGTCCTCGAGTGGCGACCGCGTACCGGAAAGCACAGTGTGGGCAGGCCTCCAACAAGGTGGACCGACGATCTGGTGAAGGTCGCGGGAAGCCGCTGGATGCGAGCAGCACAAAACCGGTCGTTGTGGAGAACCTTGGGAGGCCTTTGTCCAGCAGTGGACGTTTTTTGGCTGAGATGATGATTATAAAAAAATAATTAAATATATATAATAATTGAACAATTACTTTAAGCCGAAGCTGCTAACCATTCAGTTTTATGAATACTCGTAGTTGCGGATTTAATGTACGCCGTGGGCCACTGCTGCGATTGACCTTTTCGTTTTCTGACCGCCGAAACCAATATCCAAAGTCTCTCTCTCATGGTTGAAAGAGTAAAACTCGATTACAAAGAAATATTCTTTAACAGTAACAATCGGCCTTCGAGGAGGCTGTTATTACTTACGTATTCCCAGACCAACCCGAATGATAATATTATTTTATTCAACTTCGCCGGAGTAACGGCCGCGAGCAAGATAAACCCACCCTACCCGAGTTGCCAACTTTTTCTTGGTATACTTTAAAGTATATTTTTTATTTGCATTCCGGATTTCGTCGGTCAAATTGTTTCGTCGCGTACCCCACTGGCCCCCGAGAAATTACCGGATTGATCAGACCGGTACAATTTGAATGAGTTTGGGAATGAAAAACTTTTTGGAAGTAAGTAGGTATCTACATGAAAAAGTTTCGTTTCGTTCATAAGTATTGATGGTTGTGGTCGAGTTAGTTACGGTTTGTAGAAGATTTGGGGATAAATTACGTAATTTGTAATAAAAATAGGAGGAAAATGCATTAAGGCTAACAATAGTCATATCAGCTAGCTACGAATCTGTCTTAACCGCATAATCTGTCAGAAAGTATTAATTATAAAAAAGGGAAAAAAGGCATTCTTTGCAAAACTTTACATTTCTATTTATGAAAGAATACAAAATCGTAACACAAATAAATAATCATAATTTGGAGTCTCTTATATCGTCCAGATCGAATGACCGCACCAATATATCCGAATGCTGGTTAGTAACGCTATTCCTTAGAGGGTAGCAGATACGAAACGCCGCAAATTATAAGCGAGCGTAGTGGAAACGACTCCTTGGGCGGCCATAATAATATCTTGGCGGGAAAAATGGCGCGAATGCGCGGGGAGTTGGGCAGCACGCGGCCGGCGCGCGCGGCGCTAGCTACGAGCGACTAGCGGGTCGAGCAACGCCTGGCTGAACCGTGTTTGAGCCAGTTAAGTACGGGAGAATTGCGCTCACTACTCTCCGAGCTCAGCTGTAGTGAGATTGTGTGTCTGTGAGAAGTGTCTATGTGTGCATTGATTGAGCGTGTCATGTAACGCTTAAGCTTCTGCAGTCTCCTAATTTTGAGCTTATACTCAGCCAGCCAAGGGTGATAAATAAATAGACAAACATTATTACTGTTCTGTGCAGTGTGTAAAGTTATGGCTACTAAATGTTTAATTATAACATTTTATAACATTAAATAATACACTGCTGCTGTGGTAAGCTGTCACGAGAAGCACGCTTAATGTTGATTAAAATTAAAGAGAGAATTTAATCAAAGAGAGATATTGAAAAAGTAAATAAACAGGGAGCGAAATCATTGAAATAGTAGTAAGGGCTTGCATTTATACTAGTTCACACTTAAAAAAAAATTGCAGTTAAATTTATTTGCATTTGGATTACAAAACATCTGGCCGCTCTTCACCTAGCCCGACGGCCGTCGTATTTAATGGGGAGGAATATCTGCGGATCTAAATTGACTGGCTGCGGCATTCGCAGTACGTCACGGTAACATTGCCACGTGCGATTTGCTCCAGCCCACTCTTGGTACTATTGATTACCGCTTCGACTGGCCAAGGCCTCGATTTAAAAAAAATGTCCACAATCGTCTCTCGCCGGCCTAATTCTGACATATTTCCCATAAGATAAAACTTTACTAGGAAAAAACAACCAGTCTCACGAAGCCCAAGTGGGAATTGAACCCACGAACCTTAAATTACGGGTCCAACGCTCTAACCACTGAGCTACCGAGACCCCCGAAGGCTCATTGAATTTTTCTAGTAGTTTGTGATTTACGTGGCAAGCCAGCAGCGGTATGTGTAAAGTTACCCTCACAGTCGAAAGAACACTTTTGCTAGTATTTAACAATTGATTAAGACGTAATTCCTTATAATCACACTAATCACACTAATATTATAAATGCGAAAGTTTGTGTGTAGGTATGTGTATGTATATATTTGTTGCTTCTTCACGCTGCAACGGATGGATGGATTTGGATGAAATTCGGCATACAGATAGTTTATAACCTGGATTAACACATAGCATACTTTTTATCCTGAAATTCCCACGGTAATGAAACTCATACCTTTTCTCTATATTTGGTAATTTAATGTTGGGAATAGAACCTATTTGGTAGTTTTTATACTTTTTTATTGAAATTTTGACAGACATTTGAAACTGTCAAAGCGGTACGAAGTCCGCCGGGTCCACTAGTTCCTTATAATTATTTTATTATTTTACTTTTTGCATTCACAACGTGTAATAGTAGTTTAGTAACAAACATATGTGTAGTAACAAGATAAAATTTTACTAGATAAAATCAACCAGAAAGCACGAGGTGGAATCGAATCTACAACCTTTGAATTATTGGTCCAACGCACTGACCTAATATAATAAAATACTTCCCATAGTCTAAATATAAAAATGGCTCGGTGAACGAGTGACAAAGTGCTCAGCCCGATACCCAAAGCTCCCTGGTTCAATCCCCAGATCGGGCAAAGTATGTTTCGGATTTTCGATGTTTTGTGATCACCAGCCCGCATTTGGCAAACGTGGTGATTTAACCATTACTCATCAACAGGGTATTTGACAGGTTTTAGAAAAATATGTCTAATGGCTCAGTATAGCATAATATATTTGCAATTTGATTAATTCGTTGTGAGTTTCTTTATATTTCATGAAGATCGCCATAAAAATTCAAATGAATAAAATAGCCGCCAAAACGATGCATGCAGGTCACGTGATGTCGTGACGTCAGTTGCATGTAAACAAACTGTTAGTTGTCAAATCACATCGTATAAAACTTCGAGTGTCATCTTTGATTTGCTTGCAATGACGTCACGACATCACGTGACCAATCCCGTGCGTTTTTATAAATGATTTTTTATAAAAACTATACTTATTTTAAAATTATGTGCTGGATAAATTGGTTTAAAAAAATGTTTACAACAGTTTGATATTTTCATTGTAGTCAAATACCCCTAGTGATGACTTGATTTCAATGATAAAGGCTTTTGCCCAGCAGTGTGACAGCTATAGGCTATTTACTTATTACCGAATATGAAAATTCTGCCTGACTTAATCACCTTTCTGAAAAATTAGGCAGGACTACCAATTTATGCCCATGAGGGAACTCTATTCAGAAAGTCTTACAAGTACTGAATATAACGCGTTGGCATGTCTAATCCTGCGTTAAGACCTGACGTAGGTGGTCCCCTGTGCGAGTTGCTGGCGCCAGGTCGTCTGGCCCTTCTCGTATGACCTTAACGGTTAGTGGAGGGTGTAAGTAAAATGTCACGTCAACAAGATATTTTTATATACCTACCAATTCTTTGTTATTTTCATCGGTTGTTCAAATGATGAAGATCTCGATGTCGATGAAGTAACATTAGTAATAAACCTTAATGGTTTCTAAGTGCTAGTTGGCATAACTTGTGTGAATTGATGTGTCGTGTTAAAAGAATAAAAAAAAGAACAAATAAAATTAGAAAAAATTAGTTTGAATTGGTTGGGCTTTGTCATGTTATTGGTCGCCATTAAAAAAGTGTAGTTGCAGTACCTACCTACTATTGTACCGAAAAAGACGCCAAAGCCGATGAAACGCAAACACAAGTTTCCTGCAAGCTGGTTTCAACGCAACTGATTTCCAATGGGTTTCAAACCGGTTTCAAAATGGTCGCGCCATGTGCGGTCTCTTAGGAGTCTATGGCAGAAACTCAAATGAAACTCAAAAGTAACTAGAGGTTGCCGTTTCGTTGCAGTAGCGTTGCGCCGTCTGTTCTGGGCCTAAAAAGGTTCTCGGATTAGATTCCCGGTAATGTACACAGGCATGCACATCAGACTTCCACAAACTGTCAGATTTCCTAAATAGACTTCGAACTTTATATCTCAGATATACGGTTGAAAATGTATTGAAGACATTTGACAGTTATCGACAGTTGATGTGCACAGGCGTCTGTACATGCGTGACGACACAAACATGTGGAGGATGCTATTCGAGTAGTTACAGTTATACTTAAACAGCTATAAATAAAATGATCATTATAAATATGAAGTACTTTAAAGCAATTTTAACACTTTAACAGCCGACTATTTAGATGTTTTGCAATGTTTGCCGATATTGTAAGATTTATAAAATAAAAACTCGCATCGATGAATCGTACATGTATGCGTAGCTAAAGTGTTACTATACACCGAGGTTACACGCAAATCACGTACCATGGGCGTCATTTTAAAACAAACGCTAAGAAAGTCAATGCCGTACAGAGGACGTGATCAGCGTCCTGACACGATCCCACCCACCCGTACCCAGTACGTGATCGATTGTTAAAGTGTTAAACGTTATTATTATCATGTTTTGTTATTTATACAACGTGTAACATAAGGTGTGGTCAAAATGAGAAGATCCAAAGTGTATCCGATCTAGAACTCGTATTTACTAGTGGTCGCCCGGTGGTCGAAATTCGATCGTAATTTTATTAAGGCTGCACGATTGTATCATAAACAATGAAAAATTAACAAAAGACAGAATGTGAGTTTGGATGCCAATTGACAGATGTCGGCCGCATTAAAGACAAACAATACGTGTGTGTCAAATACATATGCGTGTGTGTAAAATACATGGTAGTGAGTGTAATGTTGTTTTTGTTGATTTAATGTATTTTTTATCCATAATTTAAAAAAAATATTAACATTCTGATAACCTTCTCTATATAAACTATAAGTGTGCGAAATTTCATACTCCTCCGTCCTTGCAATTTTCGTAAAAACGATTACAAAGTTTTTGCATCACGTATTAATATATAGATATATAAATATATTTATACATATAAGCAAGCAGTATCTGATACCTAATCAAAGACAACTATATAAACATCATGATACTCTATATCTAGGTTAGGTTCTCAATCTAAAAGTGAATCAAGCTTCCTTCGTATTTGGCAAATTGTCTATGGAGCTTCAAGTTTCTTATTAACATTGAAAATACTTGGCGCGATAAGATTGTGTGAGGATTATGAAGCCGGGCGCCCAGAGATTTCTTTCACAGCTCTCAAGACGAACGGTAACCGATTAAAATTAGCATACGAATCGGCGAATAACTAATCCTAACCAAATTTTAGTAGGTAGGTAACGATACCACCTCGGAGCGAATCGCCTTGCGCACCGCCTAATGAATTGTAACCTCTTTTCACTGAAATGGAATTTGATAAAACTTGCAGTAAGTACGCTATAAATATTAAAACAAAAGCCTGAACCCGCTATCCTTACGCAGCTCTTTTTTTGAAATAGTCACTGATTGCCTCAGATGGCATTTTCACTGTCACCGTACTTTTTGGGGGTGGCGTGAAACTTAAAGGGTTCCTGAAGCCGTGTGAAATGAAGCACAGTCAGAGGTGTTCTAGAAAGGGCATTACGGCACGGACTAGTGCGTGTCCCCGATCGCTACTAGATTCTTCGAGGGGTTCGGATCGGATCGGATCGGGATCTTACGGCTCGCTATACGGGTATAATGTAGTTTGGCATAACAGTTTCAGCATAAAGTTTTCTCGCATAAATTATGATAAGCAGAGTGTTATAAACCCATAATGGTTTCATCGGCATAATTTTAACTTACTATAATTGTCTTTATCATAATTTTAATCAGCATAAATGTAAAGAACATAATTAAATAAACTAAATTTATTTTATTTATTAGACTATAGAAATACTATCTGCCCTACTCCTGTAGGTCACGTGATAGGTTAGAATTTCGAAGTTATTTTATTTATTAGACAACAGAAATACTATCTGCCCTACTCCTGTAGGTCACGTGATAGGTTAGAATTTCGAGGTTATTTTTTTATTAGACAACAGAAATCTAGCTCCATACAAAAATTGTTGGTGGGCAGATGCGATAAAATACATAATGATGTACTCGTTTCACAATTACTTATGATATGACATGGCTTTTTATTTTTGTATGTTATGATTAGTAATCGTTATTGTAAAAACATTTATGCATGAATATTTGATGCTGATATCATCATCATCATTATCAGCTCATTTAATGTCCCCACTACTGGGGCACAAGCCTTCCCTATGGATGGATAGGGAGAACGAGCCATAAACTACCACGCGGGCCCAGTGCGGATTGGTGATTGTTAACGACTGCTAATGCAGCCGGGACCAACGGCTTTACGTACCTTCCGAAGCACGGAGGATGCTGATGCTGATATACCATTATTATAAAAGAAGTTATGGGGAAATAAAGTACATATGCCTAATGATTGTTTCTGAATGAACGTTATGCGAAACGAAGAGAATGCCAAAAAACGTTATGCACCTTAAAATATGCCTTTTTAATTTATGCAACCCAACAAGGACCCTCGCTATACAGTATAGTAATAATGATTAAAAGAAAGTTTTAGATGTAGGAGAACAAGAGGTCTGTGCGGCGGACGTCTAGACGGTCGCATCATATTCATGACATCAAATGTAACATTCTTTCTACTCGTCTATATACTTTGTATAAGGTTCGAGCATCTCCGAATTCAAAGTAGCATTCCTATATCGTACACCATTGGATTTACAAATAACTCCTATTGTCGCACTCTCGGCTTCAGTACCGAACTTGGGAGCCTAAAGCGGCCGATGAAGTGACATAGCCGATTTTTCACAAAGAGAGTATCGATGTTACGGCCCGCGACAATAACAGAGTAATTTTTCATTCGCACTGTCGCCCAAGAAAAACATCGTTTATAGAGCTTTAGTGTAAAACGAAAATTCAGCGCGCATTGTTCGTTTCAACAAAGGAAACTCGACGTCGAGTGTCGGCGTGTAACGGTAAAAAATAATGCAAATTCACTTCGAGCTCCCATCCCGTGAAATAATGCCCGATCGTTACATAGATAACGGAGTTTTTTTTTCCGTTAAATCGGCTCTCTTCCGCACTTAACGACATTGTCCTTCGTTAAACAGAAAAGTGATTCAGGTAGTCGTTGAGCGAAGAGTCTTTTTTCATTTCGGCTGGAGCGTTTTAGATCCGCGGCCAAACGAGCTTTTGTATTGTTATTGTTTTAAGTTCGGGCGATATCGCATCTGCCGCGATGACCTTGTTACTTTACTTTAACGAGTTGTGCAAAAGGGGTGCTTTAATGTACCGAAGGTTCTACATTAAGAGTGCCTTTTCATGCCTTCCAAAAGTCGTAGCGGATAACGCCGCGTCTATAAAAAGTTTTTGAAGTTTGATGGTAAAGGTGGGCTCTGAGAAATTTACCTATAAAGGATAAATAACAACTGTGGAACAATGTTTCGCACGCGTATTAAAGCTTGTTAAAAACACTTAACCAAAAAAGTGCTGCCATTTGAATATAGAGTATTTTCGATATCTTAACTTGAGGAGATTATACGAAAATTTTGCACAAATCTAAGTCTGTCCGAAACGCCGTGTATTTAAAAAAGTGTAGCAAAGATATACATAACTAAAGAGCTGGTTAACTTGCCCATTTCAACTTTTGAATTATAATGGAAAAAGATAGTGTACATTTAGTGTTGTGATCAAGTTCCCTGATATCGTTACGAAATATCACAAGAAGCACATGTAAAACGCATTTCGAAAGGTAAACTTAAAGAATTGTGACGTATCCTACTCGTATTATCATATCACATTTGACATTTCCATTCACGAATTATAGTAAAATGTTTGCGACAATGCACTTAACTTACTGACCATTACATTAATGATAGACTATGTTTTTCGAATACTAAAAAGAAAACCTTTCGATTATTAAAACGACTTCATTAAATGGCGGTCGGTTAATAGGGAAAAGTTGGGATGACATAAAATTTGACGAAAAATCTCTCCGCTCTGAGGCCAACCAGGAGGAAATGATATTCTTCTATAAGGAAATTGCACTTTTTAGAGAAATGATGGCGACCTAGATTCTTAGCGAGAAATGCAAATGTATAAAGAAATATATATAGAATACGTTCGATGTGAATGAAACTAACTTCAAGTTAGAAAAGAACAGGCTTTTAGTAAACGCAAGAAACTAAGATAAATATTTAGCTATGATCTGTATTAAGTTTTTTTACATTTTTGATATAAAAATTGAAACATAAACAAGTTTTCAGTGCAGATGTATATAAAGCGTAAGTAACGAGTCTTCTTCTTTTGGTATAATTTGTTTGTTAGGCACTGGATGAGAGCAACACTATCTGTCTGCAAATCATACACTACTGCACATCAAACAAAGTGGTGCTAAGTTCTAATTCCGACTCCATTGAGCGGTGGCCAGTTTGATCATATCAATTCAGTAATAAGTTCGCGGGAGTGCAAACTTGCCGCCGTGCCGCTCAAACGCGCAACTTGTTCAGCAGCTGGCAACCGGTAAACAATCAGTTCTAACGTAATTTACCGGTTATATAGTAATTTTCTGGTTTCAGCGCTACACTAGTCGTACGAGGCAGTAGTGGAGTATGTTTTGAATAGGACGGATTGCGAATCACCGTAGTATAATTATCTTCGTATATGTATACACTTTTACACTTTCACGTTACATCATAATTTAAGAGAAATAAGAGATGTTGACAGTTATTATAAAACATTTAATAAAAATGAAGGTTTCCAAGTCTAAGAATAACACACAGTGACAAGATCAGCTAAGGAGGCGGTAGTTTACCAAATATTCGACAAGCCCTAGAACTTCGACAAGCACCGACCGATTCAAAGTTAATTCGAAAATTAAATCTGAAGCGTTACTACGGTCCGTAGCGCTCCGGATTCGCAGGATTCCCCAAATCCACCGACAACTAGTAACTATTACTTAATCTGCGACGCAACTCCGTCCGCAACTCGGGCTACACTCGTAGTTACGCTGCGGCGCGTAACTTGCCGACAGTACAAGATAAGGAAACCCAGAAGGTAAGCTTAGTCAAAGTCAAATATTTTTTATTCAAATAAACTTTAGAAAAGTGCTTTTGAATCGTCCAAACATTTTTTTAAGGCACCAACACCAGAACGAAAAAATGCACCAACTTTCGTCGAATAGTTTAAGACTATAATATGACTACCGAATCTGAAATGTTGATATAGCTAAATTCATGTCTTTACCTTGAATTCGCTAGCTCAAATACACGATTGTATAATTTTGACTCGATCATAATTATTTTCATAAACCCCTCAAAAAAATTACTATTGTTGAAATTACAAAAAAATTACTTAATTTATATGCTTGGAAACCACTCAAATACATTGATAACATCAATATTCGTAATTTAGTAGCTGCATATTATGATAACTAAAAACAATAATTTTTTTTTAAAATATTTTTTAGATTGTGTTAATTTGTGGTCTCAATTGTCGCAGGCGCTACGTATTTTCGACCTAATGACAGCGACAATATCTTATCTTATCTTAGACCTGCTGAGGTTTCCCTCTCGCAGTAACACTTCGACCCATCGGGATCTTTTGTGCAACCCCATCTTTCACTCTGCTTCCTCTGTAAAGATATATACCATAAGTTTGGCAACGTCTTTAAGAGCGAAGAGCCTGAAGTCCTCCGGTTTCGGATATGCCGACTCCAGGAATCCCATTCTTTTTCTAGCCAGAGAGTCGCAGTCACACAGTAGGTGCTGCATTGACTCCGTTTACAGCGACAGTAAGTCAGTATCAGTCTTTTTAAATGTTCACAAATCGAGGCGTGTCGTCGTCTTAATACATGCTCGAGCAACTCTCACATTGCACGGGCGAGGTTCTCGGAACAGCTCGGAACACTCCGAGCACGGCTGTTGCGAGATTCCGTGTCCGAGAGAGGTTGTCTATGTGTGCATTGTTTCAGCGTGTTTGTGTGAAGCTTAGCTTCTTTAGTCTCCTTATTTTGTGCCGACCGACAGTTTGTCTACGAGCGTATTCACAGCCGGTTGCACCAACGTTTTATGTC
Organism: Eudonia mercurella; assembly: GCA_963082485.1. Classification (NCBI taxonomy): domain Eukaryota; kingdom Metazoa; phylum Arthropoda; class Insecta; order Lepidoptera; family Crambidae; genus Eudonia; species Eudonia mercurella. The sequence goes on along the minus strand of OY720027.1, from coordinate 18,633,556 downwards.
TTACCTTGTCAGTTTTAAACGCAGTGTTTCTACATAAACCAATGAAAATGTACGTGTTTTATGTAAAATTACATTTCACTGAACTCGATGGCGTAGTGGTTAACGCGCTCGGTCTGAGATTGCTAAACTTAGCATCTTTCGCAAAAGCCGCTCATCGAATGGGTGATCAGAAATTTAGAGATGACTATTTTTTTTTAATTTATTCAGGAAAACATACAGTCATACACAATAATAAAATTTACAAAACAATTTACAAACAGACCAGATATAACAAATATTAAGAACGTTTGAGTTTGCACAATGGACCTTAACGCCTATCCAAAATGAAAAATGAAAAAACAATAAATGACAGTTCCTTTACGGTTGTCTATTAAATATGATATCACCAATTTTTTGTTTGAAAATTGATAGCGATGAAGAAAAAATGTCAACATCTTTTAAGTTATCGTCGTAATATCTACAAGAACGTCTAATAAAAGTGTTTTTAGCACAATTTGTAGAAAACCTAAGTTTAATAATAAAAAGTACTTTTATATATTTTTCCTATATTTTTGGTATGCCTTTGCGAAATTGCCTAACCTTAGTAATCGCATACCGGGCGCGTTGACCACTGCGCCATCGAGCTCTTCAAATTACTCCTCAATTGCTTACATATATATTAAAAAAAAACAGAATCGACGTCCCGTTTCGGACACTAAATTGTTTAAAAAAAGAAGCACCGCGCATGTCGCAACACACGGTGCAATAGTTTGCAACAATGGTATACAAGATTTTCCACCAATTTGACGGACGCCCGCGCAAATGCAAATTCCCTTGATTTATTTGACGACCAGCGGTTGGTGGGGGGAGGGCGTGCAATTATTTACGAATGGTGCCCTTACCACGCTACTTAGGCTTGACGACCCTGAAGGTAAATTTTTTATCTAAATACCTACTCAATTATTTATTGCACTCTACACTGGTAAGAAGATGGTACGTAAAGTATTTATATATCTATTTGTTAAGTTGACAAATCCACGGTAACGAAGCTAGTGAAATCCGAGAGAAGTCTTGCCCTGTCCAAAAATTTTGTCGATGGGATTCAAGCATTGTGGGAGAATGGGCTAAAAGCAACGTGTTTCGCTGTCTGTTTACATATTTTTTTGCATATTTTTTAAGCTATTTATCTAAACTGTCTGGATCTACAAACGAAATAACATAATAAAATAAAACAATGCTTCAATGCGTGTGTAAATTTTCTAAGGATTGTAACGTATCTATTCGCGTTCGTTTTACATACAGCGTCATTGCGACACGTCTCATTCGAACAATCTGAGGCGGGGGTCCTGATTGACTGTCATCAGTATATTTAATTTATCAATTTTTTAGTTAACTTTTTATTTATTTATTTAAATAATGATGATATTAAAGTAGTTAACATAAAACAAATGAAAACACAACGAATATATTAGGTATCATTTTGTTAAGCGAATGAGAATGAAATGTAATCCAATTGCAAGCTTGTGGTAAGGGCAATAGGTGTGTTCCCGTGAAAGAGTGATGGATTTACTCAATATCGTGTCCGTGGAATGGAAAAAATTGATGGCTATTATGTCAGAATGGGCTATTCTATGCGAATTGCGTTTTTTTGGCATTTTTTTATTTATTTCTCCGTGCCACATTCATTCAGACGTTGGACCGTCGGTTACACAAGTGATTGAGAGTATAATAATATAATTTATTATCTTAAATATGTTTTTGTAGTATTTGTCTAATGACAAAGATTTATGTAACAGAATCCTAGTATTTAGGCATGTTAGCTGTTGTTAACAGCTGTACGTTTTTATTATAAAAATAGTCAATTCTTAAATAAAAGTAAAAACTTACGTTCGTGGTCTTGCCGGTCGTATGTAGATCTCAGCATGCCTGCAAACAAAGAAAATAACCAATTAATGACAACTCATATTTATATAGTAAATAAAAAATAAGTTTTACTGTAGTGCCTCGACATAAAATATTTATTGTTACTAAAATAAGTAATAAAAGTTGTTTTTAATAAACAATGCTTGTTCATAATGACAATTTTATTAAAACCACAAAAGTCATATGCAAGATTAGCAAACCAAACTGACTAGTATAAAAACGTCGAAAACTATATCTCACATTAAAATTAGGTATAACTTTAAAAAAAATGTAAGCTTACTTATACAACCGTGAATAAAAAAGCATTAGAGCTATACTAATTGAATACTATTGATGAATTATGATTTTACTATGATGATGGTGTAACAACACGTTCCGCTATAAAACCCTCGCATAAACAAACAATTCAACGTATTGAATATCTCAAAGTTTATTTTAACGAATCAGACTACTCTCTTTTACAAACATTGCAGTATGAATAAAAAAAACTTTCAGCGCTGAGCAGCCGTAATTGGACAAACGAATTTAAATTAATAGGTGCATGGTACAAATTAAATTTTCATTCATCAATTACGTCACAGCGTCCATTCATTAATACACATTCATAAAATAGTACAATCGATGTTAAAAGCGGTGGCCAATTAGTTTGTTTAACGTGGTGTGCGGAAAACGCGGCGTTTCCATGGCGACGGTGCCTGGTGGATGTGTGTTAATTGCTGCTCCTATCCGTGGGCCTGACAGTTTGTACCATTTAGCACCTTCAAGCCAGAGCGCACGTACTAGCGAGCGGACACCCTTTTTATTTTTACAACTGCTATTTTGGTTTATTTTACGATTTTTAATTAGTTCGAACAAAAAACGACAATTAACCAAAGTTTCTTCAATAGCGTCAATAAAAACATTACAGAATCTTCGAATTAAGGTAAAAAAAAGTGAATTTTAAAACTAATTGACATGATATTAAGAATTTGTGATATATGTTATGTTTAATATTTTCGTTTTTTTTTTAAATGAGATAGCTCCGAGCTTCGTTATGTACTTTCAGTAAGCCATTGGTCCCGGTTGTTGTCGTAAAATGCGGTCAGTACCCCCCCAAACCTCATTAGGCAAGTGTAGTTAGTTATAACACAATTTTCCTATGTGGTCATGTGTGAATGTAGTTTAAGTGGTGGACTTTTACAGGTTAGACTACAAGTTGTTATAAACGGTGCTAACTGCGAAAACGGGCACTAAAACGCTATCGGTACTATGTAGAACTATCGATTGGTTTTATAAATAAAATTAGTTGAGTGGCAGTTTTGTGTGTGACAGTACATCTGCCTGTTCTCATAGAGCGTCGCTCGTATTGTTCGTAACGTTTTGTACAAATGTATCACTATAATGTGGCGTAAAGTTGTTTTAGTTAAGTCATTAGACCGCGAGGTAATGAAAAGGGATGTCGAAATACAGCGATACAGCGTAGTCTTTTGCAGTATACAATACACGCGTTTTGCAGGAAAGTTTGTAAGAATTACAAAATACTACCTTTCAATCGCGGCTTTGCTTATAATAAAATTCGGTAACATATAACTAGGATGAACTTTTTTTGAAAAATTTAGGTCATAAGTCATTTATTTATTTATTTTTACTTTAATTAAAACGGTACCAAATAAACCAAACACATTAGTTAAAGATTACAAAAAAAATCTAACATTACAATAACAATTATTAAATACAATTAAAAACAGGATAACTCAGCAATAATAAAATTAAATTTGATCATATTATATGTAGGTAATATTCAGTCCTTCATACAAAACCGTGTGTAAAAGCGCTTTATTAGTTATATATTTACTAGCAATTTTGTCACGTAAAATATAAACGTCTTAAAGAAATTAGATCGGTATCTAGCGTTGTCAGTGTTTTGAATTAACTTATGAAAAACAATCCCAAAAAAATATTTAGACAACTTTAGGTATAAATAAAATTACAGCCGGTGCAACACGGCTGAAGCTTTACTTAAACAGGGCCTAAGGCTACGACACTAAAGAGATTGCGTTAAACATAAACTGTCAACATTAACATTTAACACACAATATATTAAATTTTACTTTTTATTTTAAAGTGACAATTGCTGCACTGAAGCTGAATTAAATATTTATAAAATACAGTGAAAAAATTAAATTGTTTAATTGTTGACGCTAAAAAACAGTCAAAAAATCAAAAAAGCAGTGGAAAAATTAAGTGCTTACGTCAGCCTTCCCGGTAGCATAATGGTGAGTGCAGCCGCCCGGATTGCGGAAGACCCAGGTTCGATTCCTGGCTGGGTCGGGTAAGCATTTAATGTTTTCACTGTATTTTATAAATATTTACACAATATATTGTTTACTTTTGCAATATCCATTTTAAAACACACCGTATCCCATTGTGTAGTCCACCAACAGAACGCTACATTAAACACAACCATTTTCGAGTCGGTATACACCGAACAACACCCAGTTTATCCAGAGAAACGGGCGTACCTACCTAAATGCATAGCTCGAGGGTGTTCCGTAAGGGAAATTTGCTTTGCAAATAATAACGTAAAAATATTCCATTCCATTGGCACATATGGGCATGAGTGTTTATTATTTCGTTGCGTACTGAATGCTTTCCTGTAATACGGGGGGTTCTATTTACGGGCATAATTCAAACGCCTTTAAACGGCAAGTTATTGGGTGGTGGAATCTGCGAGTGTTCGGTCACAAAATAGCGAGACGCAGAAGGTCCCCTTGCACGAATACTTATCTCGGCAGGCTTATTACCGATCTTTAAGTGACAGTCGCAATCGCAACAATTTGTAATTTATTGCTACCAAAACACATATTTTGTATCGCTCCGATAGCGCGTCTAGCGAGCGATTAACGAACTTAAAGTGCATGATGGCGCTAGTACAGACTAGTAGCAGACGCGTTGCTATTGTATAATTTTACTATTGTAGGTACTATTGTACAATAACTACGTTCACACTCACACACCATAGGCTCTGTCAGAACACCAGCGTCGTTGTTGTTGTGTTTGTTTCTCAGCACCGCAACGGCACAAGCTGAGGCAGGGTCCTAGTTGGCCTTCACACACTTTCATGTTTCCTTTTTTTTTCTCCTTTTGTTGATGGCTTCGTACGATTAACACATTTAGCCAGTGTCAAAGTAATATTTCTAACAAGTAATACATGTAACTAAACAATAACTCTTTTCTGTATGATGATGATGAATGATAATAGAAATGAGAAGTGAGAAATGATATACCTCCCAACCCTTCGTGTATCTCAGTAAAGATGTGGGGCTTTACTAAGTCCTCGGGCGGACTTCTTAAGAGAATTTGAAAAGTGACGTTGCACTGTTTTGTTTCATTTGCCAACACTCATGCACACTCACGAACACTTAACAGTTAATAATCCACCATTATTTCACATAACACAAATTTTAGAAAATACAACAAAACCGCAGACATGACTTTTCATATCATTTTTTTTTCTTATTCATTGTACCTATATCTTTCTGTAATGTCTGTATGATCGTCAATAAATAATTTCTTATTCTTATTCAACTGGTTGCTATTTTTCGGTAATAAGCCTGCGGAACAGTCAGAGCGCAGCTGTTGCAAGATTTCGTGTCCGTGAGAGGTTGCCTATGCTTGCGTTGCTCGAACGCGTTTATGAAGCGTACCTTCTGCAGTCTCCTTATGTTGTGGTTCGGTTTTGTCCGATGTTATTAACTCGATATGTGCTTGTGGAAATATGGAGAGCCCTAGATTCATGAAATGGGGGTTAAAGTTACTCGTGCCCGTAGGTCTACCCTTGAGACCCTACAGGTGACCCCTGGGTGGTGCTAACATAATTAAAGATTCTGTGTTTATGTAATAGATTACGAATAGGCTACAGAAGCCGGTTGCACTGAACAGCTTACGTCTTACGTTTTAGGTTTATTTAGTTAATTTAATGACATGTCTATTATTAAGCTCAAATTAATTTAGCTTAAATATTGTTAAATAAAAAATATTGTAGATAATATAAGACTTAACCAATGTTTTTAAGAAGGTTTCACGTCAATCCTTTAGTTAACATAAATTATACAATTTTGTTTTTTTGTTATTGACAACAGTTTAAAATCTGCCGTACTCTAAAGCAACAATAATAATTACTAAGATATTTAAGACATAGTAAATTCTATCTTACAACGTAACGTAGCCTACTTGTTAATATTAAAATGGGTCGTTAATAATTACAAGCATTATAAATGACCCATTCCGTAGTTCCACCACTTACGTTCGTTGTGAACAACAATGCGTGTCAAGGTCAAAGACCTCAAAACAGAGGAACATCGCTCGTCCGCGTGGTATTTAAGGAGCGTCTTCACGACAATATGGGACCCCCATATATTTTTATTGCAGAAAGGTATTTTTGAAAATGGAATGCTCTGAACGTCTCAATAAATCAGCGGCAGAGATGTTTCTATCGTTTAATAGGTCAAGTAAGACAATTCGAAAGTCAGTCACGAGCTTCTGCGGCGACATCAGACAGACATAGCCTAGGGGATAGAGTTGTGGCAGACGTCAGACAGTGTTTTATTTGACCTTTTTATTTATGGAGAGAAAAACGTTCTATTGCTATTGTGTCTGTCCGAAACAAATACCGTTCGTATCGTTCTTTAATAAAAAAATGTGTAATTGTAAAATATAGTTTAATTCTTGCCTATATCACAGTTTTATATTATGTCTATGGATATAACATACCATAGACATAGTACAAAGGATAAACATGTAGTAAGTTCTGTCTAGCAATTTTCCCGCCTTATTACCAAGGTCAGCTTAATCAATTTCGATAACACGTGGTAAACTCTACTTATTCAATCTTCTCCACTAAAAATAAACTAAAAGCGACTCAATTGATCTATCTTCATCAAAAAAAAACGTTAAAAATATTTGAAATAACCACTCGCCCTCAAAACTACAAAAATCTCTGTCGTGCGCCTCTGTCGGGCGGCGTCGTGAACCGTGGCACGCGTCGTCAGCCGTCGCACGTGTTCGGAAGCCGACCGTGACGTCACGAGTCACGACGACCGGCCTTTGTGCCGCCCGTGATCGTAATTCTCAACGATGATTTTTATTACTCTAAACCTTACCACATCTGTTGGCTATATAAAACCACCGCTCTCAGACCCAGAGGTCCCGGGTTCGATTCCCAGTGGGGGTAGGTAAGTACATGTAAGTGTACTCTGTTTGGTTGGTGGTAGGGCTGGTTTGTCCGCCTGGCTAGCTACCGCCTTATCTAAATATGTCGCCATAACATAAATGTTAGTAGCATTGTTGTGTTCCGGTAGCTAGAGATAAGATAGCCAGTGCCTCAGTAGTTGAGGATTCCGGGTGAAGTGAGCTTGTAGCTTAGGCTTTTAATCATTAGGCTTGATGAAGGTCAATTAATAATAAAGTATCATCATCATCATCATCATCATCATCTCAGCCAAAAGACGTCTACTGCTGGACAAAGGCTTCCCCCAAGGATCTCCACAACGACTGGTTTTGTGCTGCTCGCATCCAGCGGCTTCCCGCGACCTTCATCAGATCGTCGGTCCATCTTGTTGGAGGTCTGCCCACACTGCGCTTTCTCGTACGCGGTCGTCACTCAAGGACTGTTCCGCCCCAGCGGCCATCAGTCCTGCGAGCAATGTGCCCTGCCCATTGGCACAAAGTAAAAAAGCATTAAAAAAAAAACATTAAAAATATAGTCTTGGATCTATAAGCATTTTTGTCGACACATTATTTTTCTATAAGTTTTAAAGAACTTTTTTTGGAGGTAATTTGTCTGTTTGTCTTATTTTTTGTCTTATTTAACTGTCTATATTCGTCATTTGCTTTGTATTCTAAGAGCTCGAGCGCGCGAATACCAGACACAATAGAATTTTAATTGTTATCGGCCACCTGGTGATCGATCGACGCTCAAGGAGCTAAGCATGATTCTATTACGTAAATATTTACTTATTTAACAATTTATTTATTTAACAAACCGTTTGTACCCACTTCAGCACGAAAAACCTTAACCGTCCAACCATCGTAGTTACTTTCAATTACAAAATCAACGTCACTACTATCACCACAGCCCGGAATCCCGGAATCCCGGAAATCGTTAACCCTTTGACGCGTCTCAGCCGAGCAGCCGAGTTATTACTTTACAGCGGGCACGATGAGTTCTTTGATCGCTCCAACATTACGCCAATTACAATGTTATATATCTGTCAGGGGGGTAATAGCCCGGAGTAACTCATTGAGCGAACCACCCTGGTTGGAGAACTATTTTGCCCGCTGACAATTCTGTGCGTGACTGTACTATAGTTAGCAAATAATATGTTGAGACATGTAACTTTAAACATTCATTTTAAAATCATCGACACTTGACGGAGGACTTGACTTGAGGAGGTCGATGGAGGACGAGCTCGATGGCGCAGTAGTTACCGCCCGGTCTGCGAGTGCTGAGGTTAAGCAACTTTCGCAAAGGCCGGTCACCGGATGGGTGATCGAAAATTTTTCACCTCGAGCTCCTCCGTGCTTCGGAAGGCACTCAAAGCCGTTGGTCCCGGCTGCATTAGCAGTCGTTAACAGCCACCGCACCGCACTGGGCCCGCGTGGTGGTTTATGGCCCATTTTCCTTATCCATAGGGAAGGCTCGTGCCCCAGCAGTGGGGATAAAATGAGCTGATGATGATGATGATGATGAATCTGTTACCGCGAATAACAAAAGTATCTTGCTAAGCGCTATTGTCGAGTATAGTGGCAGTGCAACGGTAGTTCTACGAACTTTAATAAATAGTTGAAACTTATAATAATTGCTTACGAGAAAATTATTTTGCACTCCGTTCTATTTACCCCTGTTTCGAAACTAAACGTTCGGATGTGATATTAAATTTGTAGCAAAATATGATTAATCTTTGTTTTATTAATTGTACTAAACTTACTCGTAACTCGCAACCTGTGTAATATGATATGTAATATGTGTAATATGATATGAAAAGGTCCAATCCTTGTTAAACATGTCAATATTTTATTTAAATACAAGGCAAATACCTTCTTTAATGATGTTAAAAGTTGATTTTACGGTTTAAATTCGTATACCGTTTCCTTTTTAACGACATTATTATCTATTTTATCGTAATGTATTTACTGTACTTCATGTCTTGTGTCAATACGAGTTCTTTCATCTTTTCTTTTCTATATAAAAAAAGATGTAACTGTCTGATTTAAACACAAGATTTACATAATCTCAACGAAGCGATAACACAAATTAATATTACGCAATAACCAATGAGCATTGCAACGAATTCGTATTAAAATCGCATCTCAATTATCTTGGTGCCTTATAGGGAGTTTATCGGTAACCCGTCTCCGTAAGGGCCGGTCGCTGCGGCCCCACCCCGCGCCTTTCTGTACGACTCGGCACAAGAGTTGTATAATCCGGCCGGCGCAGCGCTGAGAATGGTCTCGCTGCGGGCGTCTTTAAATATCAACGGATGAGTTAAAAGTAAAGCCTTAGACTATGAACTACGAAACGAAATGTTGAGGTACGAAAGTGGTACCTTGTTTGAACATATTTTATTCATTGTTTATAAGCAGCAACTGATTCACCGAGCTTTATAGCTACTGATTTTAATATCAATGACTTAAATGTGTTTATAAAATATAAACCAAAAATTGAAAACGTCTAACACAAGTGCAAGAACCCATAAAATGTGTAGAGTACGATACCAAAACGTCTGGATTTGTTTTTGTTTGAATCTCGAGACGAGGGTCGCTATATAGAGAACAGTATCTTTCACACGATACGTTTTCGCTTCTGATATTCTATCTCCAGTCAGTCTAAATGCGACCCGCATTATATATTTTCCTAACGCGATCCGAGTCGCAGACAGATCAACAAGTAGATAGCTGTTTCACTCGTCCCATGATTTATGACTGACGCGGCAGAACTGACAAGATTGCATCGTTTTTTTTCTCATAGCTCCATGAAGTTTCTTTCTTGTGAAAATAATACGTTTAGTTTTGGCTACCAAAAGGATATTGCCTCCATAGATAGCGATCTCGCTGGACCCTTGCCATTGCTTTGAAACTTTACTAGGCTTAGTTACGATAGCAAAAGCTTTTTCGGTGATTCATTGTTCTACGTTTGCGCCTGAAATTTCTTTTTTATTTTCTCCATTCCACGCTCATTAGGAGAAATCGCGTCGTATCTCAAACGCAACAAAATAAACCTCTGCTAGTTAAATAATTTTCCTTCTCCTAGTAATAATTAAATCTGTCTTTTAACTTTGCGCCTTACTACTTAGTGTTTAAAGTTTACTATAACTTAGCTAGCTATGTAAAATGTAACACTGGTTGAACGACAAGCTGTACACGCCAGATTCCATAGCATTGTGCATTATTCCACAACTCCTCCTTATGCTCAACGCCGCTGTAAATCCTGACATTGTAAGATGCACCGTCCATACGAGATCCCCGACAAATGTGCTGCGCAGCACAGCAGAATGCAACCGGCCGGCCATAGATGGTGCTGACCGGCTTCCTTACCGGGTGGGCCATATATGGCCATCGTTACCAAATAGGCAGGCGCAGGACAGCTTGCGGCGAGCGGGTTAGCTGACACACGACATGCCGTTTCGAAATTTGAATTCGAAAGTGGTGATATTGTTTACTTTAAAAAAACTTTTTAACGTTGGCCGGGTAGAAGTTTAAAAAAAGTAGTAAAAGTGGTTTAATGCAAACTGCTTAGTAGACGTAACCTGAAGTTTGGTATAAGACACGTTTTGAATCCAAAGACGATGTAATTACTGATAGATCTAATCCTAATAACGTTTTAGCCAGATGGCGAGCAGAATACAAACGCGATTCTATAGTTTGCCACATCTTACCCAAATGTGAAATGATTTGAGTACGAGCTGCGCCAAATCTAAATTATAGTTAAAAATCATTTAAGACGACTTTAATATTTAATGTATTTCTAGGTGTTTAATGAGTTTACGAGTTAAAGCAATGTTTTGAAAATATACATATTTAAATTTGTTAAGATTGCAAACATTGTAAAAAATTCGGCAAACAGTCTAAGGCGGTAATTTTTTAAGAAAGACAGAGTCGTTCGCCGCGCGACTTAAATTGGAAAAATTCATAACTTCTAAGATTTACGGAAACTCAAGTAGCCGGCATTAGCATATTAATTAGAATATTAAAATTCCGTTCTCCGGTGATTATTCGTAAATCGTCGGAATTGAGAAGTATTTAAGGAGAAAACCAAACAACTCAATTGAGTTGTATCATTTGGAAATGCAAATATTTTAATGACGCACTTTCTTTTATGAATACTAGGTGTTTCACATTAACATTCTTAAGTAGTTACCCACATGGTCGTATTTTAAGTAAGTAAGTATGTTTAAGTAAGAACAGTGTTAGTGTAACATAGAACATATAATTGTACAAAATTTTTATATTATATTACATGATTGTAATTTGGTTGAAAAGATGGAGAAAAATAAATAAGCCTCCTGATTTTCTTGCCAGCTCTTCTCGGTCGAAGGCTCTCAAAATCCTAACTAGTGATATATTCAGTTGTTAAGTCTAGACTATTTTTTTAGTTTTTGATTATTATTTGTAGAGTTTTGACGTAAATAAGTGCCTGTTAAGGCTTATATTCAATAAATAATTTGACTTTGACTTTGATAGACAAAACATGAAGAAATATTTCGGTCACTAAAACAGTTAAGGATTCTGGGTGGAGTGCGATTCTATCTTTAGCCTTATCGTCACCTTAGGTTATGAAAACCAAGAGCTTCTAATAACGAATTTGAAGTATTCGCGATTTTGTAAATTTTACTGATATATAGGAAAAGATTTTTAAATATTTGACGCTCTAAAAGAATGGGTAGTGATGCTTCTTTCCGTTACTTCTCAGTACTCCTGTTCTGTAGACTTACGAACCAACGATGGCGTAGTGGCATTCTTAAGGCGAAGGGTAAAGCACACTAGCGCCGCTAATGGATTTAATTTGATAACTGCTAAACTGGATTTTTTTTCAAACATTGCGGACCCTCCGACACTAGGCAAACATCTATTATTTAATAATTGTGCACTACTTTTAGGTTTGTTTTTGTATTAATTCGCTAACACCAAAAGTGGCCACTGTTTGTAAATAAATGCGATAGCCCGTTTTGTGAATAAACCACGCAACAAAAAGTAGTGCACAATTATTTAAATAAATACTATGGATGCTTTCCTGTTATCGGACGGTACGAAATGTTTAAAAAAAGGTCCGGTCCGTTAGTAATTGTCAAATTATCAATGGGTGGCGCTAGTGTGCCTTACCCTTCGCTTTAACAGCCCAATCATTGCGGCTCTAAACTGAATCAAACATTTTGAATTTCGAATTTTGAATATCAGTTCGCTCCCCTGCACTTAGATTTGTAATCTCTAACGCGCGCCGTTTGGGGGCAAACACATGGTTTTCATTGAGATTTCTTGACGTTTCACTTTGCGGGCGCTATCAACAAGCCTGATGTGAGGCTGGAGAGCTGACAAGGATTAATGGCTAGCACCTCGCAGGGGCGGGTCAGGGCAGCACGGGGCGCCGCGGCCTGATACTGGAACGTATTCTGTCAATGATGTTGAAGGAGATTGCAGATGCTAAATTTTCCAGTTCAAAGATGAGACCTTGCCATTTTGGACGGGCTTTTTACGTCTGTTATAGTTTAAAGATTTGTTTTTTAAAGTTTACGTGAACACTGCACAACTTGTACTTGAAATTAAACAACTTTTAGGGAATCTACTCGCGTTTCTTTTACACATTGATTCTTGATTAACCTGACGTTTCGAACACTTTACAGGGTTCGTGGTCACAGGTCAGTCTGAGTTGTTGGTTCGCAGTTGTTGTCATATTATAACTAAGAATTATAACTGTTGTGAGAGTTAATACATGTGGGAACGGCAATTTGAAAAAAGGATAACGAGAATGCGTTTATCCTTAACTTTTGATATGCGCGAGCTCTGATCAGCGCCGCCAAACAAATAAAATTCTATTGTGTCTGTATTCATGTAGAAGACAGATTGATGGTAAAAGTAGCAATGGTAAGAGGCTGAAGATGGAAGCAAACTTAACTATATATTATTAAAATAAAAAATTAGACAACATCACATACATTGTTCTGGTCCCAAGGCAAGTAGTTAAAGCACTCATTTTATGAAAAACAGAAGAAACGACAGTACCACAACCACCTAGACCTGACATTATCGAAAAGTTCGTTTTCGACATTGACCTGACCGAGAATCGACCTCAGAGTGAGCGTGAGTGGCTACAGAGGTCGTCGAACAATAATACTCGTAATGTTTTATATAAAGATGAGAGATTGGTGGTAGCTAACTAGACGAGCTTAGAACAACCCGTACTACCAACCAAACAGTTCACAAAGCATATAATATATAAGCCTGCTAGGAATCAAAGGGTCCTCTGAGTGGGTAGTCTAGCCCCTAGACACCATATAATTAATGAACCGTCATTAATCTGTCGTTGATAAAATTTGCTTTTACTATAAGCCCCTTTACCTAAGAACCTTGACACGCCTCTGTACACTGAACTTAACGTTTCTAAAATACGTGGTCTGGGCATTAGTACTTCAAACTTGGGTGTTAGGTATCACGAGAAGTACCTACTTTAAGTCTGCACGAACGAGTTCTTCTGAATGAGGTCGTACCAAAACCGGGTCATTTGGAGCTAATCAAATGGTTGCTCCTAGGAAGCAAATGCAAGCGATTGTTACTGTCATCTTCGGAGTCATTACGATATAATGTAACAAGTGATTCATCAATAGGTATATTAAAAAGGTAAATCTTCACTAGCTCAATGACCTACTTACTAACACCCAGCATAAGCAGACTGTTCTTTTTCATAAAGTAAACAGGAGATAAGACTGGATTTTCCGTAATTCCCGGGACCACGACACACTGGTATTGACGTAGATAAAGTCGCCGGCAGTCACTAGGTAAAATTTATGCGGCATATTGATGGATATGTTATCCACGAAACACAGTCTTAAGCATGTGGTCTTCAGTACTCGTAGCAATAATAGTAATTTAAAAAAAAAAGAATTTGTGCTTGTCTTTTGCGGTGACTGCAAGGGTGACTGGGTATAATCAGAGCTTTTTTTTGGATTGCGAATGGAAAACATAGAAATATTTTTTATACATTAGTTGTATCGACATTCAGAAAAAGTCACTTTTTGCGAACCAGACTAGTTTTTAGTGCCACGTCTGTGAATACTCATACGTTTTCTTACGAGTGAACGAACTCTCTTAAAACTTACTTTTAGTGTAAGATATTACGGCATCTTCGAGATCTCATATTACTAAAGAAAGCGTCTCTAAGTCTTGATACAACGTAGCTTTCAAAGACGTTACAAAGAAATCTTGTTATGCATTGTACAAAATTGTAAATTTGTCAATTTCGCCCATTAACCTACCTAACCAATTCCGAAATAAAGAAGGCGAATAATTTCTTTAATAGACGGCCATCTTTGAAAGGCTACAATTCACAATGGCCGTCGCCGGAGGAATTGGAATTCATATTTTTGCCAACAATAACTTTTCGAGGAAAATTCCTGCTGAAGGATTTTTATGGCGGAGATGGTAGTTAAATTTAATGTTTCCAGTAATTAACAAATCTTAAGCCCCTCCAATATGAGCAGAAGAAGCCCCGGCGCTGTAATCGCGTCGGTTCACTTGAGGCGTCAAACGTAAGCGGTAGCGGGCGCCATTTATTTGTTATCAGAAGCTTGGTGGCAAACAAAACAAACAAAAATGTAAGGGCCAATGCTTTATGAATGATTTTATTATAGAAAGTTATCATGCCTTAAAAAGCATTTTAAGTCATTAAAAAAAAAAAATTGCAACTACAGTAGTAATGGTAATAAATCATGATTGCTATATTAAAAAAAGGACAATGCCAAAACTACAATTTTGCCATTAACATTTTCAACACTAGAATAGTCATATCATATAGGTGTTAGGTATTTAAACGGTTAGCAAAGTATTCTTATTTATGTTAGCAAAAAAATGCTAGTTGGGCAGCAAAAAAGCTAGATGGGCAGTAGCTTATGGTCAGCAAATATTTCTAAATCAGTCTGCAACTTACATATATCATTCTGAACAGCAGTCATAAGACTGCTATGCCGCTCTCCCCTTCCGTGACTGGCCCTTGCAACGCTGCGCTTCGCTCGGGAAAAATAAAATTAACTTAACCTAACCAACAGTAAGGATTTCTTATGCTGACCGATTGTATAATTCTGCTGACCAAATAATAATTTTGCTGACCAAATATTTATTATGAAATACAAATAAATTATTTCCCAGTTATAAAAAGAGCTAGGTTAGGTACTCAGTAATAACAACTTCTCTGGTACTCTCTCGGTACCAATAAACTTTTTGACTTAAATGCTCTCGGAACCGCTCCTGCTCGCATCTTACACCTCACTTTTATTGCTAAAAGGACGAGCGAAAGCAGTTTTTCTTGGATTTTTCATACTCGCCGAGCGGAGGTAAGGAAAATTAGATATTTCCCGACTTAATGAGGCCTTATCGGAGGGCAACTCCCGCCCAATACTGGCCGATTAGTTTTTATTAACGTTTTTAATAACACTTCCCACTTTACATGGTAAATAACTGGGGGACTGCTAACGACGCACCGGATAAGCGAATTAAGGCAAAGATAATAAACTTTTATGATTTAAATTTAAAGCGTAACATGTTATAGAAATAAATGACATAGAGGCATGATTACAAAGACCGCCTCCGTGGTTTAGACTACCGATCTCAGACCTAGAGATACCGGGTTCGATTTCCATCGGAAGTTAGTACTTTTAAATCCACCTGGCAAGCTATCACCATCTTATCTAAATATATCGCCGTAACATCAATGTTAGTAACATTGTTCTGTTCCGACGGTTAGAGACAAGATAGCCAGTTCATCAGTGTTTGAGATTTCCGTGTAAAGTGCATTAGCACTGTTCGAGCCGACTATTTATTAATAGCAACCCCACGAACAATGACGCGATACGGACCTGGGCCAATGGATGGACACCGCCATCACGCGATACACGAGCTACCAATCACCGTCTTCATTACCTGTCGTGTCATTATGTCAATCCAATTTCCACCGCTATACTAAATGTAACTTACAACATTCAAAGTAAAACACTTAAACTGAAAACAATTTCTTTCATTACCCACCTTCGGCCTTAATCACTTAACATCAGGTAACATGAAGGTAGTGTTTGCCTGTAAATCATAAAAAAGGTTTCTCTCACGAGCGCGTCTTGCGACGCGACAAGCGAATGTCTAGTACGTTTCTACGAGTTTACTTTGGAAAAACACACTTATAACCACATACCAAATATGTTAATAAAGGTCTGTGCTTATAACATTGTTGGTAAAGGCATCACGGAAGCGTGTCTCCTAGGTACCTACCTACTAGAGACCGTTCGGATCGGGTTCGAGACCATTAGAACACTTTAATAGAACCAATACAAGTTGTTAAACTGGCGAACTGACTGACTGTTCTTTTAAGTAGATCTCAGTTGTCGTCCGGAATACGAAAGGTTGTGTTCGGTTCCCATCTGAGGCAAATAGTATTTTTTAGAGTGCAATTTTTTAGTTCGTTATTATAATATGAACTTGCGCGCGAACAAAATAGAATTTTAACTGTTATCGGCCACCTGGTGGTCGATCTACGCTCAAGGGGATATAACATTATGAATGAGAAAATATTTTTTAAAAATAATTGTGAAATATTTTGGTTATTTAGATAATTAAGAGTCGTTATAATCAGAGATCTAAACAAGACCTGCATTAATGTAAATAAATCAGAAACTAATATAGAATATTAAGACTTACTTTTAGATATTATGAAAGCAAATAGAAAATGTATGATGATTAAAACCGTTTGAAATAAGTACTCGCCGTTTGAAAATTAACCGCAATGATCAGAAATGATAAGAACATTATTAATTTCTAATCAAATCTCCATTCAATGTTTTGCTTAATTTAATTTAACTGCTTTTCTCGTTAATCTTATTGAAATAATAATAGTTTATAATACTCCAAAGGGCATTTGAATATTTATGCGTGGGTACATAAAAGCTTTATATACAATTTCATTGAGCCCCACAACTCAATACACTTAATTAGAATCACGTTTCACCTCACAAGATTATCATCTCGAAGGACCCAAAGGATGGGTACAATTTAAAATTAATCTAGCGAAATACCGTCATTCACAATATTAAAATATGATTGCGCATCGGCCGGGGCGCGGGGGTCGCGGGAAGCAATCAGCATCTGATCACGTGTTCCTTTTGAAATCGGCTTATCCCCGCTAAGCCTTAACTCAGCAGTTCCAGCGCCCACTCAAATCCCCACCTTGAATTTAAGCAAATTAAGGAGCACCTTTCCTTAACCCGCCGCCGCAGCCAGTCCAAAGGTTGCCCAGGCCCGTGAAATAGCTGAATTCGTCTACTTCGCGGGCGTCGTCTTCGGCTCTACCTTTGAAGCTGTAATTATTGTGGAATTTCGACAGAATTAATACGGAGATAAGCCGAGTTCGCTCTTTTTTTCACGATTCGCATAAAAATTAGGGGTCCGTATTCATTATCGGCACCTATTTTGCGTAATAAAGAGCTCTCAAAAAGGAGATTAAAATACAGGGCGAATGAATGAACGATCAAAGATCGCCGCTTAGACGCCGCGAATTTCGTTTTAGCTTCCAAGACAATACTGATATTTTGCGTAATCGCAATTTTCTTTTCATCTGTACGCACTCAACGTTTAATTAATTAAATGGCACGTGTACTGATTTCTTAACACGTAATTATGTTTTGTAACAACTTAATTGAATTCGTAACAATAGGAAAGAGGATCTTGTTTTCTCGTCTTGCTAGGAAAGTCACTTTCACAATGTACAAATATTTTTTATCGCAAATTCTATTGCGAACAAATTATAAAAACACAAATGTTGAAAAAATTTCCACGAGCAGGATTTTAACCTGCACCCTTCTGACATTCCGGGTCAGGTGCTCTTCCAATTGAGCTATCGTGGTACCACGATGGAAATTTTTTCAACATTTGTGTTTTTCACTTTCACAATGTTGGGTCATCAGATGGGTTGGTGCTTCAAATCCCTCCGTGCTTTGGAAGGCACGTTGAGCCTTTAGTCCCGGTTGTTGTCATTAGGTAGAAGAGCTCTAACTATAATATAGTTTAATTTGATCACATGTTGACCCAGCGTCACGTGGCGAAACTTGCTCAACTTACAAAATAGCAACTAAGCATCACAATATGACAGGTAGTTATATGTCATGTAACGACCTGTCAAAGTAAAAGACATTTCCAATAAGAGTTATTAATAGCGCAATCTATTCAATATTCAAACACCACTACCCATAAATGTAGAACTCTAGTCGGTAAATAGCCCGATATAAGCTTCGATCACAGTTCGGAATTTACATGGCGAATTTAGACCGCGAACTCGGTTCCCACACGTCGTGCGCCAGAACAACTATGTATTGTTAAAAATTCAGAAGCCCCCCCGAACACCCCCGCGCCCCCCCGCACGTTTGACATGGAAATGTGCAGGCCTACCCGTTGCGATTTCCCGCAAAATTTATTCAAACTCTGGTAGGTACCGACTGTTGCATAGTGGAGTATGAAATTTTGAATTCAAACTCCAATGTCTACTGAGGCGAGCGACATTACATTTGATTTATTTTGTCAGGTCTGTCAATAGTCGAAATATTGGTAAGACCTTAAAACCCAATAACTGAAGCAGTAAGGCAGTTACATTCTATATTAAGAAAAAAAGAGCGGGCCCAGTCGCCGGAATACTCCATTAAACTTGGCACCCATTTAGATCTCACTTCTTTTGTCGTTGAAGTCAACAACCAAGGCATAATATTGAACTTGGCTCTCATTTTACATTTATGTTTTTGATGGGATACAGAATAACACAGCAGGTAGGTAGCTATGAAAACAATAATACACATAAACATCATTTAGTGTCTCAATTTGCTGCCTGTTATTCTATTAAAAACTTAACTTGTCTTCCGATGCACAAGATGGCTTGACCTAATTAATTAATAAAGTAATTTGGTCACCCATCCCGGAAATTGCTTATCTTGCATAATCGCAATCCAAACCCAAAAACCGCTGCGCCATGAAGCAATTCGTTTGTGATTTATTATTTACACTAGGATAGCATTTTTGTAACTGTAACCGTCTTCACTATGGTACCCCTTCCCTTGAACGCACCTGGTCTTCCAATTGATATGCACATTCAATTGTCAGCGCTCGCACCGAGCGGACGTGCGGGGAGCTCTCAATCCGAACGAATCGACGCCTCCAGATTGTTTACGCATTAACTTGTCAATATGAGATGTGTATCTGCTTCTGACTTGCACATCTTCCAAGGGGCGAAGTTAAATTAAGGGCGCCGAAAGATAAATGGAAAAAACGCTGTCAATAGCTTCCTTTCATTAATGGTTCAGAGCGTTGCGTGTTGCAAAGTTTTTATGCTTACTCACTCCATAACGTGGACCTAACTTTGCATACGTTTTGGCCGAAGATAAATAGCTCTTATAATCATAATATCAAATAGAATCGAACCTGCAACCTTCGCTATACAGATGAGACTACTCTTCCATTGCAGTATGTCATAAGTTCGAGTTTTAGCTAAGGCATGTATTGTGATTTTTGTCCAAAAATATAA
Organism: Eudonia mercurella; assembly: GCA_963082485.1. Classification (NCBI taxonomy): domain Eukaryota; kingdom Metazoa; phylum Arthropoda; class Insecta; order Lepidoptera; family Crambidae; genus Eudonia; species Eudonia mercurella. Next base: position 18,613,854 of record OY720027.1, on the reverse strand, counting down.
AAGCTTTGTGTTAAATAAAATGTACACTTATGTAGTTCATTATAAAATAAAGAGACAAACAAAAGTAGAGAAAGAGATAGGCTTTCATATTAGTATAGTATTAGGCAGATAACAGTTCTTAGTCAATAGAAAGAAAGAAAACAAGGAAAAGGCATTTATTTAAACAATTACACGAGGTAAGAGGAAATACAAGGAGTAAACAAAAAACAAACAATGTCTCACGGCTGCGTTAAAATAGGTGGCCAATTCAGTATATTAGGTCAGGTTTATGAAACCTGACGCTGGTTTATTGGCACCTTGATGTTTGTGATATAAAAATAACAGGCAAATAGACAACAGACAAAGTTTGACCGCCTCTGTGGTGTTTAAACCCAGAGGTCCCAGGTTCGATTCCCAGCGAGTTTGGTTGGTGGTAGGCTTGTTTGTCCGCTTGGCTAGCTACCACCATCTTATCTAAATATGTGGCCATAACATCAATGTTTGTAGTATTGTTGTGTTCCGGCGGCTAGAGATAAAATAACCAGTGCCTCACTAGTTGAGGATCCCGGGTGAAGAGCGCTTCTATCAATTAGCCATCATCACTTAACATCGGGTGAGTTTAAGCCTCTGTGCCCACCAGTAAAATAAAAATAAAACAATAGTTAAGAAAGAAGTAAACCGTGTGTGATAAACTGATTTATCAAAATCATATCTACCTAATTTCAAGCTGCGATAACCAGAAAGTTTCACAATTTAAACAGCTATTAATAATAGCAAATTCAGCGCAGCGGTCATTGAATTTTGTAACAAACATTTGAGTAAATATATTCAGGCACGAATCACGAAAGTGTTCATGTTTAGTGTGCGCATGAAAGTTAAGCAAACGTCCACAATAACACTAAAGCATTTTATGCTTTAATAAAATAAACAGTTTTCAAGTTAAGCAGGCGTTAACCGCCAAATGTAGAATTTTATTCTATCGCACTTTAGATTAATAATAATTGAAGAATTAAAACCATTTTAATACGTATTCATGATGACCCGTAAAAGGTATTACTTTGTAAAGGTTAAGTTAAACAAGAAACGTTGGCAGCAGATTTGTTACATTCATTTGGCTTGGTAAAGTTCGGATTTTTCAATGTATAGTCCGCATTTGTTCAGCGTAGAGATTAAGCCATTCATTTGTAGCGATGACATGATTACAACGATGGAAGCTTCTGGCAAACAGTGCGATAGTATGTAGACTATTAATATTACTAGGTTGTAGTGCCTAACAAATAAACAAAGAATTAATAGTTATTCCGTGTTTTGTCTCTTTTACTCTAATTTGAAATGACGTTTGAATGACAGGAACAAGACACGGAATAACTACTCGGACCTCATTCTTTGTTTATTTGTAAGGCACCTAGGGTCTTACAAATAAACATAGAATAAGTTGCGAGTAAGATAGTTATTCCGTGTTTTGTTCCCGTCATGTAAACTTCATTTCAAAGTAAAGTAAAAAAGAAAGAAAGAGTCAAAACACGGTATAACTATTCAAAGCTTATTCTCTGTTTATTTGATAGGCACCTAGTGTTTTCACCATTTCTTTTAGTACAAAATGAGAGTGGCCAAACGTACCGCCACGCCACTACTGTTATAGCTCTTAATTTCTTGTTTTAAATAACAGAAGGCTATTACAGGCATTTTTGTGTGGCTGGCACAACCTGGCACGCCCTAGCACCTTCTCACGGCGTATCTAATAGGCGAATGGGGCGAATCGACGCTCAGCCGGGCCTATTTTTATAATGAAAAAGGCGAAGTTCTCAATTCGCCGTCTCGACCGCGATAAAGTGATATCGATAACAAAGTTTTCGATGACAAGTAATTAATTATGGCGTGCCGCGAGCCGTGTGCTGGGAGTGGGAACGTTTAAAAAGCCTCTTGTGTGTTGCGAAGGGAATTTGTAGACGTTTTGTCACCTTTCAGTAGCTATTATTTGGATGAGAAATGTGTTTTTAAATTCTACATTATGAAAAACTGTTGGTTACCTAGTGAAGATAAGGCTAAAGGTGAAAGCGCATTTCACTCGGTATCCTCAAACAATTAACTGGCTATATTATCTCTTACCGCCGCAATATAAGAATGCTTAAACGACAGTAGAGTTAGATATTATGGTGTTAGCTTGCCAGGCGGACTTATAACAAGCTCTACCACCAACCAACCGAGTACAATAAATACCCCAGTAGAAATTAAGCAAATGACCAGGTAGGTTTTCTTGACGCAAACTCAATCTCAATACAATTCCAATGTGATTAATATGTATCGATATTGGGATAAGTTTCGCAATTTCGGAACGCCCCATCTCGATAATAATTTGTTCACACTATTTCCATGCAATTTAATTCCAATGTAGCGCTATTATCGATTTTAAGAGTGCCATTTGAATTTTTTAGATTTGGGATTGGAAATTGATTATTGCAATTGTGTTTCAAGAGTAACCCACCAGGCGTATGGTCATTCCACTTGATCACAGAGGCAGTAAGTAAAAAGTAAAAGGGCGAAGAAATGAGTCAACAAACGTTTTAAAAGCGGTTCATTAGAAATAGTATCGGCTCCGACAACACTTTGTGCTATTCCATTTAATGATCGGTCTAGCGGTTAGTGCTTTGCGTCGAATTGAAAAAAAAATGATGTAGCGTGTGACGTGCCAGGTGTTGTATACATTTGTACGCCGCGAACGCGTTTTAGAATTATTGATCTTATTCTTTAGGGGTCAGTTTGGCTACTTATTCTTATAGTTCAGCTAGCTTATCCATCCATTGTTTTTCTCGATATTTATGTTGTATGGCTGAACAGAATTCTTCTTCTTAGGGTTCCCTATCCAACTAGTGAAGGTTGGCAGTCAGCTCTGCGTACTTGGTCCTGTCCTTTTCAAGGCAAAAAAGAAAATAGAACTCGGTATTCCCGTCCACTTACAAATGTTCCGCAACCACGACTTTCTTCTGCGACCAGGTCTCCTCTTTCCAGCTACTGCCAGATTTCGATGCATGCACTTATCATGATGGGTGATATGATATCACATGTCCCAGATATGCCATGAATAAAAGTTCTTGATAGGCTATCTGATAAATAGTGAGAAGCATTGAAACTTGTTTAGTCAATATCTATATTTTTTCAGGGATATTACTTTAGTTCATTAATTGAAGGATATAGATTATAATCAAGGATACTTTTGGGCTCTTAAAAATATGACCTTATTATTTTCCACAGTGGAGAATTACTTCACCTTTATTGATTATTAGGCCGAGTATACCTAAAAATATTTAAACTGTAACTCTTATCTACTAAAAAACTGATCTCATCCCTTTTTATTTTATTTTATTTTTATTTGTTTAAAGACAACTAACAAAGCATACACCAGGGCATTCATTACATTAAAAACCCTATAACAATTACACAGGCGCTGCTTTAATTACTAATTTACTGCCACGGCATGCATAATTTCAAACTAGTATACAAAAGTAACTTCAAACTAGAGATAACAGAGCAAAATTATTCCGCTTAGCTTATTGTAAGTGTTATCTATTTATAAAGATTATTTTTATTGGGCTGTTAACGCATTAATAAGTCCTGTTAACCTACAAAACTAATATGCTTGTGATAGGCGTCGATTCACGTCAGTTAGTCTAAAGAGTTTTTGGGGGTTGAACCATCAATTTCTCGCATAATTCAACCAAAACATCTATCCTTTACAGGTAAGCCTTCCTTTCAGGGTGTACTCGGTTTGGTACTACCATCATCTCATCTAAATATGTCGCCATAACATCAATGTTTGTAGCATTGTTGTGTTCCGGCAGCTAGAGATCAGATAGCCAGTGGCTCACTAGTTGAGGATCCCAGGTGAAGTGCGCTTCCACCAATTGATCAAGGCACTGTGCTTACCCGTAAACATAAAAAAGCAAAGCTTTTCATTTCATCTGATTAAGTAATTTAAATGCCGTAGGTGTAGGCGCACTTCAACCGGAATCCTCAACTATTAACAAGAGCTAACAAGACGTAGGTTTAAACGTCTGCACAATTACACATCATATTGTAACGTTGTCGTTGCAATTTACTTAACGTTATATTTTTATGTTATGCATTTTATAGCCTCCTTGGTAATTTTAAAAAGTATCTGTCAAATTTATATGAACGGTTCTGAAAAAGAATACTTTGAATGTCATGTCATTGTCATGGAACTTTATTTCGGTTTTGATATGATCAGTCTGTCAAAATTCTTCAGTATAACACGTATAACAACATTGTTTTAATAGTATCATCGATTGTTCAGTAAGGCTGGCCTCACACATCCGGAATGGCTCTCTGGATTTATATTCTAAAATTCATAATCTAAATTCTGGCACCTTGCCTCACACATATCTTAAAAATTCAGATTGATTAGTAGTCTCGTGATTCCCGGCACATGCAAACGTCTCTATGGAAGAGGAATTAATATTAATCGCATTGCTTTTGGCTCCACATAATAAAAAAAGAAATTCAAACGCCAAATAATGATTCAGCAGCGTTTTACATTTTTCGTCATATGTGACGATTTCTTCAATTTGTGAAGTGGACCCAGTAGGTTGATATACACCATCAGACTGTCCACCGCTTTAAATTGTTTCGACTGAATTATGAAATGAAATGAAATGAAATAATTTATTCACTGAAAACAGAGTATGGTAGATGGTAAATCATAATATTATTGTTCATCTATTTTGCCAACGCAGGGCGTGTGAGTGAAAATAATTAAAAAACACAAAATTAATTAACTAATTAATAATTATACATTTAGTTTATAAAGAAAAAAAATATATATATAATCATTATTGTTATTATCATATTCAGCCACGCCACACATAATTAATTAGATTTATTATTTATTATTATATTCCAGAATGAGTATTATATTAATTGTTGAATTATGTTACAATACATTACATTACATTAGAATCCATGTCAATTTTACAATTTAGATATTCCTTAACAGAGTAAAAGCATTTCATTATAAGCCAGTTAGATAGTTTTCTTCTAAAATTATTATAATTCATTTCAGTTAATGAGCGAGGTAACTTATTATATAGTTTTACACAACTGGGATAACAATTTCTCTTATATAATTCCGTGTTCATTTTGGGTAACAACAGCTTTCCAGGATGTCTTATACTTCTGGTAGTGTTCATATCTCTATCAATAAACAAATACTGATTATTTTTTACAAAAACGCAACACTCCAGTATATATAACGAAGGAAGGGTTAGTAGGTTTAATTTAGGAAATAACTGTTTGCATGATGTCATTGGTGACACGTCACATATGGCGCGCACGCATTGCTTTTGTGATATGAACGCTCTGTTTAAGTCGACTGAATTTCCCCACAAAATTAAACCGTATCTAAGATTTGAGGCCACGTATCCATGGTAAGCCATCAGTGCGGTTCTTTGGTTTATTTGAGTCGTGAGTCGCCACAACGCGTAAGCAAATCTATTTATTTTAGTACATACTCTTTTAATATGCTTTTTCCATGTGCACTGGTTGTCAACTATTATGCCTAAAAAAACGACTTCATCTGATTCCGATATTGGTTGGTTATTAAGACGTACAGATAAATTTAGATATTTAGGTTTTCTATTATAAAACTGTAAGTATTTAGTTTTGTTTGTATTAACTTTCAGGTTATTTGCTGACAACCATTTTGTAATATCATGAATAGTACTGTTTATCTCCTCATTGAAATCTCTGCCTGGGATCTTAGGTATTACAACAGATATATCATCGATATATCAACGCTAATATGGTCGAGGAGATGGTCTAGGAATGGTGATTATAGTCTGCGGGAATATACTGGGTGACCCTGTATATCCTGATTGAGCTGAACTGCTCCGGGAAACTCATAAAATAAATAATAAATCTAAGTATAGTATTATTGTTTATGTGTGTGGCCAACCTTATTATTGTTTAAAATGTTATCTATGGCATATGGTTGAACTTTTATTAAGGAAAATTGACAGTTTGGAACAGTCTGTAGCGCTGGCGTGTGTAACTACGTATTGTTAGCTCCGTAGTTGAGGATTCCGGGTGAAGTCCCGAGCAAAAATGTAAAAAGATATACGATTCGCCATTCACCGCGGACTGCTCTTAAACTTTGAATGTATTCAAAGCTCAATGTCGACGGCGACCCAGTTCCTAATGGCCGCCGCGTTTCTATTCAACGCTAATATGCTTTACTAACGCCAAATACGTTAGTGAGTTAGCTTGCAAGACATATTTTGCCAATTGTTAAAATTGGTGGAACGCGGCAAGCATTACGACAAAAAGAATATTGTTTTAATAACGATAAATAATTATTTTCTACAGTTCACGGGAACACTACAAATTGAAACGAAATAAAAAATGTCTGCCTATAACCAATAAAAAAAAAACAACTCTTGTTGATCTTGTTGCGTTTATTTTACACATTGATTTTACTCTGGCTTTTGAACCGTTGACCACGGACCCTGCAAAAGGTCGGCCATCAAATTTGTTTAATTTCAAAAATAAACTGTTAGTGAAACTCTCCCAGGATTGGGACAAACAACGCGATTTCGCGAGCGTCGTTTAGCGTCTCACTCGATGCATGAATGACCGCTGCACAAATCGAGGTTTGGTTAGGAAATTACACAAGGTATGCTCGAATGGCGTATTCCAAGGTATCGAATGCAGCTTTCTCGGTCCAATTTCAACCCCTATGCCGTTCCGTTCGTTTGTATTTTTCATGTTATACGAATAAAGGTTTCTGAGTAATGAAATGTTTTCTTGTTGGTTCTATTTCCACTTTTAAACTTTCGGGTTAATATTTTTAACTGAGTTTAACACAAACTGCTCGTCAGCCCGTGACCACGGCTGTTGCAACAAGACCTAAACGTCGGGTTTTTAAAAAGGTATACGTATACTAGGTGACTTTTATTTAGCAGATACTGCTATTGTAACATTTTTTTCTTTTTGTTAATAAATTTAAATTGGGTATAGCTAACAAGAAATATTTCTTCAATTTCTTTTGGTAAGAAAAAACTCCAACTGATGATAAGCAGAAGCAGACTCCAGATCCGAAGACAGCTGGAGTGGAGCAGAATTGTGCCACAGTAGCCGTCCTCACCTACTCGTAGTCCATAATCTATTTGCAGCATCGACCACAAGAGCGTTACAAGATTACACAAAAGCTAGTACAAGACCGCCATCGGAGGCGGTCTCGGCCCCAGCCAATAATGCCAATTACGGATGCACCGGCCGCACTACTAATATGTCAAATTGAACAATGCACTGGAACACTAATTGCTTGGCGATGCTTAGCGAATCTCGTTTTACCAGCCACATCTTATTATGAATTGGTTTTGCTTTCTGTAAGTATATTTAAGCATATATTTAAGAGAAAGCAGTATATGATATAAAGCAATATATAGCAATAACTGCAAGCAATGAATGCACAGCCGTGAGACGGTAACGGTAAGGACGAAGAAAGGCGAAAACGCATTTCACCTGGAATCCTGAAGAATACTTCCAATATCTGACAGAACATAGCAATACTGCTAATATAGTTTTTAATATGACAGACTTTGATAGAGATGGTAGCGGACTTAAAAAGCCCTATCATCAATTAAACCGAGTACAAAATGCATCTCGGAGCGATCCGAATTGATACCGGTAGTCTAGCCAATAATGATGGTGTCAAAGGCAATTAAGTTTTATAGATCAGTATTATGTCGATCCTTTCAATAGATTCGTCAACATATCAAAATGTCGTCTGCATTTATTCAAACCACAGAAGTGTTATCAAGATATCAAAAGCGGCCGACACTAATTCAATCCCAAGAAGAAAAAAACAATAACGAATAGTGTTTCGCTACAGCATATCGATTCGCGATGCATTATTGAGCAGATGGACGCCAGAGCCGGCAGTTACGATACGAACAACTCCTTCTGTTTACTAGAAGCCAGGCTATTTCTGGACGCGGTCATTGTTTATGGAATGCCTTATGCGGGGGGTGCCTGAATGACATTTGGCCGCGGCCGATCGCCATGCGATATGTTATAAATTGTGGTGTCCTTTTGTCAATGCCCAAGTCATAAGTTTGCGCTATCCAGTAGCTGAACCGATAGATGCTCGGGTTGAACAGGAGAAATCTTGGTTTACTCCTCCTGAAGTGGATGATGTGTTTTTTCAACTTTAAACAATAAAAAAAGGATAAAGGTGCGATTTGTTCACTCTCGCCGGGGTGTGACCTTGAATCAATTTTGAATTATTATTAAAGCTAGCCTATGACTGTCCCACTGCTTGGCAATGGCTTCCATCATAAAAATCATGTCTTCACTACAATATATATGGCTTAATCACCACGCTTGCCAAATGCGGGTGATGACAAATTCGGGCTATGTATCAAAAAATCCGGAACATACTTTGCCCGACCTAGAAATTGAACCTGGTACCTTCGGGTTGGCTCGAGCGCTTTGCCAATTGACCACCGAAGCGTTTTCAATAATGTACAGAACAATTTTAAGTACACACAATTCGAGAACTTTCAGACACCAAATAGTCATCACAGACTGCGAATACGTGTGGTTTATTGAAACTATTTCACAAATCGCACCCCAAACAATATCTAACCTACCTCTTTGGATAGTCGTTAGCGTATGCTTAAAAAAATCTTTACATGTATTTACCATTCGTTTCATTAAAACGATTAAGTAATTGCTATTTACATTCGGCAACATTGTCATGGGCTCCAAAAGAAAGTATTCCAACCGTAAGAATGTCGGAGCGTACTTTTGAATAATGTTTTAAGATTGTATTGACATTTGCGGATTTATTCGCTCAATTGTATTTACATTCCATTGTGGGCTGGAGTAGGGAGAAATAAAAATAATTCCGAGTATTTCTGTTCAATACTGGTGTTTGTCAATCTGGATAATGCGGACTTCTGCCAACACTAGAAGGAGGATGAATACGCGGAATGTTATAAGGAGGTTCGTATTGGACTGTTCATATGTACAAGTATATAAGTATATATGTAAGTGAAGAAATATATTGGATGAAAAGGACAACACTTCTTCTATGAAATATCATATTTAGGTATGTGTAATATCATGCTTTGAATAAAATTCAGTTTTACATATGTATATTTCAGGATTCAGGAAAGTTCAGAGAAAACACAACTCACGTTCGAGCGATTTAAAAAGAGATCAACTCCACCATCACCTTTATCGTCAGCCTATAAACGTCCACCAACTAGCATTGAAAATTGGCTCTCCCACATGGACATCAATACATGGGGCGATCGAACCATAATTCACTATGCTGATCCGATATTGGTTGGCAAGGTGTAGGTAAGGACCCAAACAAAAGTAAAAGACAACAAAAGTCCATCTGTACATAGAAAGTATGTACCAAAACCATTCGTTTATGAGGTGACGCAGGATTTGGTTGACAGTTATTACATTCCTGAATAATGGAACAAAGCGTGCTGAACGAAATTTAATGAAGGTTCGACCGAGGCCTGGTCCGACGCGGCTCTGAACTGTCTTCTTATCATTGTTGTTCCAAATAAGTATCTGGTTTAATATTGAATAAGCCTTTTGGAAATATGATTAGGCATAAATAATAAGGGCCATGAAAGCGTAGGCTCCCGGGGAGGTACTCGTATATAAGCCGATAAAAATGAGGTCGCATTTCCCAATGGGATTTCGTCACTAATGATATGTATCATTACTAATTTCATAAAAAAAAGGTTTATTTTCGATGTCAACATCATGATATATGCAAATGCAAATCTTTTGTTAAAATTTTTTGTGATGAGGTTTTTAGGGGTCAATGATACCATATTTCCGTTATCATTATCAGCTCATTTTATGTCCCCACTGCTGGGTCACGAGCCTTCCCTATGGATGGATAGGGAGAACGGGCCATAAACCACCACGCGGGCCCAGTGCGGATTGGTGGTTGTTAACGACTGCTAATGCAGCCGGGACCAACGGCTTAACGTGCCTTCCGAAGCACGGAGAAGCTCGAGATAATAAAATTTTGTTCACCCATCCGATGACCGGCCTTTGCGAAAGCTGCTTAATCTCGGCACTCGCAGACCGACATATAGACATATTATTTTCGTTAAATTGTCTTTATTTATTCGAGTATCATATTAATAATTTCCCTGTTCCGTGAATTGCATATCATAAATAACAATTAAAACGAAAGAAAGAAATAAACATTTGTTTGGGTCCATTAAAACTTTACACAGAAACAACAGAAAAGCAGACAACAGTTAAAAGTTATGTCCCAAACGGTTCTGACTCAGCATTATGCTAGTCTCATCTTGGTCTAAATCTTGGTTCAATCCCCATACTTCCGTTGAACTATTGACTTGAACAATGACTAACGCAAGCATAACAGCTTTCTAAATGGGTTAATCAGACTGTTATTAATGTATGATTATTTACATATAATTTTACGCAAATATTGATGCAAACAAATTTGAAAAAAGACAAAGTGTTGAAAAACTTCCATGAGCGGGATTCTAACCCTCACCCCATGACATGCCGGGTCAGGTGCACTGCCAACTATGCTATCGTGGCTCAATCCAACTCGCCGAAATTAATCAACACTAACTACTTTTACTTTATAAGCCAAAGGAGCCCTATTCAATGTCGACAGCTACGTCATCAACATCCGATCTTAATATTTTTACAAATATTGAAATATCAGTTAAGAATAAGGCAAGTTATAATAATATGATTATATACATATAATTTTAAGCAAATATTGTTACGAACAAGCAAGCGGTCAAGTCATGGCAAACGGGTTCAAATCACGGTCGTGGAATTTTTACAACACTTTGTCTTTTTTCAAATTGTTATTAATGTGTTAAAGGCGCTTTATTAATAATCTTTAAAATATATTTGTATTGTGATAACTATGACCACTCTCCCAAGTTTTTCCCAAGTATGATAAAGACTAGGAAAAAAACTCTCATAGTGCAAAAGACCGAACGAAACTTGCAATATTGTTATTTATTTATTTATTTATTTATTTATTTATTTATTTATTTATTTATTCATTCATTCATTCATTTGGAAAACCATAAACAAAGTAGAAACTTAAAAATAGCAACAAAAAGCCAATTACAGGTCCTCACATATAGTATTATTAAAATTCAAAATTTAAAATTCAAAATCGTTTATTCAGTTTAGGCTACAAATAGCTTTTATGAACGTTATTATGCCATCGGTTCGTAAGTCTACTCTGGGCGGGAGACCTTGTACTGAGAAGAACTGGCAAGAAACTCAGCAAGTGTCAAGCTCTTTTCTCCCTTACAGCGTTTAAAATATTGGAAAATGCCCTATCATAAAAGGACATTTTCCATAATTATAATGCATACCTAAGCAATGTAATATCAGGAATATTTGTAACATGAAAAAAGTGTTTTTGAAGCTTTGCAAAACTGTATACATGTTTAGGAAAACAACAGTGTAAAGCGCTTTTTGTAAGTCCTTTTGCTTTTATCTTCGACTAACGTTGTCCAGAAATTGCTAATTGTTCCCAACGACCTCGCACAGGTCACACTTGGCGAGGATACACCCAATGTGGACCTTAAAAATAGCGTCATAAGGTCTACTAGCATGCCAATTGTCAACAGACGTATGCAATATCAAATATTCTTCGTTTTTGGATTTACAAGAGCGACGCGACATTTTGCTGACATTTGCAAATAATTTTTAATGGTTTTGATGGAGGCCATGACCCTTGTTTATTTACTTTTTGTTTTTCTCGATGCAACACGACATATTATGATTTGGAATGTTATTATATTAGGGTTGGTTCAATGCTTTTTAGTATCAGGTTGCATGCGAAAATCTGCACAATCTACATACAAGCGGCCAGTGTAACGTTTTATATAATAATATTTATTAAAGCCCTCTATCCTTACCTTCATGTTTATATATTACTAACTTTAACCACTATGTCCCATTCCTTATGTCCAGCAGTGGTCAAGTATAGGCCGATGATGATGATGATGAAGATAATTTCAACCACAGTCTAAACACAAGTCAGTTTAATTAAAAAAAAAGGTTCTAATCTAACCAGAACTTCTATCATGGCATAATAAGTAACGGATATACATTCATAAATAAGTATACCATAATGCATAAGGAGATCCTCATGTTCTCGAGGAAAAACCTAAATCCAGCAGTAGGAGGTTTAGACTGCGTTTCCACCAGAGATGTGCGAGGTAGCTAAGCGGTGTACGTGGTAAAAATCCACCAATAGGATTCCTTCATTATCTTTGCAGGAAAAAATGGAGTTCTCTTATTGGTGGATATTTACCTCGCGCACCGCATCTACCTCGCACATCTTTGGTGGAAACGCAGCTTTATGTTGATGAAATTAATGTAGAAAGTATCCTATTACTTATCATCCTTATCATTACTCAAGATCAGTTGGCCAAGTGCTTACCCGTGAGGCTTAATTCTTTTTTTTATTGCTCAAGTTTACCAAAGTCAGTGTTTCATGTTTTCTGTAGTGAAATTTAACTTTAACTACAGTTTAAACACGCCGTAAAACCTAATCCATTTTTAACCCATTCAGTACTTCCCACTTTTGATATTCTGTCACACTTCCGTGCGTGCAACGGCTAGCGCGTCGCAATCGCCATTACGGACGCCTCTGTGCGAGCATTTTGTAATTTCGCCGTCCTTCATACAACTCTCAGATGTGCGACAATTTTCGGCGCAGCCACTGTTGCAACTGACAATTCCGTATAGTTTCCAAATTACCAGTGAATCCCAACAAATTCGTCCCGTTCTGTCTGCAAACGAACGCGTCCCATGTTGGAAATGGAAATAAAACTCTGTCTAAGCATCTGGCACTGTCGACGTGCGAGTAGAATTGAGGTCTTTTTTGTGTGGAAAGTTTATTTTTAGATTAAGGCTGCAGTCGGACATGCCGTAGGTATAACATATAGAATGTTGTATTATATGTATACTATCAAGGTATTTCAATATTTTTATATGTGATGGAGTTTGGACAGGATTTGGATTGGCCCCAATCTTTTAGTGTCCTTAACACTAAAACATTGTGTCCAATTTACCCTTCCGAATCTTCGTATGTAAGTACTTAGGTAGGTACTATGTAGTTTACTATGGGGCTGATATGTAAGTAATATGCAAAAGCTACTTTAGAAGAAAATAAAGAATTAAACACTTACACCGCGTAATGACAGCCCTTAGAGAGCTTTGGGGTAAGTCAACAGGCTTAATGGATCTACTAAAATTCTTAACGTACCTTTCGGTTACGCTGTAAAGGTCATATAGGATAAACAAAGTAAATAATATGGTTTATTTTCTAGCGATTCGACATCAACTTTTGACAAATACGTTAATGCCTTTCGCAGTCATACATCAATACAAATGCGGATCTAAATGAATGTTTTATCATGGTCGTGTTTCAGTAAACACATCGCCTTATACCCATTAGGTTATTGGCATTCGTTACTCACCACCATCTAATTTACAATACAAATGATCGTGGACAATCCTCTAGGATCGAGCTATTTACTCCACAATCAATCGACAAAGGTGGCTTAACGAGACGGCGAAACGCAGGCGAAAAAGTAAAAGTTTCACGACGGAGGGGGCGAAGATGCGGGCTTACGGAGTTTCCTTCCACTGTCACATTAAGAAAAAGAATACAAATAGGTGCAATTCCAATTTTATTGTGACAACTTTGTTCAACTTCGATCTTCTTTTGTTTTTAATGCGGTAATGTACCTAGTGTTGTTCCAGCTTTAACTTTCCATTTGGTAAAACACATTTTAGACGGTCTCTAAAGTTAATTTTATTAAATACTTTAATTATTTTAATCCGTTTTGCTAAATGATAAATTTACTGTACGGGATGTAGCCGTTGTTCTATAAGTTCGCCTAGATAGCTACTACCTTGTCTTAAGTCTGTCATACCAACAATGTTAGTAGCATTGCATTGCTGTCTTTCGACAGCTGGGATAGGGTAGTTAGTTTTCAGTAGCTGATAATTGAGGTAAATTCAGTCGGCGCTATCGTCACTTATCATAAGTAGGGATGAACGCCAAATGCTTCCCAATATAAAATAGTATAAAATAGTTTTTTTTTGTTTACTCCATGGCGCGTCATCGGATGGGTGACCAAAAAGTTACCATCTCGAGTGCCTTCGTGCTTCAGAAGGCACGTGAAGCCGTTGGTCCCGGTTACATTAGCAGTCGTTAACAACCACCGTACCGCACTGGGCCCGCGTAGTGGTCTATGTCCCGTTCTCCCTATCCATCCATAGGGAAGGCTCTTGCCCCAGAAGTGGGATCATAAAATGAGATGATTATAATGATGATAAAAAAATTTAGAAGATCCCAAAAGCTCAAGCTATAATAATAATAAGCTATAATAATACGATGCCATAAACACAGGGGTGAGACATACAACACCCCTCTTTACGTTAAGGCTAAAAAGGAATGCCATATCAATAAGTCCCGTAAGAGACAATGCGACCCATTCCGTACATTCTCACCTCGTAGTTAGTGCGAGTGAATGACTAAACAGGGTGTCCATATTTAATTTGGCTCGTCGGTCGTATCGGTTTAATGTGCGGGGAACGCATGCATAATTTAGCCACGCTAGAAACTTGCCGCGTTGTGTTCCGTAGCGCATAATGCGATAAGGATGCGCTCTGTCTGTCATATTTTTTTATCGATGTTTCAATTACAAGTCCCTTGCTGGTTTAGTCAGTGAAAAGAATGCATCAGCTGCCTCACTTCCCGCGCTTGTCTTAAGAGGCAACTAAGGGACAACGGTTCGTACATCAGGTGATCGGCTAGCAATCTGTTACTGCAATCTCTATTCCACCCTTTGATAATGCTAAGTGTGGTGTCGAGGTTATGGTGGTAATTGGAGATTTTGTTGTTTTGACTACAACTTTAGGGAAAAGAACGTGAGTGTGTGTATGTATATATATATATATATAATTACAACTGAATAAGAATTCGAATGCTTTGATTGCTTGAAATATTTTTAAAGTTTCTCATCGGATATACGCTATACTATCAAAGAAGCTAATTGAAATAACACAAATTACAACTATTGATGATGCTCAATAATCATTATCGTTTAGTGGTATCTCAGAGTGCGGCAATATACATAACTTTACTTAATAATAGAGTTGTTAAGGAAACTTCACCCAGTGCGTGGTAACTTAAGCAAGTTTTTAATGATACAGTACTCAGTGATAGATTTAATCACTTTTAAAATACAAATATATTTTTATAGTTTTTCTATAAAAATGAAGCATTTTGCCTTCATGCCACATGAAGGTAAGTGACGTTAAGACAAAATGTAACTTGGTGGACTTAACACAAACCGTACCACCAAACTGAGTTTCGTAGAAACTAAGACCAATGATTTACTACTAACACAGCGGTTAAAATGCATGCACTTTTTTAACTTATCGATAACTGCACATTGCATTTAGCACAACACTACCACTGCGATGCGGCGAGCCTCCGAATGGTGAGCGCTTCGTGGCGTCTACGCTGCGTCAAAATTAGCGGAGAAAGCAAAGCGCTGAATTATGATTTCAACAAAGGCGTAGATAGTTGGAACCTTCTTTCTTATTGTAACAATTTTTACATGAGTATTATTTTTCATCACATATTTGAACACGAACAGTCAAAATTCACCATGTCAAATATAAGCGCTCTAAATAGGTATATGGACAAAAATATAAATCAATCGGCATTAATCACTTTCGTAATGACAAAGAACGGCAACAGCGCATCACTCATACAAATTGATTTTACTTTTTTATGTATTCAGTTGTTATGAAATAATAAACTTAATCACTGAAAATTAATATATTGTATTATGGTTTTTAGCAAAAATAACTTTTTAATACATATGTACATTGTTATATACGTTTCTTATATACTCCACAGAGTTACCTAGTGGCACTTACATTGTTTTAACTACTCATTATAAAAGTCTTTGCCACAAACTATAAGATTGATCGATTAAAAACTAAGGTTTTTTGGATTATCTTTAAATTATAATTCATAAACTCCATGATACAGGGTAACTACGAGTATGTCAACGTCTCGTTACGTTTCGTGTTGTATAATTTGTGTTATTTCGATATGCAGAGTAGGCACATGTACTAATTATCGGTTGGAAGACAGTATGCTATAATTAGGCAGTGGGTGAATAGCTGAATATAATTTTCGGATTCTGCTTTGTCGTAATTGCTCCATTATCATCATTTGAGGCTTTGTTTATGTCACTTCAATTAAAGCTTTGTCAAGCAAGGTATTTTATTTATTTACACTTTGTACAAGCACTGGTTTTTACAGGCACAGATTTTTTTCATCAATAACATAAAACATTAATATCATGACCTTTCTAGAGAGTTGTAAGAATTTTTTTATGTATTTATTTATTTATAAATAAACTCAATATAACTCGTTTAGTTATAGTTATCCATATTATAATTAATAAATAAAATTAAAAATTAATAACTAACAAGCAATAACGATAAACATAACCTTAGAGAATTGTATCGAAAGCTGTAAATCTAAAATGTATACATTTATCAGTTTACTTTTTTTTACATAGATATCTCAGATATATACATAGCTAACGATAATCGTTCAAGCAAAATAAATACAGTTAACGAAGATTAAGCCAGCGTTTACAAATTTAAAACCCTACAGCTAACACAATAGAGCACCATCACAGTTGTACCGACTTCAGAAGTTGTAAACGCTCCGAGTTTCGCATGTGCATCGCGCGACGAGCGGCGCGCGGGAAATTGGCCACAACTGGCTGACGCCGCAAGTTTTGCTTTGACGAAAGAACACAATAAGGCACAAATTACAAGAGCAAAGGATTCCTTTGGAGCATAGTCGAAGGAAGGCGGTGTGCGAAGTTATAATTAAGATCAGAGGCTTTGGAGAACGTACCCTTTCCCCTTACTCTTGGAGTATTCATTTGCTCTGTCATCTGTGTCTCGTCCTTGGTTACCAATTCTTGAATCCAGTTAATGTATATATTCTGGACTTCATAAGAGCTTTGTTTCTGACTGAGGGTTGACAACGCGAAAACCATAGAATGTTACGAAATGTACACTTGCTTACCAGTGCAGTAGTAATAATTTCTAACCGCTTTCACACCCAGAGTACCTACGTTGTTGTACCCAGTTTGTTTAAAGGTAGTTTGTTTTAAGGCTTTTTATCACTATTCAAAAGAGCTCGATGGCGCAGTGGTTAACGCGCCTGGTCTGCGAGTGCTGAGGTGAAGCAACTTTTGCAAAGGCCGGTCATCGGATGGGTGACCAAAAATTTATCATCTCGAGCTCCTCCATGCTTCGGAAGGCACGTAAAGCCGTTGGTCCCGGCTGCATTAGCAGTCGTTAACAACCACCAATCCGCACTGGGCCCGCGTGTTGGTTTATGGCCCGTTCTCCCTATCCATCCATAGGGAAGGCTCGTGCCCCAGCAGTGGGGTCATAAAAAATGAGCTGAAGATGATGATCACTATTCAATCTAAGTCTGACGCTTAACTAGAAAATTTCTGACATTGTTGTGAGCTGACAGTTTAAGATAGCCAGTTCCTCAATAATTGAGGATATCATGTTAAATGTGCAATGTGCGTATACAGCTTTATCGTTTTCCAACAGCTGATAGGGATGAAAGTCAAACGCTACCTTCTAAAACAAAAAAGAACCAACATTAGCTTGAAATAATTAGAGCCGAAAATCTTAGTGTCTAATAGACAAAGTCCAAAGACTTAAAAAAGGTCGACTCTAATAGTGTTTTATCAAAACTTTTCCATGTCAAAATCCTACTATTCACTTCAACATGCACATATTTGACTGTGTTCCCAGTTTCAGAGCCTGTGAACAACACGCCATTGACATAGTAACGAGTCGGAGCGTAAAATTAGCAACTCCTCAACTTTGGGGTTGCTGCGCGGAGTCGACGTGTCATATATTGTTTTGATACGAAATAGTCCTATGTAACACGGGCAAAGTGATTACGGAGGCACTGCGTTCAAGTAAAAATGGTTCACTAGCATACTTACGAACTGATGCCACCGTCGCGTTTCTACCAGCATCGCACGTCAAAGAATCAGATCTTTACCCCACAGTCCCAAACCCCTGATATCTTTATTTTTCTCTCCTCGTTTGTCACCTGGATGCCAAGTGCGAGGTTCATTTGCCATTCGATCACGTTAACGAAAACGAGAATTTGTATGGTAAAATGTTAACTCTTCTCGTATGTCACCAGGAGGTGACATACGAGAAGACATCCGTGCTTCAATGCTATATATAAAATAAAATAAAATGGCAGCACAAAACCACGCGAGCTTCGCATTTGTCAGTTAGTCACTTTCGGTGTAGGATGTAGGATGTGATAGTGGACCCCCGGTAATCCGACAAACATTTTGCAGGGCAGTATCGGACTATCGAATTTGTCGGATTATAGAGTACTGCCTAAGACCCCCTATAGTCCGGATTTTTTTACAAAAGAGTACCTTGTAATCCGACAAATTACTAGGTACGAATACCTAATACACAATGAATAAACAATAAACAATGAACACACGCTAGACCGCACCGCTATCTTCTTCAAACTTCATATTCAAACTAAGCAATCAGAATCGAAACAATACCCTACGCGTCGAGCACAATAGTGGTGGTGCGTACAAGGTATAACTTGTTCAATCATGAATTATCGAAGATTGTGAAAAAAATATTCAATAATAAATAATAGACAATGTCGGATTACAGGGGGTGCCGGATTAGACAGGGACCGGATTACCGGGGGTCCACTGTAGTTAATTTTGTTGACCAAACTGACCTCAGGACTCCTGCTCCCATATTGTATTTTTTTTGTTATTAACTTTAAACCCTAAATTCACCTACACATTGTATTAAAAATTGTATCAGTTTACCTATTTAAACTATTATGGTCACTTGCATTAGAGTAATTATTAACGGGATTCTTACCATGTTTATTATATGTGAGTATCCGATAATTGTATGCGCCATGATCACGGAATTCACCATGGCGCATGCAACTGTGTCGAAATAACTCTATTCAATAGAGTATATTCAATATTCAATAAACTGATACAATAGAGTCTATTGTATCAGTTTATTTCATTGAAATAAAAATATAATTGAATAAGGAGTAAAGTAAAGCCGTTGGTTCCGTCTGCATTAGCAGTCGTTAACAACCACCGCACCGCACTGGGCCCGCGTGGTGGTTTATGGCTCGTTCTTCCTATCCATCCATAGGGAAGGCTCGTGCCCCAGCAGTGGGGACATGAAATGAGCTGATGATGATGATGATGATGATGATGATGATGATGATGATTTTATTGAAATACCATATTATAATAAAGTGTAGAGTGTTTAATTTTCACATTACAAATTGACTTCCTTTAGAAGTGCATGGGTGCTGCTTAGCTTCCGAGCGCTATAACATGAGGTTCTTCACGAAGCTTTATCATGATTAATACTTAATAACTCGAAACAACATCTGTACAATCACACTATGTTTAAATATTTGTAACGGAATTATTACTGAACCAATTTAATGTACAAATGTACGTTTATGTATGTAATTAGTACATCCGTGATCATGGCGCATGCAACTATGCCGACCGAAATATCGGATATTCATACATAACAAAAAACAGTTAATAATCCCGTTAATAATTTTTAATCTAATGTAAGTGACCATGATCATATTTAAAAAAGTTATAGTGACAATGAAATTTGATAAAAATACTGTAAAGGTACCAGTTGGCAGCCGACTAGTACCTTTACACATTTTGTACTGTAAATAATAGGTTAACTTTTTAAATTTTTATTACTTTTCATCTGCTTAATTAGATACTAATCTAAAAACGTTACATTTTTGCTGTGTATGCATGTTTTTGGGATACATTCCTTATCATCACATATTTGTCTTTCTTATATTTATTAATTTCGATATAACTATTTAAACTATCATGGTTACTTGCAATATAATAGGTATTAATATATTTATCGGCACAGTTGCACGGCGCATGCAACTGTGCCGAAATATCGAACACTCATAAATAATAAACATGGTAAGGATCCTGTTAATAATTACTCTTCATTAATTTCGTTTGAATGTACGAGTATGTAGTTGTGTATGCTCATAAAGAGGTTCTATTCATGCTCGTTTTTTGTAAGCCTGCAATAAATCTAGATTCGCAACAGAGCGAACGTTTGTCGATGGTCGCGTCTCTTGGGCGCCATAGATTAAGGTCACCTCCGCTTGTTTTTTCCACCTGCCCATTCCAAGTGCAATCCACGTATTTAATTTTGTTTCGCTAGAATTGTGCAGTCATTTTTTGGGGAGTGTCGACTGTCCTGGGAAATCATTTTTATGAAGACATGTTTATGAGTAATGAAGGAAAAAAGTCGTATTCATGGGAAATATGCTTTATTGTATCTTTAGCTTTCACTTTAGCTTCCACTTTCGGCTTTGCCCACGTAATTTTTTTAAGTGTAGTGAATTCCCAATGTTTGAGTTGTTTTCTCGAGAATAAATGCTCAAACAAATAAATTTATCTCTTTCTAATATTAGTGTAGACAAATAACAACAATAAATAAACATAACAACAGAGTGCATATACAGGACTCTATCATCGTTAATAGTGATAATGACAAAATATTTCTGGTATTATTAAATAATGCCTAAAGGGTTCTGAATGAGTTTTTTTGTTTGGCGCCCCTTGTACTCGCCTCATGTCCCTAAACCGCCACAAGTTGTTTTTCGACAACAGCTGCACCAATTATAATTGATTATTTCTTGACCAGCGTGTAATGAAAGTATTTTTATTTTCAAAAATAATACCCATTTTAATACTGTTAAAACATTGTATGTATTGTTACTATCGATCGAGAATCAGTCGTACACAACAAGGTAACCACAGAGCTAAGTATGTGCGAGAAGCTCCCGTCTTAATTGCAGCGGGTTGTCGCGCAAACAGACGCGCGGCGTGCGACATTAAAACAAACACTTGTCAATTTGTCACGACCTCCCAGGTATTTGCGTTTAATTCTGCGCGTATTAACGAAATGAACATACCGCCTAACCTAATTTATATAACGAATGCCATACATTAACTCGTACGATTCACTATAAGCTTTCTCACTTGTGAAGTTTGTGTCAACATCCGCGGCATATCTCACTCGGAGCGTAGACACCGAGCCGGGCGGACGTCTGCTATTTATTTTATTAATAAATATGTTAATCCCGTAGGTAAGTGGCGTGGCGTGCCTGCATTATTCATCGGTAAGGTAGCGCAGTTGACATAGCGTCCATGCAAATTCAATCCGGTGAGATGCGACCGAATTATCATAATTGTAAGTGAGGTTTTTGTTTCTGTACCTGCCGGCGAAGTTTAATCCGAAGTTTGCCCGACACTTTTAGTTTTGTATAACGCCGTCATCACATCGGTATTTGCAATGCAGATGGTGGGAAAAGGCGTACGGATCGTATCCGCTTCAACTTTTGCTGCGAGGACTTGCTCAAAACACACAGCCAGTCGGTGCGGCCGGTCGGAAGGGTGCGTTCTTTGTGCTTTTCGGCGACGACAAATCGAATGATGTCGTTAGCATACACGATGTCGAGAAAACCCTTAACGTGTTAAGTAAATAAAGGGATTTGCGTTTGCTTTGTTACATTGGAGCGTAACATTACTTTATTTTAAGCTCGAGTATTGTGATTCAGGCATTATATTTACAATTCAAAATGTTTTATAAAATATTAAGTTTGCTGAGTCTCTGTATTGTAGAAAGGTTTTCTTAAAAAGTTACCGGTGAAAACGTTATTCAGTATCCCAAATTTATATTAATGGAATAATATTCGTAAATGTTAACGTTTTTCCTTAAAGGTTAAAGTAAATACTTCTAAAAGCCTATTTCTAATTCTATTTTAGTTTAACCTCGCCAGTCACGTTCTACATTTGAAATAGCTTTCAGTCCCACTGTTTTCGTGAAATTGACATTTTTATGTGACTTTTCGCGAGTCTAACGTCTTCGAATATATGAGTACTATGAGTTTTTATGACGCCGATCTAAAAGTAGGAAACATCTACGGAGCCGGCATTATTATATTTTTTTATTTTCGAATAGTATTTTTTCAATATATTTATATTATGACAATGCAACAGTTATCTTACTCAGAATAAACTGACGCCGGCAGTAAGTGATACATTTTAAGTTTTTCAATATATTTATACGGTTGTACTTTTGAAAATGCAATAAGTTGTTAAAGTTATCTTACTCCAAATAAACTAAGTACATATAAATAAAGTAAAGTATTAGATAACATTACATAAATTATGTTCTGATCTTAAGGTAAGTAGCTAAAGCACTGGTTTTATGGAAAACAGAAGCTACGACGGTACCACAACCACCCAGACCCGACACAATATCGAAAAGTTCGTTTTCGACATTGACCCAACCGGGATTCGAACCCGGGACCTCAGAGTTAGCGCCACCCAAAGTCCGGCGTGCAAGCCACTCTGCTACGAAGGTCGTCAAAACTAACGCTAGATTAGTGATATGTCTTAAGTTTGATGTTATGTAGTCTTAATTAAAATCAACCCGTGTCAGTCCGCAACAATTAATATCCCTTTTGAGGAAAGCTATTTTTAGGGCTTCACTTGTTTCACCGACTGACGTCATAAACAGCTCTTTTCAGAGCTTCGTCTTGTATCATAACTTTCTATTGTTGTGACGTTGTACGGGTACAGACCTCTCCTAATGCATGCTACTGGACAGATCTTCTCTTTTGCTCTTTTCTTGTGATTTTTTTATTAATGGAAGTTTCCACTAAGTAAATAAATATCATGAGAAAATTCCCCAAAGGGTATCTATTATCTATACTAATATTATAAAGCTGAAGAGTTTGTTTGTTTGTTTGGTTGGTTGAACGCGCTAATCTCAGGAATTACTGGTTCGAATTGAAAAATTATTTTTGTGTTGAATAGTTAATTTATTGAAGAAGGCTATAGGCTATATTACATCACGCTATGACTAATCGCTAATTAACGCGGGTGAAACCGCGGGACACAGCTAGTAAATTTATAAACATCCAACACCGATTTTTTTAAATGTTGTGTTACGGAAAAGCACTTGACCTTCATTTCACCTGATTTTAAGTGATGTTAAGGTGGAAGCACATTTCACCTGGAATCCACAACTACTGAGACACTGGCTATCTTATCTCCAGCTGCCGGAACACAACAATGCTTCAAACATTGATGTGATGGCGACATATTTAGTTAAGATGGTGGTAACCAGCCAGGCGGACAAACAAGCCCTAACCGAGTACACAAACATGTACCTCCCGCTGGGGGTTACCATAAACAAAACTAGATAACGTTTTTTAACTTTCATTAATAAGTATTTTCGTTTCGAACTCCGCCATTGTTTCAACGGAATCACTATTTTTACAGCGGCCTAATCGCCAGTCGAACGCTTACCAATATAACGTGAGTTTTTACGGCGCTACCCAGTTGTAAATACCTTTGCCGACACTCGTAAATGCTGGATTGCTATAAGCCTACCGAGCGGCTTTTATGTTACACTCAATTGTCACTCTGTCTTTATGGCTGTGTAACGACCTCAAGACGAATATAACTTGTAAGTTTCATGCGACGTCCATCATACTGTAATGGGATCCCTTTAAGGTTTTGATGTGTGTAAATAGGTAGGTTGTTTAATGTGACAATTCGCTTTTATTTATGTAACTACATATGTATCGAATTATTGATTAGAATACATTAGAAAACATTTATTAACAAACTCACATACAGACAGAGACAATACACATACGACATTAGGAAAGAGCAAAATAAAATAAATAATGAAAAGGAAGAGTTTAATGTTTATGGGTCCTGTCTCAGCATAAGCTTCTTTTGCATTGCATATTGCATTGTGTATCGTAATTAAATTGGTTGATATTTACTTAAACACATTTTAAATAAATTATCTACTATCTCCTCATGTATAAAGAGTGGTGGGAAGGTTAGCCCCCGTATTTATTAACGAGTAAAATCTCATACTGAAACAAGATAATTGCTTAAGTAAAATTTCATATTCTTTAGTAATAGATAGATAAAGTTAGAAACGCCAAAAGCTAGAATTCTTAGCCAAGCAATAGTCACCAATATCTTTACTCAAGCAATCTAGTTAGGTTACTTAAAGAATTCAATTCATTCATTCATAGTGACAAGCTTGTGACAAGCTAGAATTGAGGTTAAATTCCGTGTGACAGTTTGTATTATGTCTAAAATAATATAAAATTGATGAATTTGATAATAACAATAATACTTTTATTTAATTGAATAAGAAAACTTCTATTCTAATTTAAACGTTACTTGTATATAAAATGAAATTAGATCTTAGTGTTATTTCTAAGAACAAAGTAATTGCTAAGTAATGACTTGTTTATCAATACGACATTTACGAGCATTGTATAGACTATAATTCAAACTTTTATCAATACTGTAAAAACTCTCTTCTTATAGTTATAAGTCTGGAACATAACACTGTAAATAAACGATACTGAATTATTACTGAAACCTATATTGATATCTTCTGTTGGAGTTATTTTTCTGGCAAGAAGTTCTGGTGCCAATCAGAGTGGGGTCGCTTATATCCGCGACGGTAGCGATTTTTCGACGGCTAGACACGGACAAACTTGACGCATCCATCACCACCGGTATAGGTAGAGCTAAAAGTCTATCGGAAGCGCTATTGGTTTAAAACAGATTGTTATGTGAAATATACTTTGGAACGGTATGGTTACTACTACAGTTTTGGCCAATAATAAATTAATTTTTCTATTATATAGAACGCTCAAACTATATCTACTTAAAAAAAAAAACACAAATGTTGAAAAAAATTCCACGAGCAGGATTTGAACCTGCACCCTTCTGACATTCCGGGTCAGGTGCTCTTCCAATTGAGCTATCGTGGTTCTAACCAGCCCGCCGAAATTATTTAACACTTTTTACTTTCAAAGCCAAAGACGCCCATTCAATGTCAACAACTACCGTCACTAATTTATAATTTTTATAATTTGTTCGCAACAAAATTTGCGTTAAAAATTATTTGAGGATTTATATCCACGTAATCATCAACAAAGTTTATTGGAAATGAACTATAGGTATTTTAGAAATCAAACTAAAAAACATATTAGAATACTTTTTTCATCCAAACTGTTTACATTATTTATTTTTTGAACTGTAGGTAGGTACATACACTTCCTTAAACATAATAAGACAATGGCATCTAAAGTTTAACTGAAAAACCTACACCAAAAAAAAACAAAACTTGACTGCTAAATTGAAACACAAAAGTAAGGCAAGGTACTACACAGCTGTCTAAATACAGACGACGACGTGTCCTGTTGTTCGCGTTGCGCTGTTATTCCCAGCGCCATATCTAACCATTCATAAGTCTGCGCGCGACGCGTACATTCCCCATGTTTTAGCAAATGAGCCTCACACAAAGTCAGGCGGCGCCGGGTGAAAAATTTGTAGCGCCTTGCGTTTGCGTATACAGGATGTTTGGTTAATACCTGTATAATCCCGAATATGGCAGATAGGGTACCGTGCATAGAAACCCGCAATATTTTTAATATGCCTATCAAGCAGCACGTGACCGTGATATTGAGATTGTTTGAAAATTAAAAATAAAATTGCAATGACACTAGGCCTAGCTGACACGTTGTCCTAGGTTGTCAATCTCGTAATCCAGACAAAAATGTTTTCATTCATGTCAGGATTGAACAGAAATAATGTAATTAAATAAATTTAAGTTTTTTAGATGGAATTTGTAAATATTTAT
This sequence comes from Eudonia mercurella, assembly GCA_963082485.1. NCBI lineage: Eukaryota > Metazoa > Arthropoda > Insecta > Lepidoptera > Crambidae > Eudonia > Eudonia mercurella. The sequence continues at coordinate 18,587,910 of OY720027.1, read as the reverse complement.
ATAAAATACAGTGAAAAAATTAATCGCCCACCCGACCCAGCCAGGAATCGAAGCTGGGTCTTTCGCAATCCGGGCGGCTGCACTGACCGTTATGCTACCGGGAAGGCTGACGTAAGCGCTGAATTTTGTCACTGCATTTTTGATTTTTGAAATGTTTTAGAGCGACATTAGTGTCATCTATCCAAAGGTGATTGCAACTGATGGGTCGGGTGGGCGTTTAATTTTTTCACTGTATTTTATATAAATATTTAATTCAGCTTAAGTGTAGCAATTAACACTTACAAATAAAAAGTAAAAAAATGGAATTTGTAAATCTACGTAAATATTTTTGGTTTTGCCAATTATCACGGTGTTCTTATTTCTTGGTTGCATAAGATTTCGGGAGTTTAAAACTACCAAGCACCCTGTACAAGCGCTGCCTCAATAGGGGCGGGGAGGGATTTTCGTCGGCTCTCAATGGAAATTCGTCGTGGCAAATTGAAATTGAAGAATGCAATAACACTTTTTTTATTCCAAAAACTTATCAGCGAACTTTGGCTTCCCCGAAATGTTGCTCTGAATTTTATAACGCGTACTCCAAAAGATTGCTGAGCCAATCTCAACTCTTTTGAGAGTGAACTTGTGGGTTAAGTCGTTTCGTTGTCGTGTATGAGGGAAACGTCTTTTCATTACTTTGCTTTATTTTAATAGAAAAATAAACAAGTACAAACAGCATCTACTCTTGTTTTCTAAAGTTTACGCGAACACTACACATTGAAATGAAACGACAAAATTTTACTCTTTTATTTTTAAGAGCTGCACTGAAGCTGAATTAAATATTTATAAAATACAGATTTCGAAAATACTCGCGTTTATTTCACACATTAATTTAATTTTGATGTTTATTCATATTTGCAGGGATTCACACAATTTAGATTTGGTAAACGCTTAAACTTTAACAATATAAATAAATAACTAGGCGGAAAATGTTCAGGATTCTTTCGTTTCAATGCATTGTCCACTAAAAAAGACAGAAATATTTAACAAGTTTTTAAAACACAACAAAACAACATACTACAAATTCATTTAATTAAGATATCCATGAAAAAATATTCCAAACTTAATGATATTAATTTGAGTTTAAGTCGTTATTAATTTTAGAACTTAATTTCTAAAGAATTAAGCCTTAAGAGAACAACAACTTTGCTTACAACGATTTAAGGCAAAGTTCTGATCGACGGTTTAATAGAGCTGGGTCCTCACCCACCTATTTATAACCTTTTAAACTGTTGAATACAACGATGATCGCTGTTTTGTATTTGGAAAGTTCGCGGTCCGTTGTGTTTAAGCTAAAATAAGGGTGGGATATTTGAGCGATTAGCTTTGAAGACTTGAACGTTTTGACGAAATAGTGTTGTAAAGGATGTCACGGTGAAAATACTTCATTCTATGTTTTATACTTTTTCTTCTTTCATATAAGTGTCATTTTCTTTTGTTTTGCTTTTTCCTATTTATTTGTCATCGTGGTGTCAGACTTTGTATGTTTTATGTTATTATTTTCTTATTCTTTTAATTATAATTGTACGTTTTACTTTGCCTCTTATCCCTAAATACAATTCACCTTTTTCCTTTCGCCTCCTTCCGTTACAAAGGATTTCAGTGAACCTGGTATTTTTTTAAAAGATTATTATTAATGCGCTGTTTAAATTATTAATAACAGTTCTGTTAACCCATTCTGAAAGCGCATACCACTATTTTTAGGTGTAGATTCGTGTTGTAATGTGGTTTTTACAAGATATCAATCAGATATCAGTCAAATATGGTATCAAGTGACAGGTGTCAGGTGTCAGTGGTTGCCGGTTATCTGTGATCAATAGAGACGGGTATATTGATAGTACCGTAAAACAATAGAGGGGTAAACGACGTTACCGATTCAATATATATATATAAAGCGTAGTTTACGCTGTATGTACCTACTTTACAGATTTGCAGTTTTATTCGTTTATAAAGTAAACTTGTTTAATTTTTCGGCAATCAATAAATTTTAATAAAATAAATTAGTTTGTGGCATAGCTTTCTAGTATGTTTTACAACATTAATATTCCGATTAGATTACACTAGTGTAATGGAGCTATAGGGATTGAATCACGATTTGTCGCATTCAAACCGAGAATCTATCGCTTCGGCTACCGACGCATATACTATGGAGGTATTCCACGAAGCACACCCAAACGAAACACACCCAGACGAAGCACACCTAAAGTATTTCACTAAGCACACATACATATAGGTGCGCTTAAATACAATTGTATTATAAAAGTTGAAGTACCTAATACGAGTATTATAAAAGTTGAAGTACAATATCGTCTATAAACCGCACTGATGTATTATTACCTATTTCTTTTGTTTTTAAATTGTTTTAAAACAAAAAGTAAAATCTCCGTGTTTATGGTTAATCTATGATGGCATAGACATAATAAGGAATGGTATAGATAGAGTACTCCTATATAGGTGGAAACGTGTAATGTTACTAATGCCGACCAGTAGCTGCTAATTACGTTGTAATTGCATCTTAATGCGAGCAATTACATATTCAATTATTGTGACAGATGGCAATTTAATTAAGAACATCAATAAAATTATTAGAAACGAAATTATTAGCAATTAAATAAATTAAAATATCAATAATTTTTAAAAGGTTTGACTATAGTGGTGCTACATTATCTCCAGATCATTTTTATGTCCCCGCTGCTTGAGCACGTCCATATATGGATTAGGGAGAACGGGTCCCACGTGGGCCCAGTAGGTTAACGACTGCTTATGCAGCCGGGACTTTGGCTTTAGATTTCAGAAGCACTGAGGAGCTCGAAATTAAAAAAAAAATGTCACTCATACCAATGACCAATTTTTGCTAACGTTTTAGTTTTCGTCGCCAAAAATAACATAGATTTTCATTTAAATATACATTAAATAAAAATAATAATTTAAAATCGGAATCAGTTGGTGCCCCCTATTTTTAATGATTAAAGCAAACAAAAATATCGATGACTGGTTCATGTCGAAAACTGGTGGCGCTACCCTACTTACACACCATATTCAAGTAAAGATAAAAATATGCCTTTGTTAAGTATAGGGTCACCACCTTTTTTTGTGCAAATAAAGTACAATGGTTATTAAAAGTATACCTTTAAAAAAAGTAATTGTGTCAAAATAAAGTACGATTAATTATTTCGCTTAAATACATACTTCTCATCGCTTTTAGCAACTTTTTATAACAAATAATTAGCACTGCTTAACAGCAACTTTTTTGTGTTTTTTTTACATATATTTTTGTATTTACGGGTAAGCACAGTGCCTTGATCTCACTTGATGTTAAATGACAATAAGGCTATTTGATGGAAGCGCACTTCACCCGGGATCCTCAACTAGTGAGGCACTGGCTATCTTATCTCTAGCTGCCGGAACACAACAATGCTACAAACATTGATGTTATGGCGATATATATAGCTGGATGAGAGTAGCCGCGGATCGTGCTCGGTGGCGTGCACTTGGAGAGGCCTATGTCCAGCAGTGGACTTGTAAAGGCTGATGATGATGATGATGATGTAAAAAGAATCCCAGAGAACTAAAATATGTGAAATAAAGTATTTTCGCTTAGGTACTTTATTGTTCTCATAAAGTATTAGAGTACAATTACCCGAAATAACGTAATTACAATACTTTATAATAAAGTACGGGTGGTAACCCTAGTTAAGTATCTAGAACAAGTTGGATATCAACAGTTAGTAAAACTAGGGATTATTAAATATCACAATTAAGCCTGCGGATCGCTCGCCACACGTCAATTTTGCGAAGTTAGTTCGCAGAGGCTTAACCGAGATCAACACATTCGTCGGTTAACGTGATTTATCATAGATTATTAGCGCTTAACGTTTAATTTTAGCGTTGTACGCATTTACGTAACGATAATTAGATAAAAGTGTAGTAAGTATGTTCGCAACAAAATTTTGAAAATTTGAACATTTTAAACATACATCTGTTATGATTCACAATGCTTTGTAGTATTGTCAGATTAAAGAAAAGTTTTGTGAAGTATCTGAATACTTTATCTGAATATTTTAACGCAAATTTTGTTGCGAACAAATTACCTAATTAACAAATTAATATTATGATCGGATGTTAGTGACGGTAGTTGTTGACATTAAATGGGCGCCTTTGGCTTTCAAAGTAAAAAGTGTTGAATAATTTCAGCGGGCTGGTTAGAACCACGATAGCTCAATTAGTAGAGCACCTGACCCGGTATGTCTGAAGGGTGCAGGTTCAAATCTTGCTCGTGGAAATTTTTTCAACAGATGTATGTTTATTTGTTTTTTTTGTTTCTCCTTTTTTTTTACAAATTATCGCAGAATATCTCGATCTCTCCGCTATTCCATTAGCGCGTTAAGTTTAGATGGTCAAAACTTGTAGGTAACTACTAATGTTAAAGAAATTCAAGATTCTTTAAGATTCAACATCTGTAAAGACTTTTTACTATAAATCAATAAATAATTACCCCTTGATAGATTTAATTAGCAACTGGCGGTGAACTAACGTTTTTTACCTGAAACAATTAAAAAAACACAATTATTAACATATATTTGACACAACACATACCTAATTAATAAGGTTCTGTAACATTACAACATCTATATGATCAACTAAACTATAGATTAAAAAATGTATAGAAAGAAAATAGCTTAAACAGTCCCACTGTTGGGCAAAGGCCTCCATCACTGAAATCAAGTCATCACTACAATTGATGGGTAATGGCTTAATCATCACGCTTGCCAAGTGTGGGTTGGTGATCACAAACCCGGGCTAAGCATCGAAATTTCGAAACACGCTTTGCCTGACCAGAAAATTTAACGCGGGGCCTTCGGGTGTCATTATCAGTCAACCACCGAGGCGAGGAGACACAATTAATATAATAAAATATACAAGCCCTACCACCAACCAAACCGAGTACACAAACATGTACCCCCCGTTGGAATCAAACCCGGGACCTCTGGGTCTAAACCGGTGGTCTTAACCACTAGACCACAGAAGCGGTTGAAGTGAAGTTCAAGTACATCTATGATTATTTACATATAATTTTACGCAAATTTTGTTGCGAACAAATCACAATTTGAAAAAAAAACAAAGTGTTGTTTTGTTGGTAGCGCATCTGACCCGGCATGTCATGGATGAGGTGCGGGTTAGAATCCCGCTCGTGGACATTTTTCAACACTTTGTCTTTTTCAAATTCAAGTAGGTTTATCGTTGATATTCAAGGATTCATCCAGCTCGGATGGGCTGCATTCGGGAAGCTACATGATGTATTCGCATCCAAAATTCCTCAATGTCTCAAGACAAAAGTCTTTGACCAGTGTGTGTTGCCAGTGATTACATACGGGAGTGAGACGTGGTCCTTTACTATGGGTCTCATAAGAAGGCTCAAGGTCACCCAGCGAGCAATGGAGAGAGCGATGCTCGGTATTTCCTTGCGCGATAGAATCAGAAATGATGAAATCCGCAGGAGAACTAAAACAACTGACATCGCTCGGAGGATTGCTCAGCTGAAGTGGCAGTGGGCGGGACACATAGCGCGGAGAACCGATGGCCGGTGGGGCGGAAAGGTTCTCGATTGGCGACCACGCACCGGACGACGTTCCGTAGGCAGGCCCCCTACAAGGTGGACCGACGATCTGGTCAAGGTCGCGGGAAGCCGCTGGATGCGGGCAGTGCAGGACCGGTCGGTGTGGCGATCCTTGGGGGAGGCCTATGCCCAGCAGTGGGCGTCATATGGCTGATGATGATGATGATGATTCAAGGGTAAATATATAATTTGTCTTTCACTGCATAACATTACACGTTTTGTGAAACCAAATTACGCGGGACCATTAGGAGGCCCTTTATAAGTGCTTCAACTTTATTTAATCCTTTTCGCATATTAACGACGAGAGAGGGATTACGAAATTTCATTTGATGTAAAAAAAAAGCCTAGGTATTATTTGATAAGTTCGCCTGTAAATCCTTTTAGGCTAATACGCACACATCTTGTTAAGTAAGACACGAATGCTTTGTGGAAGCTTTTGGTTTTTCTTTCGTATTGCAGAAATCTTGTTCTTTTTATTAATTCTATAATAAAACTTCTGCAAACCTTTTGCTGAAAGTGTTGAAGTTGACTAGGTCTATGTCATGTGATCTAAACCATTCTCGAATCCACTTGAACACACACAGAAAATTTCATCCAATTCGGTCCAGCCGTTTAGAAGGAATAACATACACACGCACAGAAGATTTATTTATATAAAGATTTTAAACCCACAACAATAATGGCCACACAATAAGGCCACACAATAATGGCCCTGATGGCATCCTAGTAATAGTCCTGAAAATATGTGCAGCGGAGTTGTCCCCCGTATTAACGCGCCTTTTCCGTCTTTCGCTCTCTTCTTGTTGTGTGCCGGAATCTTGGAGAGAAGCTAATGTGCAACCGGTCCCCAAAAATGGAATCGGTCAGACCCATCTAATTACCGCCCCATAGCCGTTACTTCAGCTTTGTGCAAAATCATGGAGCGTATTTTAAATAAACAACTTGTCCACTACCTGGAAGAACACTCCATAATTCACGTTCGCCAATACGGGTTTCGGTCGAAACGGTCAACGGGTGATCTTATAGCGTACGTTGCACATCTCTGGGGCGAGGCTATTGACGAGCGTGGTGAGTCGGTGGTTGTTGCCTTGACATAGCCAATCGATTGATCGGGTCTGGGACAAAGCTCTTCTCTACAAGCTCCCGGCATACGGTCTGTCTGCTCAGTTCTGCAACTGGGTCGCTGGCTTCCTGCATGAGCGTAGAATCCGTGTCCTGTTTGATGGATGCATTTTGCGGTTCATGTCAGTGAACGCTGGTGTCCCTCAAGGTTTCGTTCTGTCCTCCACGCTGTTCCTTCTGCATATCAACGATATGCTTTCACTTTGAAATATTCATTGCTGTGCAGATGATAGCACAGTGCATGGGGGATATAACGGTCACCCAGCGGCAGGGCGGGTTGAAACCGAAGTCAATCGAGTTAATCTTGTCATTGAGATCATCATCATTCAGATCATCATTGAGTGAATCTTGTCAATGACTGATGACCCGATGGCATTCAGATTGCTGAATGCCATCGTGTAAAACAGTTTGCAAGGCAGTGTTGTCTGACTGGTATGCTTGCTCATACAATAGAATAAGACTAACGTTAGCTGGTGTATTGGTACTTAAATTATAAAATGTCGAAGTGCAAATCAACACTATTAATAAAGAGATAACGTTTTTTGTTTGTTTGTATGTCGGGGCTAATCTCAGGAACTACTGGTCCAATTTCAAAAATTCTTTCACTGTTAGAATCCCTTGCGGGTTACCAGATGGAAAATCAAAAAGTCCTGAGAAAAAGAATGATTTCCATAGAATAGTCTTGAGATTTTGTCGTGAACGTAACTCACGACTCTGTGGAAAAAAAACTCTGTGTTTTTGTGTAGTTACCCATATCCTGTGGGTTCTTTGGAAATCACGAGTCACTCCGCCACGCGAGCGGCCGCGGGCTCGCACGGGCGTCAGTCAGTTCGAATTAAGTCATAATTGAGTTATATAAAAAAACTCTGAATATTGTACTGTGTTTTATTAAAATACAGAAAAATCCTGAGATTTCCAAAATCCGGCCGCAATCCTGTCAGGGGCCTAAAAATCTTGAGATCTCAGGTAACCCTACCTGCGGGTAACATAGGCATTATTTTATTTAAAAAAAAGAGTTTATTTTTAAATCCTTAATCTACGCGAACGAAATCGCGAGTAAAGTGCTAGTAAATAATAATTTTATCTATCTTATCTTACGTCAAATTTCGCCCTGTGCAAGCCACTTATTAGCGTGTAATAAGTTAACGATATCTGACGAAGAGCGCAATTACTCGGCATGTAGCATGCCTTTTGAAGCGCGTCGTCCAAAGATAGGTGAAGTGAGTTATGATCATAAAATGATAATAGCAGTCAGGACCGACGGCTCATACTGCCAACCGAAGCGAGACTATGTAAAATGACGTCGTGATAATAATACCTCAATCGCCAGCATGTCTCTGCAAAACCTTACAATGTGCCGAAAGTGCATTTTACTAAGTAACATTAAAATTAAGTCATAAAAACCGAATAGAGTGGCTGATACACCTCGTAAAATTTAACGCTTCGGCTTGCTGACTTCGCTGAGACTGTTCGTAGGAAACATTCAAAAATGATACTTAAGTTAATGTATTTAAGCACTAATATGATATGATCGATTGGTTGGTGGTTCACATAAAAAGACTTCGACAAAAATGTTTTGCTACTGTAAGATTATCATATTATTGTGCTGAATTATTATTACATGTGATATACCGTGAGGTGATGAGCAATTGAGCCCTAGTTACAATGGTAAATTAGTTTGTAAATCTCTGGAAACTACAACGCTTCTTCGTTTTGAAGATAGGTCTTATGTTAATTTATGTTCATAGAGTATCATATAACTATAAAATATAAGCTTAGTTTCTTAGTAAATGCAAAGATATTTTATTTAAGCACAGATTCCATAAATACGCATTTGGGTTTATCATCATACGAGTATCTTTATCTTATATATTAAATCTTTTGTGCGTGCGTATGTTATTGAACTCCTTCTAAACGGCTGGACCGATTTGGATGATTTTTTTTGTGTGTGTTCAAGTGGATTTGAGAATGGTTTAGATTTACAATTGGACCCGGTAGGTGGCGCTGCTATAGAGGTCCATCATGGGATACGGGTGTTCTTAAGCGGACGAATGATTTGTTTGTTTTGTTGTCGTGAAAACTGACAAAGCGGTATGAAGTCCGCCGGTCAGCTAGTATAACTATAAAATATAAGCTAAGTTTCTTAGTAAATACAGAGATATTTTAAGCACAGATTCCATAAATACGCATTTGGGTTTATCGTCATATATTGTTGTAAAAATGTACTGAAAGCTTACAGGCTTTCGATAATTTATCTTATTTACTTTTTCCAGTGGCGGTTTATAGGTGTGTAAAGTCAAATATCTTGCCAATATGAACTCCAGCCTGAGGGGAGCATATTCGTCGTATCTCCTCTTAAGGCACTGTCAGCCGATGTTATTCCAAGGAGCAACGCACACTAGACGTGTTTACATTCGATCACCCGCATGGGCATGTTAAATGCAAGACGCGACGTGTTTCAGTTCACTTGTTTTTACTAAATATTTATTTTATATCTTAAGACAGTTTATTTTATATTTTGTAAAAAAATCAAACGTTTTTGTGTTGGAACGTTTGGGTATTTTTTACTTACTTAGACCTTATTGTTTCCGTAAGATACATGAAAAATTGCACAAAGTATTAAATGAAAGAACATAGAAACCGTTTGATACTTAATTACAAACACAATTATTTTTATTAAACAATTTTGGTTATTAATTTATTTGTTTTTTTAAGTTATAGTTATAATTTCATAGTGACAGTAGGAGATATAATTGATAATAACTTTGCTATATATTTGAATGCAATAATGTAATTTTGATAAAGGTTTAAAACTTATATATGATATTCTTCAAACGTATTCGTAACTTGCATATAAACAGAAACGAAGAAAACAATGGCGTTCACTTTTAATTTGAAATGAGATTCGAATAGTTGTCCCAGTTAGCGGTTTCACATTTTAATCTAAACTCCGAGCGAACACACCAAAACTATTTCTAACAAACAATTCAAACTTTGCCAATCGAATTAACCGTTGTTACCGATCATGCGATACTTTGAAACATGTAATATGCATATAAATCCACGGCGTACAAAACTAATTACGTTTTAATTAAGCTATAAATTAATTTATTAAATATTCATTAATAAAAACTGGGATAGGGGCGATATTTCGTCGGTTCAACGAGCCATTCCATCGTAAATGGCTTTCGAGTGGTCGTTAATTTGGTTAATTGTTGTATTCTTGTTATAAATTCACGAGATTAAGCCGCTCCGCGCCGATCGGCGCAGTGTGCGTCGCGACTTAAGCGCCGGATAATTATTACAATATATTCAAATTAAGGATAGTGTGCATTTTAACACGTGTGAATTAACGCGATACGTTACTGTGCACCGTGTAATTATAGTACTCGCTCGACCATTTAATTATCGGGAATTAGCCCGAAAATATTAACTCAGATAAGAGTATTTAATTTTAATCATTCACTGATGAAAGCTAGTGATTTTTAAAATAACTCGAAAGAGTTAATATTTATTACACGCTAAATATAGCGAAAATAATATTTTGATGTAACAAAATAATGTTGTTATATTTTGGTATTAGTTTGTGGAATTAAAAAAAACTGTGCCTTAATATATTAATGTAAAACATTTGTCATACTCGGATGTGGTCGTATTTAAGAGCTCAGTAACATATCGCACGCGACTTTGCATCATACCCACAAGATCTTTCACTCCATTATAGCACATTCGCAAACCATGTGTAATAAAAACAGAAAAAAAATAACACTCGCGTTCATAAGAATAACAAAATTTGCACTTACATTAACAGCCTGGAAGTACTCGTAAAATAAAAATGGTGGCTGTATATCCACCGAAATATATCGAAGCGAGAGGGGAGAGCCGGGTGAAAACGATAAACATGTTAAAGGGTGCTGTTGACTGTTCGCTATCCACAAAGAAAACACTTATGATTGTACGCGCCGGGGAGACGCGGCTATATTGGAGTACATCGAAAATGTTTGCTAACGTGAGCAAGAATGCTTGCATGCTTGGTAAGTCATAAATAATTGTATAGAGTTAGTTCGACTGTAGGGTAGCTGTAGCGACTCATAATAAAGGATAAGTAGTTTACACATTTCAGAATTTTCGATTCATCATCATCATCATCATCAGCTCATTTATGTCCCCACTGCTGGGGCACGAGCCTTCCCTATGGATGGATAGGGAGAACGGGCCATAAACCACCACGCAGGCCCAGTGCGGTGTGGTGGTTGTTTACGACAGCTAATGCAGCCGGGACCAACGGCTTAACGTGCCTTTCGAAGCACGGAGGAGCTCGAGATGATAAATTTTTGGTCACCCATCCGATGACCGGCCTTTGCGAAAGTTGCTTAACCTTAGCACTCGCAGACCGGGCGCGTTAACCACTGCGCCATCGAGCTCCTTGAAAAATCTATAGATCGATTAAATTTTTATTTAAAAAAATTTTTATTTAATTTTCGTTTAATTCCTATAAACCTTATTATTATATTAACACAATAGAAGAGTTCCATCTCCATTAAAATATTTTTATTTAAGTAGAACTGTTTCGCATTTTTTTACAAAAACCTATAAGCTTTATTAAGCTCTACGCTTCTAACTTAGCATTGATATGTAAAGAAAATTAAAAATATAAAATATTTATATAAAATACAGTGAAAAAATTAAAAATATTGTTAAAATCATTGTCATCAACCTGTAAACGTCTTATTACAGGGCTCACTCAGGCTTTCTCATATAAACAATTTCATATGGGAGGAGAACGGGTCTTAACCCACCACGCTGCATGGCTTAGTGCAGATTGGAGAGTGTTGTAACGACTGATATCTTACAACAACACCCCGTGTGTTCCTACTAAAGGTTTAACGAGTCTTGCGAAGCACTGACAAATAACATTAAACTGGACTCAAAGTTGCAAAGCTACAACATCTATCGCTAACGAATAATTAGCTCTAAGTTAAATAGCGGCCATGCCGATTCGCACCATTTTCCAATTTAGTATTACAACGCGAAAATATTTAACATCTAGCGGGGAGAAGACATCTACTAATTTCGTAATAGAATTCCGGCCTTGTTAGTGTACCACGCGCACCGAATACATGCCTCGTACGTGGCTACGCGGACCCTGCGCTCGGACTGCGAGCGGGAATATAAGCAGAGCGGGAAAATAAGGTACTAAGAAAATGTACTGAAACAAGAAGAATAATAATAAATAAAAAAAATATCCTGAAATGTAACCACTTTTACGGACCTACTCGCGTTTATTTTGGTTAAAGTGGTTTCAGTTCAATTTGTAGGTAGTGATCGCGTAAACTATAGAAAACAATATTAATAAATAATCCTCTTGTAATTTTAACGTATTAACTTATTAACTTTAAAATATATAAACATAATAGGTATATAACTATATAGAGTATAGTAATCAATAATAATAACTTACTAAGTTAGCGCAGCGACCTAAAGTAAATCTTGGCCTTCGACTATAAAAACCTCTAACTTTGATAGTAAATAAACTTTTTTTGGCATAATTATACAGTGTTATGTTGCTATAGATAACTCTCTACAAACCTATTGCATTACTAGGTCATAAAGCACATTATGCAAATATGTTTATAAAAAGGAATTTGCAATATTTGCAGCGTAAGCGGGTCTTTAAGCCGTGGCAACCTAACAATCCTGTTCTCTGAGGGCATCACAAAAGCGTATATCGTACCTTACTAGATTATCTGACTATCTATTCATCATTTACAATGCTGGTGCAAGCAGGAAACCCGGGGTCACTTAAAAAACGTTCTTTGCACAGGTTGACCAGTTGCACTATAAAGCTTACTGCCTATTCATATCACCGCTCACAGGAAGACCGCATCCCAACCCTCGCCACACGTCCCGCGCCTGAGGCGTCCGCGGATTAACCAGATTATAGGCACGAAGATACGGATGTTTTTCCTTGTTAATAATTACAACTAGCAATATGATGACCAGCACAAACGCCATATTGGATTCGAAACTTTTTCTGAACACTACAGTTTGCTTGAAAATATTACACTCATAAGGTGAGTCATCATGCAAGCTATTAAAAAAAGCATAATGAATAATGATATTAAAACGCTTACGCTTAAGACTTAAATTCAAAAACGGCAAAGTCACGCGATCGTTTTATAAGAACTAAGTGAGTACTTGTTTTATTACTGCTGGGAAATTGATATTTTGACAAGAAAATTACTTTTTCTTACGCTACTTTCATTACGAAAAATAAATGGAGGCTCAATTATTAATACTAGCAATATATAGCACTTAATTCGAGAAATAAGACAAAGCAAGTACTTACATAATTAGTTTTCTTAATAACATAATTTACTTTTGAAAAACATGTGATAATATAGATGATATTATATTATACGTATCATTTGTTAGCATATGAGAATCTTAATGGCGCAGCGGTTTGCATATTTGGTTTGAAATCTTGCAAGTTAAGCGACATTTACAATGTCGAATCACCGGATTTATAAAATACTAGCTGACCCGGCGGAATACGTACCGCATTTCCTTTTTTTTTAAATATAGCCTGTTACCACGGTAATAATATCTATTACCGTGCTGTTACTCAGAGCTAATGTAGCATTCTAATGGTGAAAGAATTTTTTAAATCGTTTCAGTACTCTTTGAGTTTATCCGTTGCAAACATACATACATACATACATACATACATACATACATACATACATACATACATACATACATACATACATACATACATACATACATACAAAAATACAAAGCTTTCCTATTATTAGTATAGATTATAGATTAGTATTAGTATATTAGTATAGATTGAACAATTTAACCGTCTTTACGAAGGCACATTAAGCCTTTGGTTTCTGTAGTTGTCGTAAGATATACTGCCAATTTACGACATTTTTTTTGTGAGAGAGTTCGCTGATTGCCACTCGGCCTTTCAGCTTCACCGGTCTCGTTCTTACGATTACAACTGAAACCAAAGGACTGCCTGATGACCCATCAACCCGCAGTGGACCAGCCAGAGTTTCCCCATCACCCCTCTCCTCCATAAACAAACCACTCACGCTTATAAGTGGTTTGATGCAGGTGATGGGCAGGTCAAATAAAAAAAAAAACCGTTATAAAATCCAGACGAATTGCACTCTTTCGCATGTCAGCGCCAATTTTTATCATAGGTACCGAAAAACAGTTCTTTAAAGTAAAGGGATAATATTGGTAGCAGCTCCAGATTCTTAAGCAGCTACTATTAATTCTTTAAGTGGCAGAGCATGTTGAAATTTTTCATTGGTTTTCGACCTTATGTTAAGGTAATAAAGTTAAAATTATGGTGTCTAATATATTGACAGAGCCCTATTAAGGGTTAACGGTGTTCTTAGCCTCCTAGGCATCCTTAGCCTAATTAGCACCAAGATATATCCTGCCTTTGCAATTGATCTACGTGTGTATACAAGATCCGATACAAGTGGAAGTCAAATTAAAATATCAAAGCTATTGTTAATATTACCCTTTTTAAGTAGCCCCGGTTTATACACTGTCTAACTCCGGTTCATACCGTCAGGTTTAAACGTAAAAGTCGAATTAAAGATCAATGTTACCCTTCATTCTAAAGTAGTCCCAGTTAATCGTACTCCATGTTAACTATGATCTGTCGTAAATCAAGTTAATTTGTTCAATGGTGGTCTTTAATATAGAAATTCAACAAAATAGAACATTTAACATGGTATCAAGCGTTCTACTTTGTTGGCTATCGTTAGACGCGAGCATTTTTATCACAGCCCGGTTTATCACTCTATGTCACGATACTCAATATCTTTTATAATTATCGCTGTTTGGCTTAGTTAGTACTTTATAGCACAATGTGAAATTTTTATTTATAAACAAAGACAATAACAAGATAATAATTAAACTACTTAAAATTAAACTTGTAGAAAACTATAAACTATAACTACTACTAACTATAAATAAAAAATTGCCCCAAATCATCCCCATCAAGCAAAGTGCCTGGGCACTAAAACTGGGTAATAAATATTGAGTATTTTGTATTATCATATTAAATTTAAACTTATGTTGCGGAAATAATAAAATATAATATAAAAATCTAAGTTGTTATTACCGAATTTTGCCCCCTACAAGGGGTACAGACTGAAAAAGATTTAAAATGTTCATTTGACTTTAAGTGAAATTTAAAAGAATTCAAAATAAACAAGATCGTATTTATTGGGCAGCACTTCTGTTAATTCAAAACAAAAGCAAATCTGCTGGCGAAACCTTTTAAGGAACGATGTAAATCTTTGGCCAAATTAAAATAAAATACACAAAAAGTTTATTTCACAAAGAAAACTCAAACAAAAGGTGAGGAAAACATCACTTTGGGATCGAATGCGGCATCATTATGCATTCATAGTCGAGTTGCCGCGAAAGGTCCGTCAGGCGCAGGCGTCTAATTCTCAAAGCGTTCGCACTCCGCGGGTGTACCGCAGCGTGCCAATATAATGGCGAGCTTTGTAAACGCCTTGGAAGTCGCATTACGACCCCTGACGATCGGATTTTTAAAAAGTATACAATTCTTTGAAAGAACCAAGCGAAACGAAGGTTTGCAAAGTTTCCTCCTAGATTATGCAAACTATCTTGGAAGGTACTTTTATTTTCCTAATGGGTAATACTTGTCAAGTGTAAATAGTTTTTATGGCAATAGCAATGAGGAGGAAAGTTTCGATGGAGGTTGAGTATTATGGTGAAACCTCTATTGTGCAGTTTGCGACAGAAGTAGCGAAACTGTTCGACACAATTTCACAGTTTTAAAAGTTACATAACGATTCATTGAATATGTACTTCCGTTCTATTAGAATATAGATTGTTTAGAAGATTAGAAGAAAGATTGCGGATAAAGCGTATTGCGGGCGAAGTTTCATTCCTTCAGCTTGCCCTGTATACCCTGTAGACTTACGAACCAACAATGGCGCGGTGGGTGACATACTCAAGAGCTTAATAATTTTAGCCTAGATTAAAAATATATTTTTAATATTTTGTATTAATTTTTAATAAGTTTTGAGAGAGCAAATGTTACTCAAAGTGAAATTAGCAAAGTTCGTAATCTACCGATTGTAGTAACTTTGCTATTTTCATTTTTATTAGGTAGACAGGTGGTAATAACCTGACTACTTAAAATTCCTTAACTATATTTGAATATTTTACTTTTTATTTTTAAGTCCTAATTGCTGCACTGAAGCTGAATTAAATATTTATAAAATATTTATAAAATACAGTGAAAAAATTAAACGCCCACCGTCCCAGCCAGGAATCGATCCTGGGTCTTCCGCAATCCGGGCGGCTGCACTGACCGCTATGCTACCGGGAAGGCTGACGTAAGTGCTGAATTTTGTCACTGCTTTTTAATTTTTGAGTGCTTATTGCGGCACAGTGCCATCTATCCAAAGGTTGTTGCAACCGATGGCTATGCAGATTCATCTTTTCAGATGAAATACCACAAATTTGATAACACAACGCTATAGTTCATTTTACTTTTTATTTTTAAGTGCTAATTGCTGCATTAAATGATATAGATATTATTATTATTATAGATATTATTATGTACAGTGAACAGTTCTTTGTGGAAAATTTACATAATTTTTAGACGACGAAGAAAACTGCTCTATATGAATGTTGGTACATTACATAAGGTTCTATTATGCAAACTGCTGGCAACTTATGCTTCGCATGTGGACCACTTGAATAATGAAAACGGTCTCGAAACTACTGTATTTAACCAATGGAGGAAACCCGGTTAAGTAAAGAGTTGGGACTGTGAACTATTTCGCATATAGCTGGTGCTAAAAACCGTTTCTTATCCTTAAAATAAAATATTAAATATTATAGAAAATTATTTTCTATCGGATACTTTATTTGGTTAGAGATCATCGCAGCTTATTGACTTCAATACAAACTTTTGTACAATAAGTATAGTTTGTTTGAGTATAGCTTGAGCTACGTGTTGCCGTTCATGCTTTAGTTAGCGTTTGTAAAGCCAGTAATTTTACTAGATCATATCTAATCTTCATATCAAAACACAGCTATGTACATTGCTTTATGGTTAATAAATAAGTATTCGAGTACCCGTCCAGACCATTACTGTTTGTTAACACCTATTTGTTTCTGTGTAAACCCTTAGAGCATTGTAAACCTTACCGTATGATAATTACATAAATACTACTGGAGAACTTTTAAATCGAAATGTCATGTAAATGTCATGTAAATTTGACAGAGTATGCTCTAAGGACAGAGTGGACAAAGGAAAATATTAAAATTTTTCTTATGCTTAGTTTTATTTACGTCAACTTATTTAATGAGGTAAAGTTGGAGAATGTTATCACTTTTATCACATCTTTAGTGTTAATAGATCATAAGAGCTGTAACAGCAGGCTTGGCAGGCTCTGAAGTAATTTATTTGGAAGCTAAATTGTGGAGTTATTCAATAATTGTAATAATACGACAAGGTGTAAAATAATGCGTAATCTTTGCGAAACATTTGTTAGCACTGAGATCATTATTTCTGGAACATAAACCACTGTAATACTTCCCGGGCGAATATTAAATTTCCTCCTATTTACAGAAAATGATAACTTACGAGAATACCATGATTAAAGCCGAACTCGCGAGTAATAATACAAGAAAACATTATATCCCCTGTTCCCATTACGGGGCGTTTCACTTTGTGCGGATAAATTACAGAGTTATGAATAAATTTCGCATAAAACGAACTGCAGTTTTACACGGTGAGTGAGACAGACTTATACGCCGGTGAGATAGTGGGAAAGAGACGTAGCAGTGGGTGAGACGTAATCCGAAAATTTCATTAAGAACTCTGGCGATTCGAACGTCGCTGATACGTATATATTCGGAATATTCGGTGCTTATTAAGACACGGTGAATTTCTTCCATTCCTTCGGATGATTTTAATATAGTGCCTTCTTCAAACGCAATTACGTGTGATATAGGCAGAAGCTCGAGCGATTGCCGACTTAGGTTGCTGGTACTTAAGGCTACGGTGCGATCGTTTTCGAATCGAAATGCCTTTGATTCGACATAAAGATTACTTTCTTTGGGGTGTTAAATAGTCTCTCTTTCTTCAGTAAAGTTATGATAAAACATTAAAATGTTTATAAAATTACATTCGGAACAACTTATCTCTTGAATTTTTAGTCTATAAACGAATGTCGATTGTTTTTGATAGACTTTATGATTTTTTAAATCTTTTTATTTTGCGATACAAAAGATTTTTTTATGTTATAATCATAACTGTTCCCCCAAAACATTAATATGATTAATGTCTAACTATGCAGGCTTTCTCTTCTCGAATACATTTATCAAAGTAAACGCTTCAAATGAAATACAACAACAATATACCTAACAACAAGTATTTTTAATAAAAAAATAATATACGAATAAATCGCTTCTGTATTAAAATCCGACGCTTTATGACTTTTCCCCAAAATAAATGCAAGTCACTCCCTTCTACATGGCTTCCTAAAACTCGCGGCACTCTCATTAATTACCGCCATAAACTTTTTTCGGTTAATCAAAAAACCTGTTCAACTCCTGAGGGCCGGGTTTCCTTTATCATTAGCGGAATATATATGAGTAAAACACTACCGACAATATGACGTTGAAAATTTATTGCTATTTTTATTATTGTTCATTATTAATAACAGACTAAGTGGAGCAACGATCTTCGCAAGGTGGCTGGCAAGAGATGGATGAGAGTAGCCGCGGATAGTGCTCAGAGGTGTGAACTCTTGTCCAGCAGTAGACTAGTGTAGGCTGATGATGATGCTGATGATGATGATGATAGTTTAGATAGATATATCAAAAAATATATATAGGCATATTATTATGATATATTAGACAAAATTACATACTTTGTTCTGATCCCAAGGTAAGTAGCTAAAGCACTCGTTTTATGGAACTCAGAAACAACGACCCAGACCCGACACAATATCGATAAGTTCGTTTTCGACATTGACCCGACCGGGAATCGAACCCGGGACCTCAGAGTTAGAGCCGCCCAAAATCCGGCGTGAAAGCCACTCGGCTACGGAGGTCGTTAGAGGGGGAGCTCGATATAGATACATAAAGAGGCTGGCAGCAATTGGATGATAAAGAGTCGAAGATCGGGTTCAGTAACATGCATTAGAAGAGGCCTAAGTATGTCCAATTGGAGGAGCTTGATGACGCAGTGGTTAACGCGCCCGCTCGCGATTGCTAAGGTTTTAGTTAAGTTAAGCTTTGGAAAGGTGACGATTTTGGCCTACTCTCTTAAGGCAAAGGGTAAGGCACACTAGCGCCGCTAATGGATTTAACTTGATAACTGCTAAACTGGATTTATTTTCAAACATTGCGGACCTTCCGACACTAGGCAAACATCTATTATTTAATAATTGTGCATTACTTTTAGGTTTGTTTTTGTATTCATTTGCTAATACCAACAGTGGCCATTGTTTGTGAATAAATGCGATAGCCCGTTTTGTGAATAAACCACGTAACAAAAAGTAGTGCACAATTATTAAATAAATACTATGGATGCTTTCCCGTTGTCGGACGGTACGCAATGTTTTAAAAAAAGATCCGGTCAGTTAGTAATTGTCAAATTATCAATTGGTGGCGCTAGTGTGACTTAACCCTTCGCCTTAAGGGTGTGCCGTCCGTAAGTGACAAGTGTCATATATTTTATTTGAAATGCC
Source organism: Eudonia mercurella (assembly GCA_963082485.1). Taxonomy (NCBI): domain Eukaryota; kingdom Metazoa; phylum Arthropoda; class Insecta; order Lepidoptera; family Crambidae; genus Eudonia; species Eudonia mercurella. The sequence continues at coordinate 18,568,359 of OY720027.1, read as the reverse complement.
TTCGTCCATATTTAAATGATGCCGCGTGGCCATACTAATTTTGTATGGGAAATTTAACGTGTTAATTTGAAAAATAATAATTTAAATAAGCGCTTGATAAATCGAAAATGTGAGTAGAACGATTTGTAGTTAAGGTACAATAATTTAGATTAACTATAAGAAATCAACTAAACGCCGCCACTCGTTTTCATGATTTTTGCAAAACTTTAAATGATATTGTAGAAAAAAACTATAGTGTGTTATGAATTTATGGATCGGAATATTGTAAACACGTTCCCTTTGATACTAAATATGTATTTTGTTTATGTAATACGATTATTATCATTTTCATCATTTAGCGCCAACTCGTTTTTCATTATGAACAGTGATTGTAATGAAAATGGCTAAAATACTTACATAAAGTTGCCGACACGACATGACTGTGAGAGAGGTTAAAACCAAGAATTGAAAACGTACATTTATCATCATAAAATAATCTATGTTAGTTTTGAATAATATATTTTTATCCGCGGACGTTGGAATTGCTATAATATTGCTATAATATATATATATATAAATACGAGTGATTTCATGTTAGTACCGACTACCTACTAAGAAAGTTAAATTATTTCCGGGATTCAGGACAGGATTCAATAAAAATAAACACTCTTAGTCATGTCTTGTCGGCATTAGGTATTTTAGACCCCTCGTTCCGATCATTGATTATGAAATAAAAAAATCGTACCTACAAGAGTGTAAAGAGTGATACACACGTCAAACGACAGCCAGTACCCGCGTCCTAACAGGATTTCGGTCGCATTAATTCGATTCACAATCAGGCTGTTTATTTTGTCGCTCCTCGGCTAAGGGCTGTACTGCTATTTCTTCGGGTATGCTTGTTGTTTTAGGAGGCGTCTGTACGCCGGCGTGTTTGTTTATGGAATTGAGTGGTCTGTCCGGCGTAACGCTGTTAATGTGGAGGTTTTTGTTGGTAATAGCTATAGTGGTGTTGGTGAGTTTTCTGAGGAAAAGGAATCTTTTATTCTTGGCAGACATTATAAGCATATTTTTGTCTTAAAACATTTTTTCTAGAGTAACCATTTTTTTATTGGGTGTATGTAAAACAGTGCATATATGTAATGTACATTGTACTTACATTGTGCATTGTACATTACATACATGCATTGTACATTGTATAACAATGTACATAACTAATCTGAGTTTTGGCGAGAGATACAAAAAATCAGCTGATTGTACAATTTCTTTTTTTAACTACTATTTTATTATTGAGCTTTAAATGTAATTGAGTAGTCTATAAACTAAAGTGCCCGATAAAAATAACCATTCTCTTGTAACTCATCAAAATTCAAAAATTAAGCTTGGAAATGCACACACACGACCACACACTCAAATCGGCTCATCCTATTAGACGAATTATCATTTCAAACGGAAGCCGAGGCATTCGCCGCGAAAAAAGAAACAACAATCATTCAGGCTCTTTCATCCACTTATTAGAGAGAAGGGTTAACGACATCCGAAAGGTGTCACCCGACACGCCATTCACAACTCTAACGCTGACATGATAGAATCGTCTGTCGCGGAAAATGTATATTTGCCGCCCGCAATCAAACGGCCGGCCATTTAAATAAATCCAGATTCGAATTTCGAATTTGCGCCACAATGGAGTTTTGAGGGAGTAGAGAGTCCGGACAAAAATTATGAGGCTTACTTTCCCAAATTGGGTTATGGGTTGGTAATGAACTGGTGAACTTTCAGGTCATGTGTGGCGGAGGCAGGATAATAGCCCTAATATACTGGCCTTCCGAATTCAGTCGTGATAATGCCTCCCCCTCATAGTTTTAATCTTCTTTATGGCTGACCTTTAGGAAGTTACGGCTTGTATCGTTTGTGGAAGTTAACTTGGAACACACGTATTTTATAGTCTGTGTTTTGTTTTTTCTTTGTGGCCAGTAAGTATTTACGGTCTTGATAGTTATTGCAGTAAGGAGGTAGTGTAATATTTAACATAAGAACTTTTTTTTCCTTTAGTTGATGGCTTCCTGCGATTAGCACATTTAGCCAGTGTCAAAGTTTTCTTACAAGTAATACATAAATAAGCATTATTTCTTTCCTGTATGATGATGATGAATGATGATAGAAATGAGAAGTGAGAAATGATATACCCTCCAACCCATCGAGTATCTCAGTAAAGAGGCTATACCAAGTCCTCGGGCGGACTTCTTGAGAGAATTTGTGACGTTGCACTGTTTTGTTTCATTTGCCAACACTCATGCACACTCACGAACACTTAGCGGTTAATAATCCATAATTATTTCACATTAATATTCGACATAACACAAATTTTAGAAAATAAATCAAAACCGCGGACATGACTCTTCACTTTCCTACCAAGAACGATCCATAAGAACTTGTAAGACAGCTTTCTAAGGGTTTTTTTTTTATTCACGACTGGATGAGAAAGCACTTGGCATTCGTATCTCCTAAGTTTTATTTTTAGATGATGACAACTCTTGAGGTGAAACTTCACCCTGAAATTTAAATTGCCTTAGCAATAGTTAGTTAGTGTCTGTAAAGCAAACAACAAAGCAAGCTTAAAACAGAAAAATGAAAGTCATTGTAACGAACAGTACCCATAGATGGTAAGCAACCTACATAACACTGATTAGAAAACAAACCGCACGTACAGTCGTTCGATTAAACAAGGTACCGTGCAAGTGCTGGTTTAATCTTGTTGAAGCCATAAATCTCGGCGTCACAATGAGGGATGATTTTTCAAAAACAAATCGGGGGTGCGCCAGACGTGAGCGCAACAATTAATTTGGCGGACGTCTCCGAGGCGCATGTGTAGTGTGCCTTAAGTTAACGGCTGATCATGTTTCTAAACAAAATATTGAACGGGTTTAAACGCAAATTAGGGATTTGATTTAAAAAAAATAATGTTTTTAATCGTATCTCAGTGGCATTTGGACATTAGTCAAAATCAGGACACTGAGACGACTAGAGATCCGAATCCGAGAGACTTAGCATAATTATGTACCTATTACTTATCCTATGCATACCATTTTAAGTAGGTACTGGACGTTTCGACCGAGTTGCATAGACCGTGGTCTCATTTTTGCTTGCTGTTTTTGTTTTGACACGTTCATGTCAATATCCACGGATATGTTCACATATATACACGAATTATGATTAGGTAGGAATTGCGAATATGATATGGAGCATCGCTGTAAATCTCCGAGGCATCTCCGAGGCATCTGGGTGCCTAGTGTGAGTTTTGTTTACTTTACGGATAGTTCATTCGATTACGTTTACGATAACGTAAATTAGTATGGCATTGAAGCAGCGCCTTCTGGCGGCATACGAGAAGAGTTAACATTTTGCCATACAAATTCTCGTTTACGTTAACGTGATCAAATAGCGAATGAAACTCGCACTTGGCACCCTGTACATCTCCGAGTGCAAAGTACCTTATGTAAACAACTTCTTTTTTAATGTTGAGAGAATCATACAGACACGGATCGAGAATAAGCGTCGTTGTACCAGTTGTACCAATATTCTGGTAAAAATGATAAATTTGCACTGAGTATAATTATGCTCAGTGGCCTAAAGACACCTATGCCCAGCAGTGGGCTAGTATAGGTTGATGATGATGATGATGATGATGATGTGCTGAGTCGTTTGAACTACATGCATTATAAATTATGAACCGATCAAGACAGATTATAAGTTTCCTCATAATCTACCTCACGTTTAGAAAAAGATCTATTTGCCCCCTAGACAAGTGGCATAACGCTAATAGAATAGAAATGAAATAGAATGACTATTGTATGGGATTGACATAAATGTTATTTATGTATCGTTGACTTATGTCAATCCCGTACAAAAATCTCAGAACAATAACTTATTCTGAGACAAAAATAATTCTATTTAATTTCAATTCTATGACACTTGTCTAGGGGGCTTGGCTGCTGATCTATTTACTTGTCGGATAAGAAACTATGCCAGGTACAAGTACAGGCACAATATGCAACTTTTGCAAAAGGCATAACCAATCCACCAGTTACCACTACACTGTTATACTGTATAACGTATCATCGTTCGTATCATGGCATCATCACATAATCAGATGTGATGATGCGATGGCTGATCTTTTAACATGATTATAATGTTTGTCATTAGTTTCATATGAATTCATACTATGAGAATATTTTGATTGTAGATATAAATATTCTTAGACCACTGTCTACACACACACTTGTAGTGGTATCTTTAGTTACGAAGATACCTACTTCTATCTACTCCAACAGGATCTCTACAACTAGTTCAAGAAGCTGAAATGGCAAAGTAAGCTGGAGTGGAGTAAATTGTACGACAATTTTTGTGGCTGACCACACATTTGTCTGTTTAAACACGAATTCAAGATGGCGGCCAAGCAATCTTCCATTGTACCCGGTACGCCCCGCTCGCTTCTATAGACTTGTTTCCCGCAGAGTAAAGTGGGGCAAAATGGTGAGACATTAATCTTTTGAGCACGAGGAAAGTATTGTATAGATAACTGGGGCCTAAGATGTTTGCCCCGGCTCCGCTCGCTAATCAGGGGGATCGACAGTGCAAACAGTGTCCCGTGCTTGTTTAGGAACGACAATCAGCATAGGTTATGTATTTAAAATAAAAATTGAACAATTACGAACAGATAATTGACTATTTACTGAACTATTTATTGAAATATAAAAGTTGTACATAAAACTTTAAGCATCTTTCACAACGCAAATTAAAATATCTCGAACAGCTACGTGCTTTGGAAGGCACGTTCAACTGTTAGTCCCGGGCGGTAGATAGCACCCGTCAAAACCTACCCGCCTGCTGATATTTATAACCCATCTAGCGGTCTCCGCTTAGCCCAATCTTCCCATATTCTTCATGTGTAATGAAATGATCCAGTGTTAGGAATGTTGTGACGTTATTCGCTGATGATGATACGATGTTGTTTAAATGATCTCTGTCTACCTCTATGGGAGACAGGCGTACCTATGTATGTATATATTATTATGTATGTATTTAGTCATAGTCATAGTCATAATTATTTATTGCATCATGTTGGTATGGTACAGATCTTACAAAAAGTATGAAAGTATTGGTTTTCAATGAATTGTCTAAATATCATAATAATACGAAACCTCTTCCGTTTTATCTTTAATAATCATCGCCATGATCAGCTAATTTTTATGACCCACTTCTGGGGCACGAGCTTGGATGGATAGGGAGAACGGGCCATAAACCACCACGCGGGCCCAGTGCGGACAGGTGATTTAACGACTGCTTATGCAGCCGGGACCAACGGCTTTACGTGCCTTTCGAAGCACAAAGGAGCTCGAGCTCGGTTGGGTGACCAATTTTTGGTCACCCAACCGATGATAGGCCTTTGCGAGAATTGCTTAACTTTAGCACTGCGCCATCGAGCTCCTCATCTCTCATTCTCATCTTTAATATCATCTAACAAAGTGCCATTAAGTGTTCCAGTGTGCCACCGGCTTAAACCAACACTGCCGCTCGAGAAGTCAGGGATTAATCACGCCGCGGCGGCGAGGATCCACATTAGAGTAAATTCTAAACAACATCTGTGTATAAATTGTCTTTAATGGCCCATTCAGGGTTGAACAAGAGAGTGATGTATCAACCTTCGGGGAACTTTTTGCGGTCGCCGAGTACGGAGGCCTACACTTTACGGCTTGCGGTGTTTGACACAGTGTTCTTTAAATTAAGAAACGAACATAATAAATTTGCGCAGATAGGATAGTGCCACGATAGCGTAATTGGAATGACAACTGACCCGGTGTGTCAGAGGGGTGCGTGCTCAAATGCGGCTCGTCACATTTTTTTTAACACATTTTATAAATTGTTATTAAGTTAAGTAATGTTTCTTTTACTTTATTTTTTACATTAAACTGTCAAATTTCTTCAATAGACTTTGAACTGTATGTCTATTACATTATGGTTGAAAATGTATGGACAGTTTTGGGTAAGTTGATGTGCCGGCGGCGTCTGTACATATAGAATTGTTAATATCAAATACGGGTCTATATTGAGTTGCATAAATTAAAGAGGCATATTTTAAGGCTGCATAACGTTTTTTGGCATTCTCTTCGTTTCGCATAACATTCAGAATAAATCATTAGGCATACTTTATTACCCCATAACTTCTTTTTTAATAATGATATATCAGCATCAAATGTTCATGCATATTTTTTTTACAATAACGATTACTAATCATAACACACATAGATAAAAAGCCATGTCATATCATAAGTGATTGTGAAACGAGTACATTATCATCTATTTTATCGCATCTGCCCACCCACAATTTTTGTATGGAGCTAGATTTCTGTTGTCTAATAAGAAAAAACCTCGAAATTCAATAAATTATTTTAATTAAATTTCTAACCTATCACGTGACCTACAGTAGACTACAGTAGACCGGGAGTAGGGTAGCTACTAGTATTTCTGTTGTCTAATAAATAAAATAAATTTAGACGTATAGCAATTATGTTCTTTACATTTATGCCGATTAAAATTATGATAAAGACAATTATAGTAAGTTAAAATTATGCCGATGAAACCATTATGGGCTTATAAACATAACTTATGCGAGAAAACTTTATGCTGAAACTGTAATGCCAAACTTCATTATGACGAAAGAGATTATGCGACCGAAAGGGTACCCGAATTATTAATTTCAAATACGTTATTTCTGATTGTAATTAAATTAAATATTATTTTCATCTATTATTAAAATAATTTTCTTAAAAAATATTGATGCTACATAATTTTCGTAAAATTGTACCCAATTCTAAAATTTTTAACAAATAAAAACAATTTTTTTCTAATATTATCTTTTAATTTTGCGTTTAGGCGCTGTTAACCAAATGATCCTCTTGCTTTGCAAACGTCCATAGTCTACGATAAGGCGGGCCGTATGCTTGATTGCCACCAAAGTATAAAAAAATAAACTAATAGGTGTAGGGTAAATCGTGGATGTCAGTCAACATGACTTAGCTCAGGTAATGGAATAAGCCTATCGAGAAATCGCCGGAGAATTCTATATAATGGTAGAGCGGGTGATTTTTTGTGTTACAAGTGTTCAAAACGTAATGATATGATAAACAAAGTTATTTAAGAAACCGTTATTAATACCAAAAACAATATGAAAATATGTCACAATTTAAAAAAAAAATTGTTTGTCTCATACATACAAGGATAAAATACAATTATTAAGGTTTTCATTACACAATAATGACTGCTGATATTATATAAAATTCTTATATGAATTCATGATATACATGATACTTATGCCAGCTAGGTATCACTCGTTTGACACTATCACATAAATCTGTCCCTTAACAAAGCTTAACGCGGATTACGGCATACTACTTAGAATCACAACCGATCACAAAGAAACAAAAAAGTTATATACTAATTGTACTCAAAACAAACTTCCAAAACACCACTCTTAAGCTGCAGCGTATGAATTAGACTGCGAGCGCAACAGCATCACAATTGTAAAAGGCATCCGCTTTGAGCAGTTACACAGCAAGATAGCCGAGCGAACTTCAGCACCAGCAAAAGCCGAACGGAATTTAAAAGCAAAGAGAGGAGCTGTTATTCTACAATTTCTCATTTTAGCCGCCGACTAAACACGGATGCGTCTGACGTTGCGGCTTCGCAATATCCTGTCACTACACTGACCTATTTCGAAAGAGGACCACAGCCGACACCGTGCCTCTGAAGTGCAGCCACCAACAAGAGCAACGTAACACAAAACGGCACGTTGGAACACAGCACGCCTGTTGGAACACCCCAACAGTTATGTCACTTAAGACTTTATTACAAAAGCAATAAAGACCATATTTAACGTTGACAAAAGGGTCCCCCGGAATTAAAACATCGAAATGAAAGTTGGATCGTCTTTTTGCGTTGACTTGGTGTCTACTTAATCATGAGGTTCTTTCGGTAGTTGTTGTTGGCTTTGTAAATATTACTCTTGGAGCCTACATTGAAGCGCGAAGTTAAAAACTAATTTTAAAGCTAGCGTACGGTTTCTAAGCAGAAGTTTCCATCTGAAGTGTATTTATGTCTTTTAGTGTAAGATTCTGTTTGTCTGATCTTGTCTCAAGGTAGCAGCTTTCTTGACAATCAAATAAACTCGATGGTGGAGATATATCTGTAATTAGATTCATTATAACAATAGATTGATAAATGAATAGCAAAAAATGTTTAAGTAAACTTGAAGACATTATAAGTTATAGGAGCTAAAGTCTTGCTGTTTACACACTTACACTTTAACATTTATATGTATGTGTTTTATTCCTAATACATCTCACTTCTATTAATACTAAGGCCCTCCGACCTTTTTGAAGCCAACAGACATGAACTCTCCAAAGTTCAAATAGACCTAAGTGAACATAAGTAAGAAGAGCGCAAAAACAACAAACACCCTCAGATAACATTCCATTCGCTAGAGAAAGAGACATACCAAAGATTTCCTTAAAAGATAAGTAAATAATTGGAATATAGCCTTGGATACAGGATCCGTGAACGCACATAAAACAAATATTCTTATCAAGCTGACCCCAATACGAGTGTATTAACCCAAAAAGGACAGGGAAGCACGAACAGGACCCCATTTACTTAGTGGCGGTTAATTTTACTGGCGTTTCGAGGTTTCTTGTTTACATTTGGTTTTATTCTGACGTTTACAGTCGTGCCCAACAATCTTAATACCGAAGGTAATGACACCAATTTGTGAGTTTGGTAGTTGGTTCCTTAAAAGTTTAAGTACTTATAGAAATTACTGAAACGCAATATTTATAGTACCTACGGTGGCATGTAACTCCTAAAAATGAAGAATTTCATATTTGTAATGTTAACTTAACCCAATATTTTATCTGGCATTTGCTACTTACATTAATTAATAAGAAAATATCGAATATTTCTAAAACAGTTAATGTCTTCAATAACATAAACTCGATTTTTCTCTTCATATCAGCTTTCATCACGACATCAAATGCGCTATATCCCTAACTAAAATAACTTGCGAAAGTGCAGTATTTCTTCAAGATATTTTAGACTGCAGAGCTGGGGAATATCGTGATCAAGCTGACAGCCCCGATCGGCCATTCATCAGGTACACCGGCGAGGTTCTTTGACCTAGATCATGTTCCCGACGTAAATAAGACTCCTAACGAACGTCCGATCGACAGACGTGATCGCGGAGACGGTAATGTAAAATGTAAAAAGGAGGAAAAGGTTTCTATTGCATTACTATGTTTTAAAGTTCAGTTACAGTTTTTTATTGGCTGTGCGACCCGTCCATCCACGTAAATTTCAGATTCTATTGGAAATATTAATAATCTTAGCGGAGGCTCTACAACTTACCTATTTGCCAAATGTTGTTAGACTTTATAGTTTTAGAGATTTCGTGACTAGGCAATTCAAGAGAAATGTTTTGTTTCTATATAGATATACACTGTTTAATCAAAAATGGCACTTTTACTAATTACTACCAACTACTTAACTGAAAGATATTAACAAACCAAACCATTTTGTTTCTATATAGCTGTGCCCCGCGGTTTCACCCGCGTTAAATAGCGAACAATAAAAATATTTTCCCGTTTTTGCAACATTTTGCATTGCTGCTCCACTTCTGTTAGTCATAGCGTAATGTAATATAGCCTATAGCCTTCCTCAATAAATGGACTATTTTTACACAAATATAATTTTTCAATTCGAACCAGTAGTTCTTGAGATTAGCGCGTTCAACCAAACAAACAAACAAACTCTTCAGCTTTATAATATTATTATAGTATAGATTAAATGAGGAGCTCGATGGCGCAGTAGTTAACGCGCCCGGTCTGCGAATGCTTAGGTTAAGCAACTTTCGCAAAGGCCGGTCATCGGATGGGTGACCAAAAATGTATTATCTCGAGCTCCTCCGTGCTTCGGAAGGCACGTAAAGTTGTTGGTCCCGGCTGCACTAGCAGTCGTTAACAACCACCAATCCGCACTGGGCCCGCGTGGTGGTTTATGGCCCGTTCTCCCTATCCATCCATAGGGAAGGCTCGTGCCCCAGCAATGGGGACATAAAATGAGCTGATGATGATGATAGATTAAATAGCTGAAGCTTAATGGTAAATACCATTTTCCCAGAAGCGGTCTTAAATAAAACTTGTATTTCAATATTATATTATACAACCTGGAAAAAATTAGCAATAAAATTTGAGCAGCCTACATGTTTGGTGATAACTGTTTTTTTCACAAGTAATAGGTTGAGAAATTTATATTTTTTAGACAAAAAGGGCGGGCGCGGGCGGCCTTAGAGCGCGGCGCGAAGGAAACGGCGGGGGTACAAGCGTGGCACGTGTCAAAGGTCACTCATCCGGCACTGCGCTTGCGCTTGTCAATCAATAACAAAATAGAGTTGTACAAAATGTTACATTAAACTTAAGAAAAAAAATACGATTTTTTTTACCACATTTAATAATGATATTTAAGCAGTGAAGTCTTTACAGGGTATATATACGCACCCTTAAATATTATTACTTATTTTTTTACATATTGTATACTCATAGAAAGTAATATGTACCTAGAAATTTCCTGGAATTCATTTTGATATTTGCTTTGAAAGTACTCGAGAAGTGGAGGCGAGTACAATTAAATAGTAGGCCATTACAGTGCCGCCTTCCCGGGAGCGTAAAAAGTCAATGAAAGGCATTAAGAACATTCGGGCTCACGATCCATAAAATAAGTGAGGTCACGAGTGGCCGGCGCGGAATCGAATCCGATCGGTAGAGCCTTTGCGGACGACGAGAGCGTCGAGTTCAAGTGTGTGCGCAGACGGACCGACGGACGTCTTGTTATTTTTAATTGGCGAACTTTATTTAGTAATTATTAATGGATTTACGGCGAACTACGAAAAACATTATTCATCAAAGTTAATATGTTAGAAAGATTTAAAAGTTTTTTATTTTTGCAAAATAGCATCATGGTAAATTATTAGACAGTATCACTTCACGCGTTTCAAATTAAATATTCACTCAGTCTCTTTACACGCACCACGAAATCCACGTGGCTCAAAAAAATTACCAAAGCCATGTGCACAGTAGACGTAAATAGTTGTCAGAATCCCAAATGAAGACAAATCGTCCGAAGTCGCCCGTCTGTCCCCATCGCTGACCTCTTCTTCGGCAGCGGTTTTTTCGGGCGTTCACTCGCGTGACTCCACCGCATTAGTGCAATGAATCAAATTCAATCCGCCGGCCACATCCGCGGCCGAGGAAACGGCCGACTAATAAATAATCGCACTAACTACTCCGACAGCCGAAATAGTCTGACGACTAATGGTGTAGGTGTGCCGCTTTGTTTAGATTTCGAATAGATTCAGGATCGACCCTCTTAGGGCATTAAAGGTCCATAGGGCAATGCTAGTGAAATAAATTGTCCTGCTAATGGAGATGCTAACATTGAACGCTTTCAGTTAGTTTTGTTTGGTGTGGTGACGGGCAATTGATCGAAAGCGATTGACGCGGAAACTTTTCTTCATTTAGATTTGCTTTTGAAATACTTTGGTCTTTAAAACGAACTTAAAAATCACTATGATAATTATGTCATTTTAATATATGTCTTTCTTAAAAAGACGTACTCATTATTGTATTGTATTATGTGTCATGTACATATGTATATGTTAACAACCCAATGGTTCAGTTAAATTTATAGTTGCAGATATTATTTAGTTATTTGTAATGGTATCACATTTTGTACTGGCAACTCAGTTGCTTTCTGCTCTGAAAATAAAGATGGCAATGAAAAGAAAGAGAGCGTTTGATTTAGTTAAAGTCTAATAGCAGGAACCAAAAGATCCTTTAAAATTCAATGCCACAAGTTAGGCACTCGGTCGGACGATTAGGTGCAATACATCGCGGTCAAGTGCAGCGTTCCGTTCAGCACTAGTATCTGGAGTTAAGTCGAAACAAGCATTTTGGAGGTAATTGCATCCATACCAGTTTCCCTTCCACGCCCAATTTCTCTTCCGGAATACTACACACGTGCTGTTAGCTCGTTCCATTGTAACACCGAATAAAACGGTTTCTAGATGTTAAAATCATAATAAATTAAGAGTCGTATACCCAATAATCGCTAAAGACATAATATTGTACAATAAAGTCTCCAAATCATACAATTCTTTAACAACGAATAATCACGAATTAAAAATAACCATTATACATACAGAGGCTTTTTTCTCCTCATTTCCTGCTCCTGAGGCAATTGCTCCGAACTGACAGACCTGTCTCATAAATACCATAAACGCCTTCCATAAGGACCAATTGTTAGGGGTGGCTTTGGTCACCCTTAACCAGGTCATATAACCGCCCTTAACGACACTCACGCGACGTCCTCAGCAGTGAAATAATTTCGGAGGACGGCGTTAGGGTTAGCCATGTTTAAAGTCGCTAGGAGGGAATTAATAGGGTTATTGTGACAATAAATACGAGCGCCTAGTTTGCGGTCGTCGCGGTCAGATAAATCAAGCGGGCGCCCCGCAAGATGTCCCGTGCTGCAACACCCTCATGTCTCCCTGGGTCATGGTCCAAGGTTACGGGAACAGCGTACTGTGAAAAACGTAAAGAAGGCACATACCGAAAAGGTATATAATAAGTAAGTAGACAACTGGTTACTCACTGATATAAAGTACGCTAGTGTATTATATTTACAATAAAAATAGAGCATGTAAACAGTATTCAGAATGACTTTTTCTTCGAAAGAGCCTTAAGAAGATCTTCGGTTTATTTGTAGAACTATATAGAAATAAGGTAATCTATTTTACTAGATACTTGAATATCTTGAAGCGGTCTATAGTTATATACTATTTTAATACAAATTATAATAACAAAATGTTCCTAAAACTAGAATTTCCAACCGTTTTTGGGTCACATTGTATTTTCAACCCTAACGCTTATCCCACACCCTTCAGACCAGAGGTGAAACAGTCCTAACTCCAAGACTGGCCGCAGAGGGAGCTTTCCGCGATATAAATTGGGCAAGTTATTTTCCCTCGAGTGTGCACCTACCCTGCACTCTGTTATGTGCGATAGGTGCAAGTTTAATGGACGGTGGCGTTTAGTTAATTGGATATGCATGACCGAAGATGGGGTTCGTGAATGGGTTCAATGTGTTATAGGACTAGGAATTGCACGGCTAACTTAAGCTAGGATTAAGCTCATTAAACCTTCAACGAAACAGTTGTTTCATTTTTCAACCCATATTAGTGACAATTTTTGACCAAGAATCAAAGTTTGTGAAATTACCAATCTTAAATCTACTAAAGCATAATACAAAATTAAAAAGTTAGATGGTCCAGAAAGTGTTAATAAACATAAGGAGTGCCCATAGACCAAGACATCTACAGTAAAAATAAGGAGTTCTTACACTGATCAGCAATTGAAATGGAGGTCAGAATTTATGTGAGGGTCGGCCACCTGATCCACCCTAAGGGTACAGTGACTAATTTATAGTCAGTTAATTTATGTTACGTACACAACGTCGCAAGCCCTCCAGTCCGAAAGAATTGTTATGGTGTGATTTCATGTCTCGTGTTAAGTGGCCTTTAGGGCACGGTTCTTCAGTCAGAGGTTTGGCATTGACAAATGTGGCGGTTTTAAAGTCCGCATTTGGACGCATTAGGGTTTCAACCTTTTTAAGTTACGATCCGTCCCTTGGGTTTGATAAGACTTTAAAACCGCTCTTGTGTAACTCCCAGAACCAATTGTTTTGGGAGTCAAACAAGATGGACGGATAAATTAAAAGAGTTAATTTTGTGTTGTATTTTATTTTGCGTCATTTAAATAACGTAGTGTACATATAAATTAAAGGTTGTCAAAACAAAGTGATGTGACGTTGAGTGATGTCGTGACAATGTTCAATTTTCTGAGAAACATATTATTTTAAGATGGTGTTTCGTACTTGTCACTGGATCGTTAAGTATAACAAAAAACAATATTTTTACGGTAGTGTAATAATGAAATTAAATTAAAAGAAATGTCATATTAAATCATTGTTTAACCGTTATTGGATTATCCATAATGCCGATAAAAGGCGAATACATTTTCATAGCACTTAAAACGTTAAATTCATTATGTACGTTCAAATTTAATTTAATTTGGTGTATTGGTTTAAAAAGTGCACCGGAATTATTCGGTAGAGGAACAAATTCGAGCGAATATGGCGTGAAACTTGCCTACGACGTGTTTGTTTTAAGTTACCAATTTGAATGAAACATGTTTATCGATTATGTTTTGTTCGTGAACATGAGATAAATGTGTAGCTTTCCCATTTGGTACTCCTTTTGTACGGGTTTTATTTACAGAACTAAAAAGAAATCTTGAAAAATGCCATTGATTTCGATATCAACCTTGACTTTGTTGCGAATTGTTCTAATGATAACCACCCAAAAAGCTGTACCCATAAAAATATTGGTGTATTTGTGTAGTGAATATACTAATAAATATTTATCTTTACCCATCATCATCATCATCATCATCAGCCTATAAACGTCCCACTGCTGGGCACAGGCCTCCCACGTGAACAATAGAACGTGGGGATATTGGACCATAACCCACCACGCTCGCCCAATGCGGGTTGGTGGGTTTTAACGACTACCATCTTACGACAACAACCGGGACCAACGGCTTAACGTGCCTTCCGAAGCACGGAGGAGCTGGAGATGTTTTTTAATTGGTCACCCATCAGGCGACCCGGCATTGCGAAAGTTGCTTAGCGGGCAAGATCGCAAGCCGAACGCGCTAGCCGCTGCGCCATCGAGCTCCTCATCTTTACCCAATTATTAGTTATTACATTTTTATTAATTATATGGCCTTATTATTACGTAAAAATGTTTAAAGTCATAATTACTTGGATAGATTACTCTTAAGCATTTGAAAGGATTGAACACTCAACAAGTAAATTAACGATGCACGAACACCCTTGTATTGTTGAAATTAATTTCTTTACCTACCATGACCATTTTTGCCCTGCAGCTTTTCTCAAAGCTGTCAAACCCTACATTATCTCGGGGCAAACCGGACACCCGTTAATTATAACTTTCTAGCTGATGTGTGTCCAGAAAACTGTGCACTTCAATTAAAAGGCTTCGAAATTATACAGCGTCATTTTAATTATAGCGTCCGCCGTGTCGTGACGTTCCCAAATGGGTTTGTTTATTAATTAGGGCTTCTTTGTGACCCTTCGATTAACCTTCATTAAATTAGCAACAGTTTAGATAACCTTGAAACCGATTAGTAAGGTTGTTTCATGATCATAAATTACCATCACAATTTTCAGCCATTTTTTCTAAAACTTCAGGCCATAGGCTTTTCTTTTCTAAATTTGTTGTGTCATCCTGGCAAGATTTTGTTGCAAAGAACTACGATTACGATGCTAATAGTACGTGTGAGTGATATACAATTTTATTTTATATTGTTTTGCTAAGCACCTATATAAATTCAAACAAAAAATTTAGCTATTTGCTAAATAACGCACGTCTTGAACTCAATTTTATTACTCGAATTTACTGCTGACAAATGTTGGCCCGTGCTCGGAATGCGCAGCTCTATACAAAAGCAACGCAACAAATCAACAGCACACAGCGTATCGGCATCAATCTTGATTGAAAAGATTCGTAAAGAAGTGTTAAGTACCCATTTGTTTCATTCCATTGACTAGTAAACATTTCACGTGCTCCAGCGTAACTTTTGAATGCCGAACAACAGTTAACTGGAGCCATTGAATATCGCAGAATATTGAACGTGGAAAATGAATTAAAACCAGTTGGAGAGCAAGCAAAGCATTTATGAATGTAAAGTTGTTTACAAGTTGAATTACTTAAACGAAGCTGCTTTTCTACTAGTATACCGTCGAAAGATAAAAGAAACATTTATTGGAATCGCATAACTAATACACATTTTACGTTAAAGTCCGGTGATGCTGAAAGTGACGTCTGAGGTAATAATCAAACTCTATAAAAATATATATTACAGTGAAAAAAATATGGATATTAATTCTTCGTTGTTTCAATGAGGTTAATATTGATAAAACATTACAAATACCAGGGTAATGTTGTAATAACAAACAGTAATAATACAGTGTAATAGTAAAAATATTAACGACTAGCAATTTACTCGCGACTTCGTCCGCGTGGATTTGAGATTTAAAAAGGAACTTTTTTTAAATTAAATGTAGCCTATGTTACCCGCAAGGAATGTAATATTCTATCAGTGAAAGAATTTTTGGAATTGGACCAGTAGTTACAGATATTACCCTCCGCAAACAAACAAACAAAGTCACAAACATATTAATTTTAACGATAACGATATTCCTGTATTTAATTTAGATAATAACTCATTAAGTCGCTATTGATTCGTTATTATTAAAATTCAAGTAGGACTAGTTAAGGAACTATGTAGGGCCAATTTATGTTTAAACGTTACAAATGAAGGAATGCTTTTAGTACAGTTATTTATTAGAAGTCCGACTTGGAGTTTCGCGTTTTTAAATCCCGTATTAATGGTGTTCCCGGCAACGCGAAGTTTGAATTGAGATTTCTTATTGGTGCTCACGAGAATTCATAAGGGTAACACGAAAGAGAGAAAAGGAACTAGATTAATGTTTACGAAACAAAATTTAAATGTTGTTTCTACAAAATAAAATGTAAAATTACGGTTCTCAGTTGAAATTGGATTCTGATGTTGTTAAATATGGTTTTGCAAGAACTAAAACTTAAGAATAGTATCATCTACATTTTAAATATAATAAAACTTAAATAAAACAATTATAAGGAAACGAGAATAGTATTTGACACACATGTCTAACAAAACCAATAAGAGACCAAACTAAAGAGAATTGTTTACGGAAAGTAATTTGATCCGTTGTCCTTTTTTTAATGGAAAATTCTTTTACCTCGGCCGAGGTATCGGCAAACTTTGGCGGCAAACAACCGTAGAATCACGAAACTTCAAAAGAAATAAGACAAATGAAAAGCGTTCGTCCCAAGCAATGTGACGTCTGTACACAAGCCGACGTATTTAAGACGCCATCTTTTATTCCCCCGAAATCCTCACCTACGATTTCCGAATTCCAATTGTGCGAAAAAAGTGCAGAAGTTGAAATTGGAATTGGAAAAACTAATAGAATGGCAACAACACAAAGAAATTCTTTTCACGGACGGGCTGCGCATAGCTCGGGCGCGTCGGGCGCGTGTGTACTGACCTTAATGCTGCCTCATCTATGTTGGAGTGACCTTTGTTCTCTTTATAAATGTTTTTGGCTCTATTCGATACTCCTATAAATTGGTGCGTTTGTGTCTAACTTTCGAAGTTTCTATTTAGTTTTAATTTAAACATTAAATAGTAATAACCTTTATGACATTTCGTGTGAAGAAAATGAGAAAAGGTGCATGACCATCACGGGTTATAAATAAATACACGTAAGTACGTAAAATACAATTCTTACAGATCTAGCAATCATTCTCAATATATTATAAAAACCTTTGCACAGCAGTGGTAAATCGGATAAAGACAATAGAGCACAAAACATTGGAGGACAGAATAAAAATCACGTCAGGAGGAAAGTTAGACACATTTGAAACAATAAAATGTAGTGAGCCAAGGGCTTCGCACAGACTAGACGGATCCACAGAGAAACTTAGAGCGTTTTAAGAGATTTTTCTTGTCTATACCGCCATCTCATCTCTTCCTTTCGGAACGAACAAGGAAACTTCCTCAACTCCTTTAATCCTGGCAATGTGTTTTGTCGCGGAGAGCGCCCATTGTTACACGTGAAGCTTTTTTCTTCTTTTCCATACTTTTTTTCTTAAACTTTATTTCGCCTACTGTATTATCTCCGGACAGTTTATAGTTACATCTGCACGTTCCGTTGATATGCTAAGAAGGCTCGTGGATTCCGAACTCTGACCTAAAACCCAAGGAAACTTTAAAAATGTAAAAAAAAACTAATAAAAAAGTATCTGTTTTTTGTATTTTGTGCGTACATTAAATTATTCAATTATAATCTATTATATTCTATCTTCTGCGCTGGGTAGTTACAGTGTATAGAAGAAATAGTTTTCTTGTCTTAGCGAAAAGTGAATTAAATGAGTAAGTTACATATTGAAATACATAGATTTTCTAAAATAAGGCAATAAGCTAGGACACGATTTGCTTTATGCCGAATGCATACAGTCAATTGATGTTTGTGGATCGTGATTATTTTAAGCAATGTCTGCTGTAGCTAACTTTAAGACATCACTGGTTAAAGTCGTTAAGTGTCGCGTATACTTAAATTAGATATCTGGGTCACACAATGTTAACTCGGCTGTTTGTAGTGACAAGAAACTAGTTAATAATATCCAATATTCCATCTTCCTCTCTAAGACATCTTCAATCTTCACCATCGCCATCACCAGATCACTTTTTGTCCCCACTGCTGGGGCATTAACCTTGCCTATGGACGGATAGGGAGAATGGGGTATATATCACCACAGGGCCGAGTGCGGATTGGTAGTTGTTAACAATTGCTAATGTTGCTTAACAGCAGCAATCGCAGACCGGGGCGTTAACCACTGCGTCATCAAGCTCCTCATCCTCATCTTTAAACCAAATAATAAATCGCGTTCGAATCGTGTCTTAAAAGCGGACTGAAGTTGAGCAGTTCACTCTCGAGAATGAATTAGGTTGGATGATTTCGTTATTTTTATTTAGTGGGAAAGTTTGTATTGCTTCCAACTTTATAGCCTTTTGTGCATTCAAAGTTTCGCCCTGATAGCGCCAGGCGGATGATGTACCTTCTCAGAGATATCTATCTGACGGTTTTTTTAGGGTATTCTTTGTTATCAGCGGAAAAAAATGTGCTTTATTTAAGTTGTCCCATAAATCTTTAAGTCTCTTGCTGATTGTGGAAAGGTTAAAAAACATAATTAAAGAAAGAAAGCAAAATGTAGCGTACATTTCAACATTTAAAAACGATATCTTATAAGATTTGATAAAGTAGATTTGTTTTGTACAAACATAATTAACTTTATCGAAGCAATGTAAGTTTTAAAAAGATTTCAATGTATGTAAGAGTGTATCTGATAATCACTGTCTGTAATTCGGGAAGGGCTAAAGGATTGGAAAATGACGTAGATATATTAATATGTCATATTATGTTTGTTATGTGATGACCAATGATCGGAGTAGGTAGCACGATTTGGGGTCGGTGATCTTAGACGTGTATATTAATATGGATATCCCTTCGGAATTCCAATATTTTTTTAATTAAGACTTTTTTCTGATGTTTTAAAATTATGAGATATGATGTTTTGATTTTTTCCTGTTTGTTTCATTCTATCTTTACTTTTACTATCAAAGAATAATGACAAAGGGTTTATCTAAAATGATTAACAAAAAATGTCAACTAAACGTTTGACATTTATAAAATTAGCATAAAAAGTATGTTATAAGTAAAAAAACTTTATATTCGTTTTACTGCCTTTCCCATAACTACCTTAACCTCCACGAACAATATTGTTATTTTTTACTTTGGGTCATCCGTATTATGTATTCTGTGAACATTTGTGATGCAAGTACGTAAAATCGTTCTACCTACTCCGATCACTGGTGATGACTGATGACCTTAGTTGCATGCCTTACTTTTGCTTTAAGTGAAGCAGGTTTATAAAAATAAAAATAAATAAATTTTCAACGTGAACATATTTATGACAATTTAGGATGCTCCGATAGTAATAAAGCTGACTGAATCAGCGAAAGCAATACGAAAACACTTAAATCGCTTATACGCCGCAATACTACCGTCTAGACCGGTTAACTTTTAATAATGCCATTAAAAACAAGTTAAAATTGAACTGGCCAGAGTGACGGTCGTTAGACGAATGAGCTCAGCCCGTGTGTTGGACTAGGATGTTACCGCCCTCTATCAAGGGATATTCCCAATCTCCCTCCATTGACCCCTCTCAAGCCTGTCGAACGCACCCGGCGACTTCGTTAAAATCTCGATAAGGAGCTGGGATACATACGTACATTGTGAAGTAACCTCTATCTCTAAAGATTTGGTCCTTTGAGGTCTGGATCTGGTGATCTCTATGGTGCTCCAGCCATTAGTACCTTTGAGAGTTTGCTTATTTTAATAACAGACATTTCAAGGGTCGACAAGTATCAAAAGTGTTGACACGAATGTGAATGGGAGTGCCGATGAGCACTTGAGGATTACTTTCAATAAGATAATTTCTCCCGGAGAATCATGATAAAATATCCTTTAAAATAAGAGATTCGTAAATTAATTAGTACTGCGTGAGGAATTAGGAAAGGAATAGAAAATTTAATTTATTTACCTTGTCTCAAGTTACATGACGCTTATCGAGCCCATTTCCAGAGGCAATAAGGCACAGTTACAATATTTGACTTGTATTCATAAAATCAAAGGGACTCGCAACTTTATTTAACAAACACGATGTTTGCCCCGGCAAGACATTTTATCGGATTTGTCCTAATCTTAGTTATTGTGTTTGTTTTGCTCCACGTGCCGTACAAAACCGGTTTCCAATTCACATTCAGTCCACTGGTTTCAGTTTCGTTATATCCAACTATCTATTTTATCTGTTGTTGAATTGTTTTTGTCATTGGCATTTGTTTTGCATTGCTGTGTTGCGGTTTGAAAGGTACAAAGATCCAGTAAATTACTAGGCTTACGTGCAAGGAGCTAAAGCTTCAGGGAAGGCAATTTGCGCGTTATTATACCCTTGTGGTTGCAAGCGTCTATTGGCAGCGATGACTTCTTTCCGTCAGGTAAGCTCGTTTGTCTTTCTCAAATCCTTCCACGTATCTCAGCCGCTGCCCTTAGTAACATAAAAAAAGTTATCAGTGTCCCTAATAAAGAAATCTTTTGATAATCCTAAGGTCGTGATCTTACCAGAACTTATGAAGTGCCATCATAAAAGTCCTTTGTACCCTCACACGCCACGATTTACAACAAGTTACTCGTAATTTCAGGATTATGTCGTACAACCTACACAAGATACATTTACTGTTAGGAACTTGAATTATACGGGCTCTTAAGTCTCTTGAGACTTGTACCTACCAAGAACTTTGTGTAACGCTGGTGACAATCGATAGAGGTCGCATCGGTGCTGGCATTACATTGCTCAGTTAATGTTAATGTGATATAAATCACACAAGGAGATCGAGCATGTTAAGCAACATTTGCAATGCCAGGCCACCGAATGCCGTTGATCCTAGTGCAGTCACTAGGATCAACGGCATTCGGTGGCCTTAGGACAGTGTCCTAAGATGACATCGTTAAAAACCCCATAATCCGTATCTGGACAGCGTCATGTGTTATTGTTGTTATGGCGACATATTTAGATAAACTAGAAACTGAACTAATAACAAGTCCAATTACAGTAACAAAATACGAAATGGAAATACATAGGAAAGCCTCAGGGTCCGTGACCCTACACAACAGATGCTGTTAAAGGACGATAATTATAAAGCGTTAAGTAATACGCGTAGTCTTAAAACCAACATAGACAGTTCAATATATACAGTTGAATGTACAACTCAACACAGAAAACCTGGAAGGATCGTACCAAATAACAGACAAACAGCGAAAAGTAAATAATGGGCACACTCCAGTCTTAGCATTCGGTTTCGAGCCCTGGATACTAAGAGGCAGAATAAGTCAGCTTGTAACCTGAAAGAAATTGGATTTCGTATTGAATTGGCGGGTGAAGGGGGCAGGGGGTGCAAGGTAAACACAGGTGAAGAAAGGTCGAACAAACACGATATGTCAAAGATCGGGACCGCTCCGAGGAAGCCATTTTTGTTTTTATCCCGATTAATTGGTGGTGTGCTGTATTCTATTCTGGGATTGCAATTCAGGGAAGTACTTTCAGTGTTGCTTCGTCTACCTCTTGTCTACCTACACTAATATTATTTGTATTTGATTTGGTTGATTTGGGATTAGGAGTTGTCTAAGATATATTATAGGTATACCTTTGATCAATTATGTACTAGATAAAGGATCCGGAACAAAAATGCATCTCAAAAGTGGTCCTGTTTGCTCATACCTATACATTTCAATATCGAATAACAAAATCTGGAAAAACATTGGATAGCATCAACAACTTCAGCTTATTGTGAACCTTAAATCTCAAAAATAAAGATTAAATTACGGTTGCAAAATATTTGTACTTAATATTTACTGTCATCGCCACAAATGTCGTTGTGGCTCCGTGGGACTAAAGTCGCCTACGGTTTTTCAAGCGCTCATCGAGAATCTTGTACATAATTGGTCGAAGAGGTTTTGACTACTGAAGATTTTGCGTTATACCACCGCGGTTAAACAGTTTCGTAAAATGTGATTACATATAAGCAAAATAAAGTATATACATTTCATACTTTTTACTTTTTTTATTTTTAAGTGCTAATTGCTGCACTGAAGCTGAATTAAATATTTATAAAATACAGTGAAAAACTAAATCCTACCCGACCCAGTCAGGAATCGAACCTGGGCCTTCGCAATCTGGGTGGCTGCACTGACCAATATGCTCTGAAAAAATTCAGTGCTTACGTACGTAAAAGTAAAATTTACTATAGCGTTGTGTTGTCAAATTTGTGGTATTTCATCTGTAAAGATGAATCTGCAAAGCCATCGGTTGCAATAACCGTTGGATACATCTATCCATAGATAGAGTCCCATCGGACTCTGCCGCTAAAAAACACAAGAAAATTAAAAAGCAGTAACAAAAATCAGTGCTTACGTTAGCCTTCCCGGTAGTACAATGGCCAGTGCAGCCGCCCGGATTGCGGAAGACCCACTGGGTCGGGTAAGCATTGAATTTTTTCACTGTATTTTATAAATATTTATTTCATACTTGTTTTAATTTTTAACTCCTATTTATTATCTTTCGCCCGAATGCTAAATAAGGATTTATTAAATAGTTTTTGTAATTTGTTTCGCAACAAAATTTGCGTTACAATTATTTAAACATTTTATTAAATAGTGTTTTTTCTAACCGTTGCCACAGATTAGTTAATAGTTACCCGTTGCTAAGTATGCCGATTGCCAATGCATTCTGTTTTTGCCTCTAGCTACGTTACCTACATGTGGAAAACTTATAAATAACACGGGTGAAGCCGGGGGCGGAAGCTAGCATAGATTAAACTCTCAGTACCCTGTGAAACTGACCTGTCGATGGTATAGAGATAACATAACAAATATCATTAGGAAGAGCAAGTGCTCATCGTATGGCTTAAAATCATCGTATTAAACTGATATACCTACAAAACGGATTTATGTTAAATAGCCACATCAGAATGTTTATCTCCAATCATAATCCATTAAAACAATAAGCACAGTGCAAATGAGTGGCGAACAACAATCCAAGATGGAAATAATAAACAGTATTTCACCACGCAACGAGTTGTATTTACATAATACAAATTGGGAGAACTCCGCGTCGGGAATCGAACCGGCGAAGCTGCGAACTTGTCCGCCACAACCGGTTAATGATTAATTAAGAATGCGCAAGAGTTTTAATTACAAATTTCCTTGCCGCCTTTGTTTTGGGATTGGAATTAAAAAGAGTTTTCGCCGAATTCCAGTTTTTAATTTGTCGAGCTCGTCTGAATAGACATTGCTTTCATATTGTGGAAGTGGTTTGCGGACGAAGTTTTACATTTTGATTGTCTTCGTTCCATAGAACTTTACTGTAATAAAACTTTCAACCAATTTCACTCCTAATCAAAGTTTGCATTTTTTCTCTGTCGATGTTTTTTCTTATATATATGTTACGACAAGGTTATATATATCAAAGAAGGTAGATCGACGATCAGCACAAAACTGGCCGTTGTGGAGATCCTTGGGAGAGGCCTTTGTCCAGCAGTACAAAATTACAGTACTTCTGTGCAGTTTTAGAAGGGGCTTGGTTCTTTCTTAGGGCAAGGTATACACTATTACAATAAAATACCAAATACTGTACTAGATTTACTTTTAGATTAGTTTAAAAAACATGTAAAGTCTTATTTACTTTAAAAAAGGTTATTATACAGTTGAAGAATATTTAGATGATAAAACAGCCTGGCTATAATAAAAAACGCATACTTTATTTGGATTAATATACTAAAATAAAAAAATATACTGATATGACATGATAGCCTTTATAAACAGTATCCTACATATAACAAATAGCGTTGCGTTAAACATTTCGATTAGTTTTGATTTAGAGTAGCTTGGGTGTGTCATGCTCTCTTTATTGTCTCTGCGGTGGTGGCGTGTGTGTCAGCTCGTTACGTTCCCTAAAATATGGTTGAGCGAAGCGATGGCTGATTCATATGTCACACTCGTGAACAGGTGCTGCCAGTGGAGGCTAGTGTGCTCTTGCATACTTGTCTTATTTTTATTATTATTAACTTTAGTTTAACTTTGTTTTTTCTTAGATAGTTTTTGACTTTTATTAGTACTGTATGACATTGTGAAAATGTAAACTGGTAACTGGTAACAACTGGACGACCTCCTTGGTCGAGTGGCTTGCACACCGGTTTTCATGGTGTCGCTATCTCCGAGGTCCCGGGTTCGATCCCCGGTCGGATCAATTTAGAAATACCTGTTTTTCTATATTATTTCGGGTCTGGGTGTTTCCTATGTATAATAAGTATGTATTTAAGTATATTAAGTATGTTTATCCGTTGTCTAGTTAACCATATAACGAGTTTCTTAAGGAAGCTTTTCTTGGGGCTAGATAATTGGTGTGAGTGTGGGAAACATTTATTTTTATTTTATTTTAACTGATGTTGCAAACTTTGGTACCTATTTAATTTTTTTTCTCTCTTTTTTTTACATGTTGTGATTGTCCTTTATATTTTGTTTTTTTATTTGTGATGGAAAGTGTCATTTTCCAATATTTTTGACGCTGTAAGGGAGAAAAGAGCTTGACACTTGCTGAGTATTTTGCCGGTTTTTCTCAGTACTAGGTCTCCCGCCCAGAGTAGACTTACGAACCGATGGCATAATTACGTTCACAAGAGCTATTTGTAGCCTAAACTGAATAAATAATTTTGAATTAAGTAGATGTCTTTCGACTGATCTCAGTCGAAATCGATCACTTGATGATGATGATGATGATGATGATGTCTGGACTTATTTGGGAAAACGGAGACACTAAGCAAAATAATATTTAAATTAAAATGCACATAGATTTGTAATTTCATTCCATTTGTAGTTTCATTTTAAAAGAGAGCCAGTTCTGTCTTTTAAGAGTCCATTAAAGTAAATATCTTTTTAAAAGTAGCTGCTGAATAATTCCAATACTTAGTAGTTTAAATGTTAAAGGGTAAAATGGTTTACATATAATAATAATAATAAGTATATTTATTTGCCAAAAAAAACATAGACAAAAAGGTCTATGGCTCAGTGTTTGCAGGAGACCCACAAACCCTGTTATTCTGCCATAGCCATAAATTTATACATGGATTAAAACATAAATTGTAGCTAAATCTAAACTTACATTTTCTTATCTACATACAATATTTTATTATATTGTTTACCTATATTTGTAATTAGCTATACATTTTTAATTATCATATCGGCAAAATGAGGAGCTCGATGGCGCAGTGGTTAACGCGCCCGGTCTGCGAGTGCTGAGGTTAAGCAACTTTCGTAAAGGCCGGTCATCGGATGGGTGACCAAAAATTTATCATCTCTAGCTCCTCCGTGCTTCGGAAGACACGTAAAGCCGTTGGTCCCGGCTGCATTAGCAGATGTTAACAACCACCAACCCGCTGGGCTCGCGTGGTAGTTTATGGCCCGTTTTTCCTATCCATCCATAGGGAAGGCTCGTGCCACAGCAGTGGGGACATAAAATGAGCTGATGATGATGATGTTGATGTTAATGATGATAATGATAAATGTTTCAACAACAGTGTAGAGTGAGTTATTCAGTGAACGGTAACATTAACATTATGATCATATTGGTCTAATATGGATACTATGTAAGCGTATACATTTTGCATTACTATGTTATTTAAGATACAATCAATATTTTAGCCCTATGCGATACGTAAAAGCTTCCAGCAATCACTCCATACAATCCGTTGCTATCTCAAACTATACGGCTGTAGCTGATCCGCCAAATTGGCGTTCGCCAATAAAAGACAGTTACAATAAGGTTCAAATCCCCGTGCGCTTCCGAATCCAGAAGTCTGAAATGCATAGACAGAGGTTCCGGCCGGCACGGGAAGTTGACAGTATCGCCCTCTATCGGCCGCGGGGCTTATCGGGAGCCGACATCTTGTGCCCGCGTTTGGCCGCCATATTTAAAGCATACACGTAGTCAGTATTAAAGCTAGATCGTTCTACAGTGTAGAGTGTATTCTAGACTGTCTCCCTTTTCTAATTAGATTTTTTGTTTACCAAAACAATGCACACATTGATTTATGGTAGCAATACAACTGAATGCCTTTATGGTCAAAAATAACTTTTATACACAACTGTGTATATTGAACTCAATAGATGGCATTTTCTTTCTATCGATATAGCAAACAATAAACATTATATTTATGCGAAACATCAAAATAAAAAAGTAATAACGTTTTCATTAATTTTTTAAACTTTGAACAGCGCTGCTGGCCCGTTGGTAAAATAGTGTAACAGTTATTTTTTCTTTCCACAACCGATATACATTTAAACAGACAAACAAAATGACTTCATAATGTACAAATATCTTCCATTGTTCACTACTTGAACAACAAGCTGATTTCACCAAATGAATTACAGACACGACTGTCTTTAATGTAACATGCTCACTCTTAGGTTATGTTGCTACGTACATATAATGTCATTCAAATATCACCACACATTTAAACCAGCATTAACATTTAAATTGAAACAATCACCAATTATGACAATACAAAAAAAGGTAAAAAAACCTCCTGTCTATTTAGTGGGTCGCGTGTTCACAACCAGTTACTTGACCGCTCAGTAATTTGCACCTGTTAAAATCAGGGGTCACCAATTAGAACCCTCAAATATCAAACGCCCTGAATACAAAATTCCCTTTTAAGCAGCACAAAATATCCTTTTATGGTCTCTAGTTAAAATTCACATGAGAAGGCAAACTAATACAGCAATTCTGACGCTCATTTATCCAGCCATCGTTACGTGTTAAATTTTAACTTTGTAACGTATAAGACTGCACATAAGGGAGCACTTACACTGTTGTAATGGAAAAATTAATAGTCATTTAGTTCTCTTAATAAGGATGTCTTTTTGTTAATATTTTTAGTTTTTAAAAAATATAATTTAGTTTATTTAAAAACTTTTGCAATAAAAACTACATGGCGGACTTATTGCCTGAGACACACTCTACTAGTCAACTATAGGGTGTGTGTTAATAAGATGTGAGTAGATTACACTAAGATAAGATAGCATTTGAAAGATTTATATACACTTTAAAAACAGTCACAAGAAACCGTTACTCACAGCCGGTGCAACTTGAACGAAAAGTCGGGTACCCTCATTTAAAAAAAAGGTCAATGTATGATACATGCAGTTGCGTTAGACCTCTTTGAACATTTCATTTGCAAAATTAATTAATTAAAGCTAATAACAATTAAGGGGGTGCAGCGCGGAATTTGAAAATTTACGTGTTTTTAAGTCACTGGTGCTAGGCGCTGAATAGGTCTTATACATTAAAAGGACTAGTATAGGTTAGCTTGATCCTTTCACAAGGTCATGGTTGTCTTGGAATTTGAAACAAATACCCAGAAACTGCATAAACAATACGTAAAATAATGATATCTAAAAACTTATTTCTTCAGAAACTTTGTAAATATAGCACAAATGAAACAATGATCCGACATCAAAATGTTTGTATTGATATTCCGCAGGTCACTGTTGTCTTATTTTTCAATAAAAAACATGAATATGAAAATATTAAGACTTTTCTTATTTTTTACCCAAACGCCTATGATTTTACGAAAGTAAACATTGCTCTAATTAAATCACCAGCCTAGTCTGTACAGATATTAGTGTGCGTGCGTATTCGTAGTCGTGCGCCGTTGTCACACCACTGCCACGGGCCGCTCGCTCGCTGTCATAAAGTAACTTGAAACTCGCAGTTTTGCGTCCGCGCTGCACCCCCTTAATGATAATCGTGTTCTATGACAAAACTACAAAAGGTTTTAATCCTGACACGTGCAGGCACTCAAAAACGGTGGTGCACATTATGACGATATTGCTTATACCAGTTGCTACTTCCCAATATCACCTACGGGACCCCTAGTGCAATGACGACCGTATTTCTTATTAGTTGGCAACTTATTACGGAGAGCCTCCAGGGTGTGTTTAAGTTCGCTCACTTGTCCGACTAGAAGGATCGACCTTTGCTCAAGCTATACAGAACAACGAACTAATGTTGCAGGGATTAGATTTAGTCATGTGATGAATATTAATTAACAAATCTTAGAAATATCTGACAGTACCTATGTACAATTCATCTCCTTAGAATTATTAAGCGCTAGGATAAGCAGATGTCTGAGTTTTTCAAGCCGCAATCAAGCGTTTATCATAGCTTATTTTTTACTGCAAAGTACTATTACTATACGAAAAATAAACTTAACGCTAAACATATTGAAATATGTTTTTGTTTGTGTCAAAAACTAAATGTCTAGATTCAGAAAATATATTTTACTAATAAGGAATATAGGCTTTTATCCCGGCTATATACAATGTATTTGATGGCACAATAAATACCTACATGCACGCAAATTCACGGGTGGAAACTAGCAAGTATTCAAAGTGAGGTTCTTAAACTTATAGGTTAGAAATGGACCTTATATTTCACCGCGTGATTTTATTGAACATCGAAGCTACATAAAAAAAAACCATGGAACATAACGAGGTGTCATGAACATTGATGACTGCGAGGAGACAGTTCGTTTTAATGTCATTCACTTAAACGTCATTAGCACCCCTTATCATTATGTCCATCGGTGCAAAGCCACCGCCCGCGCCGCTGCCGTCGCAAGCATTTCGTTACTCATCAAAAAGATAAATCATTAATATTCAGATTATCCTAAATCATTAATGAGCCCGGGGCTAGTGTACAATCCCTGCAATGGTGTTTTCGACCCCTTGCATTAACCAATTTACACCCCCGATTTGAACCGGTCGGTGGGGGGTTATAAATTTCGGCCGGGCCGACGATCCACTTCCGTTCGGTACCTGCTTTAAAAAAGCGGGGTGTTTCAGACCCTGCCCGTGAAAATACGACCGCATCATAATTGGTGCTTGTAACATCGCCGGGGGTTAACTTTCCTGATATAGTGGCGATAAGGAAAATAGGTCCGCCGTTGGGTTGTAATTAGTGATTTTCACTAAAGATTTTGACGTTGTTGTACCGTTCGAAACTGGAATGATTTAATTTTACACCTTCTGTGCTTTTTAGTTGTTAACTACAGGCTTTCAGTTTAGTAACGAGTATATAGTAAGTTGAAATTAAATACTCTTTGCGTTTTCTTTTGCCGACAACGTTTTGAACATTGGAGGGTCTGTGGTCTCATAATTATATTGTAACTTGCAACCGTCAATTATAATACGCTGCGTTGCATTGTACGCAAAATAATGATTTTTTAAATCATTTCACGTCATCAGTGCTAACGCGCTTGTTTGATAATTGACAGATACAGTGGGCCCAAAAACTAGAACGACTTTCGAAACATATTATTATTGGTTATTGACTTGCTTCTCAATATAAATATTAATTGAATGTAAAAGCTTTATGTTAACATCAGGAGACTAGTTTTTATTTAATGTAACTTTGACAAGAGCAAATATTTTCATTATAGCGTTGTTTCAAGTCATAAGAGTTATCTGTTATCGCAACTGACAACAAACAACTTTTCATAAGACACAGATTAAAATATGACAAAGATAAAACAGTAGGTACTACGTACAAAACTGTGCGCGAAGATGCTTTTTTAATTTTTTTTTACATCTTTCGGTTAAAGCACTTAGCTTTCGTATCACCTGATCTTAACTAATGATAAGGCCGAAGGTGGAAGCGCACTTTACCCGGATTCCTCAACTACTGAGGAATATGAAAATAAGATAAGTATAGGAAGCTTGATATTTATTTTGTCACATTATGACATACGTGAATCTTCGCAAGGTGGCTGGCAAGAGCCGGATGACTGCAGCCGCGGATCGTGCAGTGGCGTGCGCGAGCAGAGGCCGCAGAGGCGATGTCCAGCATTAAACTAATTATATTGGTTGATGATGATGATAATGATTGTGATGATCACATTAGTTTCTTGAGGAAAGTTGTTGAGTATAGGGTTCTAAACAAAACCTTTAGACGATGTTAGTATTTTAATATATTTTTATTAACACAAGTTTAAGGAATTAATCGCCATCGCTCATAAATTGGGGCAAACTGTAAACTGATCAGATAACACGGTGTACGTGATTCGAGGCAATATAATTTATATTTGTACACGAACTTGTTAACAAAACCTACATCAATATGAAGCTTTCGTTTTCATACTCTTTTTTTAGCAAATTAGTTGTGGGCTTTTTTAAATCGCCCTTGAACTCTATATTGTGCCGCTAATTGTTTCCATACATGCATAGTAACAGCGGCTTTCAACAGCTGTGAAATCTGTTATTTTTTATATGTAATATTATGGGTAAATATTATAAATTTACGCAATTTTTTTTATGAACACAATATAACAATTTTGAAAAGTGTTGCAATAATTTTCCACGACAGTGGTTTGAACCCTTTTGACGAAGGTGCCCTCTGACATTTACCGGGCCAGTTGCACTTTCAATCACACATTTACTCATGTGCTTTTAATTATGTTATAGTGTGTATACGCCTAGGTGGCCGAGTGGCAAGCGATCGGCCCGAATCCCGAAAGTCCCGGGTTCAATTACCAGGTCGGGCAATGTGTGTTTCATATTTTTCGATCACCAACCCGCATTTCGCAAGCGTGGTGATTAAAGCCAATACCTATCAATTGTGGTGATGACTTGATTTCAATGATGGGGGCCTTTGCCCAGCAGCGGGACAGTTATAGGCTATTTTACTTTTACTTTATAGTGTGGCTCTGTTCAACATATAAAAAAATCAACATTTTACCATTTAAAAAAATTCTATATTGAGTTTAGTTTTATAGCCTTCTGTGTCTAAATCAATGTTAATTTTGTGTAAAAACAAAAAAAAACAGTTTAATCCTTAATATTACATAACTGTTCCTTATACGAGTATGTAGTCTTATATAAGTAACTTACCACTTTGTACTCTGTACCCTTCAAATCGCAGAACTGTCGCTTACCTGTAACAATAAACAATATGAAATTAATATAGAATTTAGATTAACGACCCTTTTCGACACACCCTTACCTAGTTTACTGATTAATGATAAAGTTAATTAAACAAGGAATATGATGGTTGCTACCACAATTTAAGGAGATTTATATGATATTTTTATGAAATTATGTATATAAAAGCTTGAAAATGCCAAAAAAGTATAAAAACATTGATTTGTAAAATGTAAATTTTAGTTCTCAGGCATGATTTAAGAAAAATGTACATTCAACATGTTATATTTGGTTCGAAAACGATTCAATAAAACGTCTGTACAATCATTGTCACCAACATTTCTCGCAATCAACTGAAAGTCATCCATCCCGATATCAACACCCGAGTTAAGTTTATCATAAAGCCGAACCCATTTTTTGCAATCAAGTAATACCGGTTACGACAACAAATTTTAACCAACTCTTAATATCAGCGTACACAAATGTATATCACATACAATCGCATTACAAAAGATTTCGAGCGCTACTCGAACCGGTATTCGCACAGAAATCTCGCAATCAACCGAAAGTCATCTATCCCGATCCGTCCGTGTCAACAGCCAAAAAGAGTTGATACGCAAAGCCCGCCCCTTATATGCAACTACACTATTACCACTCACCGCAAAACACAAACTTTACCTATTCATAATTTATTTTAATTTATTTTATTATTATTATTTACTTTTTTAATTTCTATTGTGATTTTTAATTTTGATTTTTGTTTTAATTTTGATTTAATTTTAACTTATAATTTTTTTTATATGATATTTATTCTGATTTTTTATTTTATTTTATTTTGTTAATGTGACATCTTATTGCAATTTGTATGATTGTAAGTTAACTGAATAAATAAATAAATAAATAAATGAGTTATATAATAACAGTGCAGACAACAGTATATCACAGCTTTTTTTGCGACACATGCTAACTTCAGCCAGTATTCGCACAGAAGTCTCGCAATCAATCGAAAGCCATCCATTCCGATCCGTCCGTGTCAACAGCCGAACAGAGTTGATGTGCAAAGCCCACCCCGTTTTATGCAATTACGTAATTACCAGTCACGGCAAACATGGACGACTAACATGGTGCCGGCGTCACGGATTACGCTGTTTGTGTAATTTGTTGAAGTTGAACTAAGATTCCGCCTCACGTGTGGGCCAACAGCGGAATTATAATGCAAATTTCGTCTTTGTATGAATTCCGACGTCAGATGGGAGATGTTAATCAGGTTTTGGGTTAGGGCAAACGTTGTCTTACAACTACTCGTCTTTGGGTCTGTACATACGGGGGAACCGAACGCATTTCGCTCAAATTGTATAGTTGTGTCTTTTGGTTTTACTAAGCTACTGAGCTGTTCTATCAGCTTCGGAAGTCACTGAGCATTTTAGTACCTGTTACGTATGTATGTAGGTTGTTGATTGCTGCGTCTCTTCTTTCAAACAAATGCATTAGCTATAAACGACAGTACGCTACAAATCGTTTCATCACTGCTGGGGCAAGAGCCTTTCCTATGGATAGGCTAGGGAGAACGGGACATAAACTATCACGCGGGCCCAGTGCGGATTGGCGGTTGTGATAGACTGCTTATGCAGCCAGTACCAACGCCTTTACGTATCTTCCGAAGCGCGGAAGAGCTCAACATGATACAAATTTACTCATCCATCCTATGACCGGCCTTTGCGAAATTGCTTATCTTCAGCAATAGCAGACCGGGCGCATTGACCATCTCCATCGAGCTCCTCAAATCAAATCGTTTGTCATTCCACAAGTCCCTCGTAACATTGGCGACGAGGATGGGATTCAAACCCACGCGCACAAAGCACATTGGATTATCAATCCAAATCGTATAACATGGTACTGTGAACGTTTCTAATAGTACCATGTTATAATAGCTTTGTGAAAAGTTGACAAGTACCTGTTAGTTGGTTTAACAAAGCGCAAAAGTGTTCAGACAATTTTGTTCCCGACTGTACTCCCCATTAGACTTATGGATGATAATAAAAATAAAACTTTAATGGTTTGTTGCTCATTTAAATGGCTACAGTAAAGTTTGCGCAGTTTCAACGGCGATGTTACTTATTCATAAATAGAGTACCTACCTAAGCAGAAAATAAATCAAGACATGTTATTGTTTTGGTCACGGAATAATTCAGTATTGTATGTGTAATATATCCTTTATTGCACAAAACACGGAAAACTATCTATTAATTAGCAAAGGTTGACTTTTCTCAAAAAGAGGATCTCTTCCATCCTAATGTGTAACGAGAGTTTGACGTATAGTGTGAAACTCAATTTTAGCTCCCCGCTGCACTGCACTGATAGAGAGAGGGGGGCATAAACTACCACGCGAGCCCAGTGCGGATTGGTGATTGTTAACGACTGCTAATGCAGCCTGGACCAACGGCTTAGCGTGCCTTCCGAAGCACGGAGGAGCTCGAGATGATACATTTTCGGTCACCCATCCGATGACTGGCCTTTGCAAAATTTGGTTAACCTTAGCTATTGCAGACCGGGTGCGTTAACTACTGCGCCATCGAGCTTCTCAACAAAGAATAATAAAAGAAGTATAATAAAGAATAATAGAAGCTTTGAGAAACGTAACAGATCAAAATGTTATCGTTCGAATAGTTCTTGATAACTAAGTAATTTTATCGTGTTCCCAGATATACGGTATGTTCATTTCGCCTCCTGAAAACATTTCTCAGTGTAATTATCCCGCTTAGGGAAATTAATGATTTATTTTCATGAGCGATCGATCATCATGCATCACGGACCATCTGCCCGACTGACAGACTAATAAGTAAAAGAATTGATGACCTACAAACCTCATCTTGGGAATTCGTGAAAAAGGCTATACAAATTGCAGCCTTCTAAAAGCACGCGAGACAATACATTTACATGCGAAACGATACAAGCATAATATACGCCGCTCCTTTCTCTCACCGCGTAAAAGCTTGCAACTTCACAGAATTACAAATAACGAGCCCTATAAATTGAGTGAACCATATTGTAAAGCGTAACCGACCTTTGTGAATTTCCCCTTATATATTTTTGCATACGCGTCTTAGTATACAAGTATGATTCAATATGATAGAGTGTGAAGTTTCAAAGTGCGTTAACGGCACAGGTGGTAAGCGCGTTACCATTTGTTACACAATACATCTCAAGTGAAAGGAGGGTTCCGCACATTTCCGCAGCATTCACCGGGGATGAGCTAATTGTATAATATGTATAACCATTTAAAGAATATATGAAGCGCGCGCCTACATAATGTTGTGTTGCGTGATATATAGTATTCGTGATGTACTATCAGCATCAAATTCGCCGAATCATTCAACTTTTAAAGTAGATAGGTTACACGTTTAAGTAAAATAGGTTTTAATGTGTGCGTGTTAAATCTGTCTTCACTTTAATCGAAAACCTTGATAGTTGTAGTAAAAATATACTCTTATTTTTTATAACAAGAAGGTTAGATTTCCTTAAATGCCAAGACTTATTGATATCTGGCATCGATCAATTAGATGGTAAATATTTCTTTTTTCTTTTTTTATTACTCTTAATCATAGGAAAGCAGGAATGAGTACAGAACAGAGTACTTCTATTGCGGTATCTTTGCGAACGCTTTTGCAAGGGTATCTTTATTTTTTTCATCATTATAAATATTCTACCTTAGTACATTTAACGTAACAGAGCTCAGTACAGACACCTGCACTGCCGAGTATCCAAAACTGTCAAATTTCTTCAATAAATGTTCAACCATATGCCATGGACATAAAGCTCAAAATCTTTTGATGAAATTTTACAGTTTGTGGTTGTCTGATTTGCAGGCGTGTGTACATTACTAAGATGAATTCAGATTAATCATAACAGAAAGAAAACGCTATCAAATCATAAAGTATATCAACGAAGCAGTCAACGTTTCATTACACGGGAAACATATAATCAAATTAAACCGAAAACATTATAACATAAGTAATTTAATTACTCGAGCAACTTAGGGAATAACAGAGTTCGGTATTCCTGTTCAATATTAAGTTACCGATCAAGTACGAGTACGTTCCGCTCTGCGTCAATTAAAATTACTTCCAACACAAAAGCCAGATGTGTATATTTGACAGGCTGTTAATCAAGCTGATGGCTTATCACCGCAGATAAGTTGGAGCGATCGGAGTGACAGAGCGACACGTGGTAAGGGAAAAAAGGCGGGTATTACCGAAATTCCACTATCGAACTACGGAATGGGATGGGGCCTTGCGCGAGCGTCGAATTCGAGTAGGGAGCGAGCAATTGAGTAAACTACTCTGGAATTTTTCAAAGCGCTCTGGAGTTTGAACCGTAATTGGCAGAGTTAATTTCATGGTATCGACCGCTGTTTATAGCATAGACTTTTCATCAAAGCAAATAATGAATTCAATTTCCTTATCTTATAAAGCCTAACTAATAATAATTACAATCTTGGGAATGTCCTTACGCCGTCAGTTCGTAAGTTTACGGCACGCGGTACTAAGAAAAACTGGCAAGAAAGTCAGTAAAAGCGTTCCTTTCATCTCCTTGTTTTACAACGTTACAATTTTTGGATAATGCTCTTCTTATCATATAAGGACACTTTACATCACAAACTAATATCAATGAAACTAAGAATTTTCCTTCACATAATAACATCAACAAAAGTAGAGATTTGGTGAATCATAGAAATTGTCTTTGTCAAGAACTAACAAAACTTGCGGGTCGGTAAGGTGAAGACGCACAGACAATTCTGCTTCATTAGCTGTTTTCGCATCTAGACTCCGTTTCTGCCTAACAATTAAGTGGAAAGAAATCATTTGTTACTTTCTTTCAGAGCTTTAATTCGTAGTTTTCGTTATTTACAGCTAAGACTACTCCAATTTCGAAGTTCGACGCATCGACTTCCAAGGTAGGCCCCAAAGCGCCTAGAGATTACTGATTACAATAATTCGATGAGTGAGTAACACCAATCGGCTTAATGCTCTTCATTTGGCAACTAATCTCTGGAACTATCTGATTATCGGTAGGATGCCAAGTTACGTTTAACCCATTGATTGAAACGACATTTTGCCTCGTTGTTAGCAGCTCTAAATAATATAAATATTAAAATAGTTTTTGTTGCGTCAGTACTAGTCGCGCAAGTGACGATGTGGAAATTGAAATTGGTACTCTTATGTAAATTTGCTAAATTATATATTCATTCGCATGTTGTTGTTTGCGTCTTATGTAAGTTGTATATTTAATTGAAATGGTAAGTGTATAAGAGGAGACCTTGTAAATTAACGAATTGAAGCTTAGTGACATTCATAAGAGCTCAAATAATATACCTAGCCTGAAGTGAATAAATAACTTTGCATTACAGATTTTAAAAATATAGAAAATATAGAAATAAATAATATGGAAAGAAAGGTACCTAATTACAATAAAAAAAATATATTTACCGAAACATGTAAACATTCATATTCCTTAAATTACAAAATAAAATATTTCATTTGTATAATATGCCTAATAACATACGGTTTAGGGTCCTTATACGTCATTATGGCTACAGTATATTCTCATGTCTACTCTTTTTTTAGAGCTTTTTCTGATTGCGTCAAACGGTATTTTCAGTTTCACCGGGCTTTACGTCTACTCATTGCCTTTAACTAAAACAGACGGAACGGAAACACTATTGCATACAGCCATCCACACCAAACCCGAGCTCATTCGTATGCCCGCGCGCAGATATTTTCGCCGCAACATGTCAAGAGCATCACCGTCGTGCGCTTTTCTCATCAAGTCACTTTCACACGGCTATCCTGACGGTGATCACGGGGCAATTACCTACGTACCTACTCGTAACAACATTACGGCGTTTAGCTGATACGCTGACAGTCGGGCCGGGGCGGAGGAGCGGCACGACGGACGCGACGCGACGTCACGACTGCCCGCGATATCTGGAGGGCTGGGATGGGACCACAGACAATGCGGACTTTGGATCATAGACAAATAAAAAAAAAAGTTTTTTATTAACTTCTTTGATATGAATTGCAATACTGAAGTTATTTTGCCAGCTTCGTTGGAAACGTTCCCATGAGCCAACAGTTGGAGGACATTTTTTATTTATAACTATTTTTTCGTGTTCAAGAAGTCATGTTCCTTTTTCATTTTAAGCAATAACCTATTTTTAGTAGTGTCACCCTTCACTGATAATGCTCGGAAATATACCCACAAATTGACAGTGTGTTCACTAGTGTTTAAAGGTTTTCCTACTAAACCAAAGAGTCGGTGCAACAAAAATAGAGTTCTAGCAAAACGTAAACTGAAGCTTAAACGAAAACGGATGTTCTTTTTTGCCGACGTTTTTTTCCATCTTCAAGGAATTTTCGTAGAGGGTTCTTAATAAAAAAGTTCGGTGAGTTTCCGCGCAGTTCGTCGAAGTTGGCCTCTCGGGTTCGCATCTGCGAGTGGTCATCTTTATCACGGCTTAACAACGGAGGTATTGTGCAAGCCAAAGAGAATGAAAATAAAAATAAAAGAACACCACATTTTTTGTATCACTTGAAATCACAGCTGAATTAAAAGGGAGCTTGAATTGAGTCAGAAATTAAATAGATTGGTACGATCTGCCTCTATGGTCTAGTGGAAACGCCACCGGTCTCATCTGTCTCAGACCCAGAGGTTCCGGGTTCGATTACCAGCCAGAGCTTCACTAATATTCCCAGTGACATGGTAAGATGTACCTTCATAGCTTGAATTCTATCTAAATCTTCTTCTAAAACTGAAACAGTCTTCTTGGCAAAAATGTTCTTTATGAATGGTAAAAAATCATATAAACTTACATAGTTATACTCGTGGCACCCCAAATAACAGATTTGAATTTGAATCTTTGTCTAAAATCAAAACTTTTTTCACAAAAATGTAAGACGAAAATGTTAAAAAAGTATATCGAGAAAAATACATTAACAATATTCTAGCAGACAGGAACTAATCGCCAGTGTATCCCTAAGTTCAAAGGCTCTATTGTTGGGGTCATCGCTGAACGCGGCCGGGTCAGCGATCGCTGTGCAGATTACTGGGGTACAAGTTCACCCCTCATTGTCTGAGATGCTGCCAGTACTGTTGTCTACAGGAATGGACCTCAACATTTTACCTTATAATTTATTCGCGTCAAGTTTTATAGCCACGAATTTGTTAACATCAATCTTTTTTATCTATTTATTATTAGGCAACAAACTTACACAATAACAGGCCCATATGTATACCTTATAAAAAAAACATATACATACAGTCTGCAACGGCAAGGATCTTTTTGGATATTCATACCTGACTGAAGAAAAATTTTCTGGGCTCAGTAGGATAAAAAAAATTTGTATAAGTGTGTACAATATAGTTCTTACACAGTCATCATTTATGATATCAACAATTTTATCCCTTTCGGATGTACATACCTCCAAATTTAATAAAAAAATACTATTTTTCAATATTATTTATCAGTAAAGTATTTATCTAAGTTAGGGTGTCCCTTTACTTTTTTCGATACACCGAACGCTGCACCGCACCGGTGTGATCTAGCAAAGAACCCAAGGGTGCTATGGGCTAGAAGCCTTGGCTCATGTTGACCGTATTGGGGTATGGTTGGGGAAGGGAAAAGCACTCAGGCATCAGTAGGTACATTTGATTCTCTTTCGACCACGTTAAAAAGAAAGACAATTTGTATGGCATTGAAGCAGCGTCTCCTGGTAACAAACGAGGTGAGTAGAAATTTTATCATACAACTTATTTTGTTAACGTGATCAAACTGGAAATAAAACTTGCAATAGGCACACTGGAGTTTCTAGTCATCAAGACATCAAGACAAGTCATCAAGACTTGGTTCTAACTTAGAAAGCATTTATATCGAAATCGGGTAGCAGCATTGAAATCGGATAGGTGGGTTGAAACATTGTATCGTCATAAAGTATGAAGTCAGCTTTATCTTCGCATAAAATTAGTGTTTCTAACTTAAGATCTCGTGGTGCGATCTACTGACGCCTACATAAACTGAAATATATGGAGAGATCGGGTCATAACGTACTAGCACGCTGGCCTACGTAATTATGTGTACTTTCAATTGCAGTCTTACAACAGCTGGGGCCAACGACTTCACGTGTTACACTTAACCTACAATTGTAAGCAAAGAGGTTTGGACAACGCGATAGCGACCTCATGTCGTCGATAAGCTGCCATAGGACCGAAGGTCGAAGAACATTTCACCTAGAATCGTCAATTATAGAGGAACTGGTGATTTATTCTAACTATCGGAACATAAAAGTACTACTAACATCGTTATTATTGCACCAGACTTAGATAGGGTAGTGGGAGCTAGCCAGACAAACTTAACAATGCTTACGACCAACCGAACCAATAACATGTACCCTCTATGACTTTCAAGAAATAACTGCAGGTAAGCGGAGCGATGGCTGAACATCAGCTCGATGGGCCAGGGATATAGAGCTGTTCGCTGGAAAGCCCTGGATGCAATCAGCTCAAAACAGAAGGGACTGGCGTAACATGGAGGAAGCTTATGCAGTGGGCAGATACTGACTGAAAATGATGATGATGATGATGATGATGATGATGGTAAAAGTCAAACCCTAAATGTGAGACTAATGATCTCATCTCTAGACTAAAAAACCGGCCAAGTGCGAGTCGGACTCGCGCAAGAAGGGTTCCGTACCATTATCTATAAAAATATTTCATGTTTCTACCTGTTATCGTTATTGAGACCGAGAAAAAAATTTAAAAAAAAATCACGTTTATTGTATAGGAGCCCCCCTTAAATATTAATTTTATTTTAATCTTATTACAATTTTAAAAAAGACAAAGTGTTGAAAAAATTCCACGAGCGGCTTTTTCTTTGGCTTAAGTATATAGTAAAAGTAGATAGTGTTGATTATTTCGGCGAGTTGGATTGAGTCACGATGCATAGTTAGCAGTGGACCTGACCCGGCATTTCATGGGGTTCGAGTCCCGCTCGTGGATTTTTTTTCAACACTTTGTTTTTTTCAAATTGTAATTTGTTCGCAACAATATTTGCTTAAAATTATATGTAAATAATCATTATTTTAATTATTTATTTTTAAAGTGAATATATAACTAAATATTCTGTGAATATTTTAAACGTCTACCTGTTGCCGTTATCAATATCGAGCAAAAACCAGAAAAAAAACACGTTTGTTTTATGGGAGCCCCCCTTAAATATTTGTTTTATTTTAATTTAATTAATTATTTTTAAAGTCAATATATAACTAAATATTCTGTGAATATTTCAAGCGTCTACCTGTTGCCGTTATCAATATCGAGCAAAAACCAGAAAAAAAACACGTTTGTTTTATGGGAGCCCCCCTTAAATATTTGTTTTATTTTAATTTAATTAATTATTTTTAAAGTCAATATATAACTCAATATTCTGTGAATATTTCAAGCGTCTACCTGTTGCCGTTATTAATATCGAGCAAAAACGAGAAAAAAAAATCATGTTTGTTGTATGAGAGCCATAAATATTTATTTTATTCTATTTTTTAGTACTATTGTTATAGCGGCAACAGAAATACATCATCTGTGAAAATTTCAACTGTCTAACTATCACGGTTTATGAGATACAGCCTGGTGACAGACGGACAGACAGACAGACGGACGGACGGCGGATTCTTAGTAATAGGGTCCCATTTTACCCTTTGAGTACGGAACCCTAAAAAGGCGATTCCGTAAAGTAAACACAAGCGATCTAAGTGCACGAATACACAATAAATATGCTGTACCAAAGCTTGGTCTCTTTACATAATTTATCGCGATAACAAAAAGTTTATTGTCCAACGCGGTGCCAGCAATAGGGAATTATCAACGTCCAGACCATTAAAACCGATAGGTAATAACAATAATCCAACGACTTTTGATTGCCAAGGGCGCAGCCGTAGCCAGTTTCATTTCCGATTAGGA
Organism: Eudonia mercurella; assembly: GCA_963082485.1. Lineage (NCBI taxonomy): Eukaryota > Metazoa > Arthropoda > Insecta > Lepidoptera > Crambidae > Eudonia > Eudonia mercurella. Next base: position 18,526,932 of record OY720027.1, on the reverse strand, counting down.
CCCTGTCGCACCGTCCGGGGGCCGTCTGCCCCGACTGCGCCACTACTAAATTATCGACGGGCTTACTTCGACAGAGTTGTAAAGGCGGCTAAATAGTGGAAAGACCCATGGGATCGACCTATGTTATCTTTACGAGTGTTCGAGTTAGATTAGTTTTTGTTCCTCCCGCTTATTATTGGAAATATGGAGCTTGTTAAAGATATTGTACCTACGCCGGGCGCGGTTATATGGCAGCTCAAAGTATTGTTAACGTGATTCAAGTTATATTACTTTGGGATTTTCAAAACTATACAAAATAAACTGAAACATTTTTCAAGTAGCTTAACAGCCAGTTTCAATGCAAACGGCACCAGATTAATTCAGAGCCTTTATGAAAATAAATAAATCCACAAAGCACAAGCTAAATTAAAATGGAACTAAGCATACACGCGGAGTTATTTTAGGTAACTTGAACTAGTTGAAATGCGGTCCCGCAACATCTTTGTGCACGGAACCATAGGAATTTCAAAGGATTTACAACTTCCACAACCAATAAATAGCATAATAATTTAGCTTCCATCAAACGAGAGAGCAAAGCAAACAGTTTGGGCCCTCGTGGCATTAACAATGCTCCCCTATTCGATTAAAGGGAAGAAAATAAAATATCCCCCATCTCTATTTCATAATTTGCATCGTAGACGCAAATAAATTTAAAATATTGCGGCGAAGCCTTAATTTTTCCCTTTCTGATGTACCGATCCATCTTAGACGACGTTTTAACTACACCTTGAGGGACGGTATGCAGGTTTCCCCAAATAAAAACGTATTTATATTTTTAAATTACATACCAGACAGAAAGGGAACGTGGAAAAGAAATAAAATATGATAAATCGTGCGATAAAGTGACAGATCTTTGAGATGTTGTCAGTACACATTTATCCTGTTATTTCAAAACGATTCCTAATGATATAAAGTGATGATATCTCTGTATTCCATCGGTCAAGCATCAGTTTTAACTTTAGTCAACATTTGGAATAACCGTAAAAGTATACGGGTATATTGGGCTGTTACCTTAGTATGAAGACAAAGTCAAATCTACAATGTCCCGAAATCAAAACATGCATCGTCAACTTTGTGACACTCCAAGATATTTGCAATTCAAAAATGTGAATGTGAATTTTCTCCTGGCAACGCCACGCTTAAAACCAAGGAAATTGTCATGTGTGCCTTTGATTGTCGACTGTGCTGAATAAGGGGGTGGCGTAATAAAATTTTAAATCGGAAATCAAATAAAATTGCAAATTCAAAACGCGTGCGCACCAAGATCTGGGATCCGTTACGGCTGCCCGAGACGTGGTTCGCGATTTTGAATGACAAATACGTTGCGATGTTTTATTGCTGGCCGTTTTATTTGCCCCTTCAGAAGGAGTGGATAGCAAAAGGCGGCATAAAATTTTATTTGTTGTTCATGGGGCAATCTTAGATAAGATGAAGCCGTTGGATGCTATAGAAAGTTACTAAATTGTCTAAGTTAAAGTTGGCGAGCGTTGGAGTGTATTTGAATGTCGAAAATATAGGAACATCCATGGCATTAATATTATTACTATAGATGTTTATCGTGGGCATATTGCGTTCAGTATTACTTTTTAGAAAGATATCAGAATTATTTTCTTAATTAACTTATCAAACAGTCCTTGCTATTTTTGTAAGAGCTTTTTATTATATAAACGAAGAAAAGATATTTGGCGAAAGCTGCTGATATTTGAAATAACTTTGAACTGTCTGGACTTATTTGGGAAAACGGAGACACTAAGCAAAATAATATGTAAATTAAAATGCACATAGATTTGTAATTTCATTCCATTTGTAGTTTCATTTTAAAAGAGAGCCAGTTCTGTCTTTTAAGAGTCCATTAAAGTAAATATCTTTTTTTAAAGTAGCTGCTGAATAATTCCAATAGTTGTTTAAATGTTAAACGTTAAAATGGTTTACATATACATTTTTAATTATCATATCGGCTAAATAAACACAAAGTTTTTATCAACGATGTTACTTATCTGGCAATTAATTAAAAATCATATTTACAAGTACTCTACTTGTTCAAAGAACATTCACGGTCATTAATTTTAATGTGATAAACTTGTGATAATAGAAGTTTGTTCGTGAGTTCAAAGTTCACATTTCGGATTCAAATAACAAATTTCGTTGAATTTATCGACTGTAATAATACTGTTCAATGAGCTACCAATATTCAAATGTTAAGATAACACGGCTTAATATTTCAATTGGGATGAAAAGAGTGGGACTATTACGGGCTGCGCTCGTGATCGTATCTACAAGCCACCGTGGGCTACTGACGGCCGGAACGCCTCCTGATATACGGATACGGGGGTACAGTAGAGGAGCTTAGGGCCGGAAAACATGGCGGACCATAACTTGACCATGACTTTTCGAACATTCTCAATTTTTTTATACCGTTAAGGTGGCAATGAGGAATTTGGCCTCCTGACGGTAAGCGATTGGATTGGATTGGATGGATGTTAGCAACACCAGAGGTTAGTATCACTCATAAAATTTTTACTCTGAAGTTTAAGATTATGGTTTTATCATACTCGTATAAATTTACACAAAACTTTTGTAGCGAACAAATTATAATTTGGAAAAATTGTTGAAAACTGACCCGGCATGTCATAGTTTCTAGCCGCTGCTGTTTTCTTATGAACACCACACGTTGAGATTAGACCAAAATCCACTATGATGGCCCAATACGGATTATTTTAGCTGACGAAAAATCCATCAAAAAGTTTTAAAATACTATCACTTTTTTACTTTTTATTTTTAAGTGTTAATTGCTACATTTAAGCTGAATTAAATATTTATATAAATACAAAAATTAAACGCCCACCCGACCCAGCCAGGAATCGAACCTGCCCCCCAACCGCCTAACACTCTCGCTTTCAATCGCTTTGAAAGCGAGGCCCTCGCCTCACTTTCTTATATAATATCGAAATATAATATCGAATAATATCGAAAGCTATAGCCTATAGCTTTTGCTTCGATATTGCTTTCGAAATGACAAGATGACGCTTCCTCCTCGCTTCGCCTTCAAAGCGATCGAAAGCGAGAGAGTTAGGCGGTCGACCCCCTGGGTCTTCCGCAATCCGGGCGACCGTTATGCTACCGGGGAAGGCTGACGTAAGCGCTGAGTTTTGTCACTGCTTTTTGATTTTTGAAATGCTTTAGAGCTTTTAATTTTTTCACTGTATTTTATATAAATATACTATCACTTGTAATGTAGGCTACTAGCACAACAAGTTGTAACCCGTTTCATGAACGTACGCATAGTTTTCAATTTACATCACTCCACAGTACTCCTGTTCGCCTGGTAGCCGTAGCGAGAGCACCTTCCCGCGAGCTGGCCAATCAATATAGTAGCTGCTGCAATTATGTTAATGCACCGCCCTCGGCCGCAGAGTCCGGCTCAATTGAAAATGTAAACGACTCGTGCCGACCCTTGCAAGGCCATGATAGCCTGGTAGCTGCACAAGCTGGCGCGCGATGATGTTGGTTTAGCAATTTAAACAGTCTTGAGAGGTGGAATTTGAATAATTCTTGACCATTTGCAACATTGAAATGTTATAATGCTTGTTTAGATGTTAAGCGGATTGTAGTTTTTGCACAACGTCTTGTGCAGTTATAGGGAAGGAGAAAGGGGAACTATGGGGAGTATATACAGGGAGTCCCAAAAAGAGCGTGTCAAACTTAAGTAGAAGATAGATTATTAGATGACCATCTAGACTAAAAAATTACTTTAATAAAAGTATCACCGTTTCAGAGATACGATTTTTCTTTTTATATTTTTTTTAATCACCCATTTTAAGTCTATCTGTTGATGCAGTGTGTACAAATAAGCAGATATTTTATTATTATTCTTGTCAAATACTTTCAAAGATCTACCTCACTAAAGTATAATTTTCTTAATTATTTTTAGGAAACCTTGCGAAATAGAGTTTATTTTATTTTATGGTTATAAAAAAGGCCGCGGCAGTGCCGACGGCGGCGGCGCGTCCTGGCACTGTTGCGGCTGACTCTTGCGCCTAACATGGTCTCAATTGTGTCCCTTTCGTTTTCACCAAATATACACAAATAATCACAAACCATCATTCACTATTGTTTGTTTGTTTATTTCCATGTATGTTTTCATCTGCTGTTTCTAATCCTTGCATGCTTATTGATTATTATTGTTGTTTCTTTTTTGTTGTTATTATTATTTTATTACAGTGGTAGTATGTTATCGTCCTGTGTCTCTTGTGCCAAGTGGAGTCCCACCAGAATACCAGCGCTGCAGCGGCTTGCATGTCGAGGCACAAGCTGAGGTTGGGACCTAATTGGCCACATGTACGTAATCTAATTTAGCTCTTAATTTTTTGCTTTCATTTGTTTTTGCCTTATTTTATTTTTTTCTCTCATGTATCTTCTGTGTTATATAAAAATTGGTGCTTGTGGTCAATAAATGTTTGTTTTTGTTTCTGTTTCTAGATAACATAATATGGTATATTTGTATAATAATTTAACCAAAATTTTCTTAACTATTTATTTTTATTTATTTTGCTTTGATATTCCGCCTACAATTGCGTTGCTTGTCGATGGGTTAGTAGTGCGCTGACATTAAAATGTTCTCCTAGAAAAATTGAGTTACAGCTAAAATTAAAAACTTTGCAACGAGGGTGTTTGAGGAACAGTTCCGTAATTAAATCTGCTCATTGATCTTTTTTAAATATTAAGGTTTTGTCTCGGACACCTTTCAAGTAGAGCATACTTAATGTTTTGATAATGTCAGTAGTTAATTTCTTGAAGTAGTAACATCTGCCTGGAATTGTATTCAATGAAATAATGATTCAAATTTCTTAGTGTTATAGCCACAAAAAAAATATAATAATATGTCTTAAAAAAGAAATAAAAGGATAGATTCCTTTGGGCTGACAAAAAAGTAAAATGAATTAAAATTGAGCAAACTCAAATCGTGTACACACAGTATGACAACAATTTATTAAAATATACCTACAAATATATACGTAAATACAAACAAAGACACTCCGTACAACAATGCGTTGAAAGGCAACAATAGGAAGCCCAGCGGAGGATGCTTTAAAAAATCTAAATTTATATTTTTATGAAAAAATATATGCATGTCATTACTTTTTTTATAACAGTTCATTGTGTTGCCGCACACACCCTCACATACAAAGGAGTTATAATACGATACGTTATTTCTAAATGTTTGTAAACACTTTTCAACAGATATGTGAAAGTAGTTATAGCATTTCCGTTAATTTTTTGTGCGTGTGTATGTTATTGAACTCCTTCTACTTGGACCGATTTGGATGAAATTTTCTGTGTGTCTAAGTGGATTCGAGAATGTTTTAAATTTACAATTGGACCCGGTAGGTGTATCATGGGATACGGGTGTTTTTAAACGGACGCATGATTTGTTCGTTTTGTTGTCATGGAAATTGTCAACGTGAAACTGTCAAAGCGGTACGAAGTCCGCCGGTCAGCTAGTCTCCATTAAATTTCTTTTTTATAATGGAACGCTATTTAGCTCATTATTAGCTAACCTAACAGTCTAATTTTTTTTAAATTATTCAAAACTAGCACTTTTACCGCGACTTCGTCCAAAAGTCAAGTCAGTCTTTGAAAATACAAAATTGAATACTTTAGATTCTCAAGTAAAAAAAAAACTTTTTTTTCATAATAAAATATAGTGTTACTCACAAGGTATATAGCATTCTGTTAGTGAAATTTTTAAAATTGACCCAGTAATTCCAGAGATTAGCCCCGACATACAAACAAACAAACAAAGTCACAAACGTTACCTCTTTACTAATAGTATATAAATTAAATTTTATTATTAAAATATGACTAGCAATTTCATAAAAAGTATCATCATGACTGACGGTTAATTACGCCAATCCACACTTTAAATTAGTTACTAAACTTAATAAAAGCGTCTTCAATCTCATTTCTTTTAAAGTGACGACAATGAAAAGATAATGAGATTGATCACCGTGTCGTTTGGCGCGTTTAAATTAGTACGGCGACGATTATTTTTGGTTCTTTTTTTATACTTAGCACGGCAAATGACTCCATTTCACCTGATGTTATGTGAATATGGAATCCAGATGCGACGACTGCTAAAGTTTAATAAGCGGTATTTCAGTTAATAGCCGTTGCATAGTAGAATAGAGCGTATTATTTCGTCTGCCAAGCAAAAATAGTACGATTTGCTAGAACTAAGAAACTAGGTACGGTTTATAACGTTTAGTTATTTACTCTACACTAAAATAAATAAATCAGCAAAGTAATAAAATGTTTTTGTTTTGTTTATATAATTTTAACGCAAATTTTGTTGCGAAACAAAATCAAATCCTGCTCGTGGAAATTTTTTCAACATTTGTGTTTTTGTAATCAGCAAAGTAATGTTTATTTCAATAGCTAATCATTCTTTGACTAACTAAATAGAAGTCCATAACTCAAAGTTGGACTAATTAGCGCTCGGCAACTATTTATGTTTGTTTAACATGTTTACTGGTTTATTAAAACTTTCTGCCCGCCTACTTGGGACTTTATGGACTTTATTTAGCGCCAAAGGATTTTTAATCGCAGATTATATAAGCGAAAAACTTTATTCGTCATTAGGAAAACTTTGCTTGAACGATTTATTAAAACTACGGAACACTATTCACTACACCGCGTTTAGTTTAAAAGAAAGTTTTAAAAAACATCTGGATTGTTGGTAACAATAATTCCATTCCCCTTTATTGTTTTCTATATGAATGCAGATAGCTCGGTTCATCTGAATATTGAATATTGCCACTCAAATTCGATAACTCGGCACAATCAAATGTTGAACAATGCAAACATACGGCGAAATGGGTAAGCTCGAATTATCTCATTTTCCACACAATGCCGGTTATCAAATTAACAATTGACAACTGCCGCGTCACATGCAACCAACGAACGAGCGAATGAGCGATAGAACCACAAAGGACTCATTTGAGCACGAGCATACCTACGCAGCGATCTCATTTAGATCACGTCCTCGCGACACCGTGCATTCCAAGAATTTCACATAATAGATCTATATTTGAATTTCGTATTTTAATCAGCGACCAAGTCCCTAACGCTAACTTTGACGAAAGTACACGTTTGCTGTTCGGTTTGTCGATACTGCAATGATCCTCAAAATTCCACTACACATTCACATGATACTCGAGATGATAAAACATGCACACTCGCATATGCCCATGACACCGTCCTCATAGAACAAGAGGACGTAGAACCGGTTCACAAGCGCTCTGAGCGCTTTTCCCTACTCCCACAACCCGTTCAACCCGAGCCTTAAGAGGAGCCTCGGGTTGTTCCGCTTTCGATATGATCCGACCTCGAAGAATCTAGTAGAAAAAGTGGACACGCTTGCGTGATGCCTTTTCCTCTAAAAACCCCCTGACGGTGTTTCGATCACACAGTTTAAGAAAACCTAAAAGGGTTTCTCGCCGCCCCCTAAAAAGTCCAGTGACGGTAAAAAGGCCGTTAGAGGATATCAGCATATACTCTAAAAAAAATATGGTCTCTCGGTTTTTTGACAGAAACCGGTTTCCGTACGTACGTGGAAGATTACATTTTTACTCCGTGTCTGATTCCGTTGCGCATGTCGCAGAGACACAAAGGTCTCGGATCTCGGTATCCACCTAGAGCTCCGGGATTTCGTTGAAAACAGGACGGGGCGAGGATTAGCCTTTTAATTAGAATTTTTTCTCTCACTAAAAGAAAGTTGGGGGCATGCAAATTATATCTATCCGACGAGTTGGCGTGTTAATTAAGTCCAATGACGAATTACGCTAATTGCTGTGCTTTACCTTTGTAGCTCACTAATTATAATAATTAGGGGCGTACCTGCAACAAAATAGAAACACTGTTAGTTAAGACAACGATAATAGTGTACTTTGAAAAAATAACATGTGGAAAACTTCTTAGGACCACTAACTAGCCTTTAAACGTTCTTCAGCTAGGCTAGGTCTTCCCATATAAACAATGGCAGAAAGATCGATCGGGACATAACCCACCACAATGTTCAAAATCAGGTTAGAACTTTTATATATGTATTATAGTGATTGATATGTCCGACAGTCATCATCATCATCATCATCATCATCATCATCATCATCATCATCATCATCATCATCATCATCATCATCATCATCATCATCATCATCATCATCATCATCATCATCATCATCACCATCTCATTTCATATCCCCACTGCTGGGGCATGAGCCTTATATATGGATGAATAGGTAGAACGGGCCATAAACCACTACGTGGGCCCAGTGCAGATTGGTGGTTGTTAACGACTGCTAATGCAACCGGGACCAACAGCTATACGTGCCTACTGTAGCACCGAAGAGCTCGAGATGATAATTATAATTTTTAGGCATCCATCTAATGACCGGCCTTTGCGAAAGTTGCTTAACCTTAGCAATCTTTATGCCTACTGGTATGCCTACTTTATGCAGATTACCATATATTATTTATTTACTAGTAAGTATTAAAAACATTGATGACTGCTGCACTCTTCAAAAAGACATTGACATTGGTAAAGATTGGTGCGTAATCAATAATATGTACCTAAATAATAATAAAATAATGTTGTTTTGTTTTACAAGAAAACGAACACCACAAAATTATAACTACAAATTGAACAATTGCGCTTTGCTCGATGCACTACTGCAAAGGACCTTGGCATTATTTTTGATGATAAACTTTCATTTCGTCAACATTATGGACATGTGATAAAAAGATGTAATGATCTTTTAGGTTTTATATTTAGATCCACAAAAGGTTTCAAGAAACCAAAAAGTGTATTAAGTATGTCTTTATTACAACATAATACGTAGTATTTTAGAATATGGTTGTAAAATTTGGAGCCATTTCTATAAAATACACATAGAAAGTATTGAAGGTACCCCGCCCGATCCTCTAAATGACACCACACATTTACAGAATACACTAAACATGCACACTAGTTTAGGCCCAAGACACCGTACTCGTAGAATAAGGGTACGAAGAACCGGTTCACGCGCGCTCTATACCAGGTACAGACATGTAGGTACCTGGGCGTTTCTCTCCTCCTCCACGCCCGGTCTACCCGAGCCGAGGTCCGAGCCTTTAGAGGCGCCCTCGGGGGTTCCGCTCCCCGATCCGATCCGAACCCTTCGTAGAATCTAGTAGGGCACGGGGACGCGCACAAAGCGCGATGCCGTTCTCTGTTCCTCTATAAAACCTCCGAAGGTGATTCGTTTCACACGGCTTGAGGAACCCTTTAAGTTTCTCGCCGCCCCCAAACAAGCCCGGTGAAGCTGAAAATGCCGTTTGAGGCAATCAGCAATCTCTCTCCAAAAAAAAAATTTCTGAAAAAGTTTTTAAGATTTCTATCTTATCGCTTTCATTTAGGCAGGTCTCTTCATTTCTACGAACTTCGAATGGTTAAGTTTGGTGTGATTTCGCTTGCGGTTCGTCGAGGATAGTATGATTTAATTTACTTGTTTAAAATATTGCACTTAGTAATTGATTACCCTGAATTGCTTTCTGTAATTCAAATAAATACTTTGTATCGAACCTAAGATTTTTGTACTAAATGTCTATAAAAATAAAAAATCATATAACAATCCCATTGTCAGAATGTGCCGTCTTTACAATAAACTGGTTGCACTTATGTAATAACAACATCGAAATATTTTCCATGAAAATACGTGAATTTAACAAAAATGTCCGGGTAATTCTCGGCTCGGCATCTCTCCCACTTATTAAGAAAACTTCATAAAGTTGTCAACATTAACCTAGAATAAGTTTTCAATTTGTTATATTTTTATTATTCACCATTCTATGTATATAATTAGTTTTAATTGGATATAGTTTTAGATAGATAGGTAAACTTTAACATAGACGCTTATTATTAATCGTGTTGTGTACACATGTTTTACATAGAAATTTAGCTCTTATACAATTTATCATGCTTTTTTGTTATTTTTTAATTTCTATCTGTTTTGTGTACCTAATAAATAAATAAATAAATACATCGCAAACCGGCTGCGTTGACCACTGCGCCATCGAGCTCCTCAGTATCAGATCACCGACACTCTATTACTAACTAGTTCTCGGAATCTCATCTTGGACTTTGACGGGTCTGATAATAACCGTTCATGTGTTTGCACAATCCGATAACTCGCTCCTTGCTCACTTACTGGAGTCTTGATTAAAGTTATAATTATTAAAGTAATAAAAGCAGCTAATTTCAAATACCAAGTGTCTAATTATAGCTTTGAGAGTACAGATGTGAAGTCATGTTGACAAATTAAACTTTCTGGCTCTATATTCCGAGAGGTATAATCTTGTATTCTTCCATACCAGGACGATCAAGAAAAGGTAGATGATCAGAAAAACCTGATCATTACCATTGATCACTGTTGGAAAACGTTACAACAACGCCCGTAACATGTTTATATTCTGTCAGTTAAAATATAAGATAGCCAGGTTGTTCTTTAGTGGTCGAGGATACGAGGTTAAGTGCGTTTCTGCCTAAATCATTATCGTCAAAGTCAGATGAAAGGAAGGCTTACAGCCAAAATTAATAACCTATCCTCAGCAAGAGATAGGCCAGGCCTACTAGAGATTTGTTGCTTAGTTATTTCTGTTATTTATCGTAAAATAACAGCGTTTGCTAGGTAACTAAACTAAGACAGGCCTATCTCTTACCAGAGATAGGTTATTAATTTCGGCGGTTAGACGTCTTAATACACTGAAAGAGAATCATCATCATCATACCTATATAGCAATCAAGGTCGATAACGTGCGACTGTCCTTTAGCCCTGTGTTCTTAGAGGTCTATCACAGCAAAAGCTGCTTAGATCTAAATACTTTTGGTCACTAATCACGTGACTAGCCGTCGCGTCAGTTGCTTAACTATCGGGATCGTAACACAGTTCACCAACTGTTAATCGAACGGATCTGTCGTGTCTGTTTGCACAGGCTAACAGGATTGCTGCGGTCTCCTCACTTATTCAGGCCGAGGCCTAGTTACATTACCCGGCCAACTTTGAAAATAAACACGTCAATATATTTTCGTGTTAATTAAAAATGTATTGCTCTTTTGGAGGGTAGTAGGTACAGAATGTAAACGGCTTGTTTGGTTTAAGCAGAACACAAGTAGGTTGCGGTGTGCTGTTGAACATTCTTTTATAGGTTTGAGGATGGCCTTTCCATCATTTTAAACGGTGACTAAACTAAGGATAGCACATATGAGTACCTATATAAGGTCACATTTTATCAACTGCAAATATTTTGAGGATAAATTCAACAATATAAATAAACTTTTATTGTATGAAAAACCTTAAGTTTTTATACGCTAGTTTTCAAGAAAAACGCCAAAAGACATTTCGATTTAAAAACACCCCAGTTTCGATAGTTTCAATTCAAAGGGGCCGAAACAGAGAAGCCGCAATGAGTACACCGCTTACACGTGCCCGTAGTTTTATTCAAAGGAGCCGACAGAGAGGCCGCAATGGATGCTCTTAAAAATATTACAATTTTTGTGTTAGGAAAAGTAAAAATACAAACTAAGCCTGATTATTTTAAATGCCAGGGCCTTATTTCTCTGATATAATTAGATGTTTTGTCAAAATATTTGCGGTTGATAAAATGTGACCTTATACACCGTTGGCCTGAATAACCCGAAAGATTTAACTTAACGATTCTACAGCCTAATTAGAGTATATAAAGTGTATATAAACACATAGTTCTAAACCCCATAATAAAGGAGATATTCATTATTTAAAACAAATAATAATAAAAAAAATATCAAGTATAACACACCCTAAGGTATGACGTAGACACCTACTACTTTCACGCAGACGCACTTACCTAGGTGCATCGGTGTCAACCAGTTTTACCTAAGTAAGTTTGGTACCTGTCGACAAAAAGGTTTTACTACCGAAAATAATTATTTACTCTCTGAAGTAAAGGCTTGACCATAAAGAAACACGCTATTACTATGATTTAATTTGTATTGAAAAAGTGGGTCAATTAAAACACACATTTCGACCCATGTTAATATAACGTTATTTACTCGTACTGTCGTTAAGAATACGTGGTTTGAATCTTTCGGGTTATTCAGGCCAACGGTGTATTTCGTCTTGTACACAAGCCAGCACAACAGACTACCACAAACTGTCAAATTTTCTCAATGGACTTTGAACTTTATGTATATGGCATATGGTTGAATATTTCTTGAAGAAATTTGACAGGTTTAAGTGCAGCCTTATGTAAACCACACATTGCTACAAAACCAGGATTTCTTCCAACCTTACATTAAATGTTGGGTCAACATTGCCATATTCGCGCACAAAGAAATTTGGTTACTCGTTTCTTTGTCACACTTCCAAAAGATGGAATAGTCTACCAGCACACGTTTTCCCTCCTTCCTATGACATGGGGTCCTTCAAACGAGGCGTGTAGAGGCACCTTGTGGGCTGGCAGGGTGAGGGTGACTGATGCTGCGTTGTTTTCACGCTGCACCAGTTGTCCTTGCGTCTGGACTCCGTGTCCACTTAACATCAGGTGGAGTGGAGTCATTTGCCGAGCTATGAATAAAAAAAAAGAAAAATGTCAGTCTATACAAATCAAGCTCATCGCTTGTCAAACAAGCATTGGGCCAAAACGTCACCACTGCTTGGGACCATAGCAAGAGGTGACGCGGCAGACCGAGTCGAAGCTAGCGTAACTGGCTACATGATTCAGATTAGGCAACTGCAGCGGCGAACAGCAAGAAGAGGAAAGAAGAAAGGAGGTATTTTCCAAGCAGTTGTGAAACAAACTGATGATCATAATATTGTACGGTGTATTATAATTTATACGCAATCATCGCTATAGGATTACCAGCTTGGTCAAATGCGGGTTGATGGGCGGTGACGTTGAAAGCCGTTAAAATTAATTGCTCATTGTCAATTATTGTCAGTGCTAGAAACGTTATCGATAGCGCTTTGTATATTGCATCTTTCGGCCAATTAAACATTATAGCTACTGTGCTTCGATTTTGCTATAATAAAACGTCACATACGTGAATGAGTGGCCTGAATTTGACATTTATATAACAAGGCCACGAAGAGACAAGGCCACAGAGGCCCGGTTTGTCAAATGCGAGTTTTATTTTGCCATTTGGTTACAAATACGGTCTCTCTTTGTGTGTGAAGGAGGTAGCTTCAATACCATACAAATTCTTATTTTCGTTATCGTGATCAAATGGTGAATATAACTCATACTAGGTAGTAGACACCTAGTAGGTACCGGGTGTCTATTGTGAGTTTTACTATCCATATTCATTCGATTACGTTTACGAAAACAAAAATTAGTAAGTATGGCATTGAAGCAGCACCCTCTAGTGGCATACGAGAGGAGTTAAAAATTTGCCATACAGATTCTCGATTTCGTTAACGTAATCGAATGGCGAATGAAAGTCACACTTGGCACCCAGGTGTAGAGCGAACGGTCGTTAACACAGTCGGCGTTAAACATATTAGTGGCGGAGCCATACGTATTGGCTACACGCAGATAAAGGCAAATTAATCATTAAGCCATTACAGCGAATGACTGACGGGTAGCCTCTGCGGATTTAACCGTGATAGTTATGACGTCATACGTTTGTTATTAACACAATTAACTAATGGTTATGTGTGCGGTGTTACCGCATTACGTATTCCCGTAGGTCGTTAAGGCACTGCAACATTTTGATTTGTAGTTGGTTAGTTGCTTTATCGATCGACCTATGTCTCTGGACACTGATTTATCTCTTAATTATGTTTGTTTTTTTCTCAATGCACACATTGCATGTCTGACGCTACAATATAGAACACAGTCTGTCACAACTGCGGCCGGCGGCTGTTTCGCGACTGCCACTTTAAGACAACGACCGGTACAAACGTCATAACAATGTCTGACGAGGTGCGGAGGAGCTCGGGATATTATAATTTTGTGATTCGTCCAGTGACCGGTTTTAGGAGAGTTGCATATGCTACAAGACTGCAAGTCTAACGCTAAAGCCACTGCGCCATCGAGCTCCTCACTATCTCATAAATGTTTACAAATGTTATTTCACAAAGGAAAATAACAAAAGAAAACGTTAAACAAAACCCAATCGCATCGAAAAAGAAAGTTTCGAATCGCATTTCAACAAAAAAACAAAACACAACGCGAAAACTGTTCCACCTAACAGCTAATCAAACTTGAACAATTTCAAATTTCGAGGTCGGGACTGACTCGCGCCATCACCGACTTCTCGACTCAAGGGGTTCTTCATAAGTTCTCGAAAATACCCAAGAAAAAAAGGGGTGGGCGGGTACACGCGATGCACTATCGTCGCATTACCATCCATAAACAGAATGCGCCGTTTAAAAACGTACCGTGGATAATTCTAAGCGTTTGAATAAAACATTTCGCTAGACACAATCCGCTCGCCACTAAAATTACTCTGACGATTTTGTTGTGGCCATCCTATACAATTTTATCTAAGGAAAATAAATAGAATCATCTACTTTATTCGTAAAATGCTAAAGTACAGTTAGTAAGAGTAGATATAATAATTTAAAAGTAATAAAAATTAGATTAAATTAGTTGAAACAATTTCAAATGTAATACTTTAATTGCCTTATCAACTAATATTATGGAACAAAACATTAATCATATAGAAAAACCCCGAGTATCCGCTTGACAAGCCTGCGTCATGTAGTCTGAATAAAATTCAACTAAAGTAAAGAATGATACGATTTCAATGTACATTATAGTTTGGGGACAGTCCTGATACAATTATATATTAACTAATAACTATTAAGACACACTTCTGTCTGTTAAGATTCTAGTAAAAATTAACAAATAAAGTTTTAAGGAATTATTAAAAAAATACGATAAATATGATAACTTATTCATAATTGACAACAATTGACATAATTTAATAGGTTACCAACGAACAATACCGTAGTCTCTCTTAACAGGAATGTCCTATTTACACACAAACAATTGCGGTGCCTACTCGAGCAAACAACTATAAAACAAAAACATAACCATCCTTTACACACAAAAACACGCCTTGTAACTCATAGTTACGGTCGTTTTTCAGTTATCCGGTATGGTAATGACGGGCACAGGTGAGCGTAGCATCTGTGAGGTTATGTTGTGAAAATATAAACTTTTTCCTAATAAATAATGCAATGGCTGCGGGGGAATATGGTAATATTTAACTGGACCGGTGTTTTCGCCCGCGGATTAACACCATCGTAAAACTAATTTGGCGAATCATAAATTGAGTAGGTAATGAGTTTTATATTTTTTAAGTTACTACAATTTTAGTTTAGACTGTGTAGGATAGGGTTAATATATTATTCATGTGATTATTTAAAATGGTGATGCTATTTTAACTTTTACAATACCAATTATTATAAAATAAATAAAATAAAAAGCGTTTATTTCAATCAACAGACTTTACATGGATCATATTGGGTTAGAAGAATCAAAAAGCTTACAGACTAGTGTTAGTAAAATCATTGGACTAGATATATTAAAAACTATCACGCATCACAATCACTCTGCGCACCATACACCTCCACATGGGCGAGTTGTACCGGTCAGCCACCGTCTGCAGAATGCTGTTGCCACTGCCACGCAATCTGTTTATGAGGGATACTGTCTTTTTGCGAATGATGGCATGGAAGCCATCAGTTTGACATTCCGTAAACATCCTTGATGCGCTACAGAAGCGCGGCAACCCCAACAACATTCTGAAGATATTGTTATATTGGACGCGCAGCACATCAAGCGATGTTTTGGTATGACGAACCCACAGACTTCCCTTGTAGAAACTTTGACAGTATGCTTTAAAAAGCGTAAGTTTTAAATCAGTACTACATCGGGAGAATCTGCGAACCAGCATGTTACCTCGCACTGCCAATGCCCTACGCTCCCTTTCAATATCTACATCGTCCTTAAGATCGTCGGTAAGGAAATGCCCCAGATATTTGAACTTATCAACACGCTTTACTTGCAAACCATTAAGGGTAATGAGGTGGTAATTATCGGGACACTTACCGGCGGCCTTAAAGACCATGTATTCAGTCTTCTTCACATTATATGCGAGACCGTGCGTTGCCACATAGTTCTCGCATACTCTCAACATCTTCCCAATTGCATTCGCAGTTGGGCTGAGCAGCACCATGTCATCAGCGTAACTGATATTATTTACGCTTACACCATCAACTTGGCATCCGACGCGCATGTTGCTCAGCTCAACTATAAGGTCATTGACATATAGGCTGAAGAGCTTGGGAGACGTAAACTCGCCCTTGTTTCACCCCACACTCCAACCTGTACGTATCAGAAAAAGCATTAGACCACTTGACATTAGAAAATTGGTATGGTTCGCATACTAAAACTGAAAGATATTCAAGATTCCTTCCGGCACACCCCTGTCCCTCAACTTTCTCCAAAGAACCTCGTATGATACCAGGTCGCAGGTCTTGGAAATGTCAAGGAAACAGGCATACACTGGCGTCCTACGATCAGTGTAATACTGTACAGTATGCTTGAGACCCACGATTGCACTCTCGGTGGATAGTCCGGGACGAAATCCGAACTGTGCATCATGCAGATCTAAGTAGCCATTTAAACGCGAGTCAAGCACACTGTCGAGCACCTTTGTGATGGTAGTCGCCAGGGAGATAGGGCGATAGTTTACCTTGTCCGAGATGTCACCTGTCCTGTTCTTCACTATGGGCACCACCATTGTTTTCATTAAGTCATGTGGTAGGTATGCGTGGCTAATGCACATAGTAAAGAACATGGCAAGTGAACCCCTGCATATCTGAAATGCTATTATAATCATACTTGAAAATATTTGCAGTATTTTACTGTTCTATTTCTTCTTAGTTAATATGATTTTCTCTTATAGACTATTTCCATCCCATAAACTGAAATTTGCATAGAATAATCAACCAACACTAGCAGAAGTACCAAACAAATTGTGTCAACCCAAAACTGTAAAGAAAAAAGGGATGTAATCAACAAGAACAACGTAACACCTTTAAGCGCTCCAAACAAATCATGTCAACAGACCATCTCATCTTTAAACGCTGACAAACTTGTAAAAACGCCTACAGCCATAACACCTGCTAGTACGCCTTCAATCTCCAACTGAGCCGTTCCGATAAACTCCGCTCCGAAGAGTCGAACTCACTGCTTTACGACCCCTACAAAAGCATTCAATTTATTTACCGATTTCGTCGAGACATTGTCTGCCGCGAGTTATAGTCTACGTGATAGAATTTGCATTTACCTTTAACATGTGACACCTTTTTCAGCTAACGTCTATCGAAGCATAACAGGGCACGTTCTTTATTTGATAATCTTAACTGCCTGTAAATGTTTCCTTGCCAACCTTAAAAAGCTGTCTCAGATGTGACACAATAGAATACAAATCAAGTAACTTTACTTAGACTGAAGCAAAACCATTTTGCTCCTTTGAGTCTTCAAATTACCGTCTGATGGGAAGTAGCCTATTATAACGCCTGCAACACCATGGATATTACTAGCGTGTTGTTGAACCTGAAATGTTGGTAATTAATCCTCTATGTCCAGTAATTAAACTGAGTCTCATTCCTTTTAAGGGACATGATATTGCACGACGCTGTTGCATGGCGGTAAAAATAGGTAGTATAGGGTTTATGCAAAAACTGTGAAACTTAAATTGAAAGGTCGAGCAGTATTATGCACTTATATATGAAAAATTTAAAACATAAACAAAAATTACATAAACGACGATACCGCTAGTTCCCTGACGTATCAAACGAATAAGAATTTAAATTTGAAATAACGGTTTTGTTTTAAGAAGCGTCACATACAAATGATTCATCGTAAATACAATTACAGCCAAGAAAAATCAACGAAAAAGCTTCCCGTACTCGCACACAACGGTGCCCGTCTCGGTAGCACAAGTAAAGTAATATTGCCAAGTAAGATACTTACCGCACCGACTCAAAAGATTATCCCCAACTTGACTTAGATATTTTGATGTTTTACGAAAGAAAATTGGTTTTCCCCTTAGCAAAGAAAACACATTACAATGAAGGAAGCTTGCTCGTTACCGCATATCTAATTTAGGATAATCCAGATTTCTTTCGTGAGGTTCCCGAAGGTGGGAGACGTGAGTGAGTGGCAACTTGTAAGTATTGGGAGACGGTTTTTCATCAATAAAAATGTACCATAAAATTTATATTTGAGTATGACAAATTCCTGTATTGACTACTTTACACTACGGCAAAAGTGGATAAAGTATGAAATATTTTTTGGCAATTTGTAGACAAGCATTATGTCGCCAAAAAAAAAACTAAACTAAAGACGGATGTTGTTTAGTTTGTTAAAAAATATGTATGAAATAAAATTAAATATCAACTTAGTAAATAAGCACTTTCGAATCTTTACATAAATATTTAATAACGTGTATATTGAAAGAAAATGAAGGTAAATCAATAGTCTTAACACGAAGGTAGGTACAAAGACAATTTGGGGACATTGTTCCACCTTGTTAACGCAATGACTCGACGGCAAGTTTGGGGAAAACAAAAAATTGTGCCAGCAATACGAAGTTCCTGAACTGTACTGGAATGTTCTGGAACCCCGGAGCTGTTGTTGTCTTGTTCCGCAATGTACGGATTGTAATTTCTTTCAAAACTGCGTTCGTAACAGTTGGGTTCGTCGTATTTGATTACCGTTTCGTTTAGCGAAACTCATGGCATTGTAGCACTTAGGATTAGCATTTGGATGAGTAATAAGAGTTATTGTTTCTTTGATTAGTTTATAAATATCATGAATGCCGATGGTTTGGTTCTGGCAGATAACTCGTATGGATGATCATAACCTTCATACCTATCTCCCGCTAAGCTGCTCGTGCATTGCTCATATCCGGTTTAAAGGGTATCATCATCATCATTAGCTCATTATATGTCCCCACTGCTGGGGCACAAGACTTCCCTATGGATGGATAGGGAGAACGATCCATAAAACACCACTCGGGCCCAATACGGATTGGTGGTTGTTAACGACTGCTAATGCAGCCGGGACAAACGGCTTAACGTGACCGTTCCGAAGCAAGGATGAGCTCGAGATGATACATTTTTGGTCACTCATCTGATGACCGGCCTTTGCGAAAGTTGCTAAACTTCTGCAATCGCACACCGAGCGCGTTAACCACTGTGCTATCAAGCTCCTCACTGCGCTATCGAACTCCTCCTTAAATGGTATGGGGTTAGTAAAACTACGGAGCTCGGAATAAAAGCTAGAGCCTCACAAGTTACTAACATGTTTTTTTTATTCCTTACGGGTAAATACTTGGCCTTCACCTGATGTTAAGTGATGATAAGGCCGAAAGTGGTAGCGCGCTTCACCCATAATCTTCAACTACTGAGGCACTCCCAGTCTTATCTCTAGTTACCGAAACACAACAATGCTACAAACATTGATGTTACGGCGATATATTTAGATAAGATGGTGGTAGCTAACCAGGCGCACAATGTTTGTAGCATTGTTGTGTTCCGGCAGCTAGAGACAAGATAGCTAGTGCCTCACTAGTTGAGGATCCCGGGTGAAGTGCGCTTCCACCAAATGGCCTTATCATCACTTAACATCAGGTGAGATCAAGGCACTGTTCTTACCCGTAAATATAAAAAAACAAGCTCTACCATCAACCAAACCGAGTACATAAACATGTACCCCCCGCTTGGAAACTTACCCGGACCTCTGGGTCTGAGACCAGAGGTCTTAACCACTAGACTACATATTATCTCAGTGATTTGCCAGCTCAGTTATATGAAAGCTCTCAGCTAAAAGGTGATATTAAGATGGACACTCCACCTGAAACTCTAACAAATTGGAACACCGAAAAAAGTAAGCATAAATTACCACAACTCAAAAGAACATCGCTTCATTTCGGCACACCAATGAATTTTTATCTGCGAATTTCGTTGCTTGCATATTTTAAAACGCTTAATTTCCACATACATAATTCATAAAACAATAATAACACTTCGACTTACAGTTCGCTTCCGCTGGGCCCATTAAAACTCTCATCGAAATTTTCTACTTTTTACTTTTGGAACAAAAGAACGCGCGCAGCCTCTTAAATTGAGTTAATCTCAGGACTCCGCTTGTAAAAATATAAGAAGACAAAACAACAAAATTGAGTTATAAACTGTGTTACTGGCATAGACACTTTAAGTTCCAGATATTTCATGAATTTAGAGCTTTGAAGATAATAAAAATACCCCTCAGTTTCAACAATGCAGTCAATAGAATTGATTTTTAAAATTTTGTCAAATATAAATATTGTTAGTATTAAGAAAGATTCTTCGTTTTGCTTTTGGCTAAAATTACTAAATGAGACCAATATTTTAAAAATGTCATAAAATTATGTTAATTTTAAAAGTATCTTTTTTGCGAAAAGTTTTTATTAAAAAAGACCTATAAAAAACTTACTCATTAAAAAAAATGTTTTTATATAAGTCTTCAATTGGTAATCCCATGTGATTCAATCTACTATAGTCATTATGTTTACATGATAAGAACATGATAAGCCGCAAATTGTGCTCAGTGGCGTGCACTTGGAGAGGCCTATGCCCAGCAGTGGGCTAATATAGACTGATGATGATGATAAAGATTATGTAGATAAAATCAAATAATACGAAAAATTATTCGTTATAAAAAAAGTGTTTTTGATCAATGCGTGAATTTTAGAAACAAAATGTGTAACTATTTATCAAAAATTCGCACCAAAATTCACCATTCCAAGTGCAGTGTCGAAACGCATAGATAATAAAGTGGAGGTGCCAAACGCAAGCCGCGCCCGCCGCGTGCCGCTGACGCACCCTCGCTCCAGACCAATGATATCGTTTAATTTGTATCACATTTGGGTTAAACAAAATAATGTAGCTCCAGCCGTGGAAATTTTAAACAAAATTTTTTCGCAACAATATTTTAAAATTATATATAACTAGAAACATATTTTATAATACTATGATAAAAAGTAACCTAAACTTAAAACATATTAAAGCTCACTAAAAAGAGATATAAATCAAAAAATTGCCCAACATCATTCCCATCGGGCAGATATCCAGCAAGCTCACAGCATTGCCTCGCTGGATAGCATAATATTATTTAATAGGTAGACGCTTTCTATAATAAAGTCGTCGATAAATGCAAAAAGTTGAAAGCAAGTCTCACCCAAGTCAACCGATTATTATGTGTTAATAAAAGCTAAAGGAACTTTAAGGATTCAAAAAAATATTACATAATTTGAATTTTTTCAAATAAATAAAAAATAAAAACCGCTTTTATTTGTTTCAGGTAAAAAGATGAACGATTTTCGATTAGTCCCCAGTGCTTATTAATTTCTGTGTACACCGTGATAAAGTAAGTGAGCCAGTTAATAAAATTATTAATTAATGTAAATATTAGTAATAGTAACAGAAACGTTTAATTGGCATATCTTACTTAATTACGTTAACACAGATTTAGTTTAATTACATAAACTTTCAGTTTAGTTTGTAATGAAAATTCCAAATAACCTACAAGAATCCGAAAACGTATTTCTAAAAGCTATACACAAAATATTAATAGCTTCATAATTTATTTTCACGAATCCCGAAATTAACTCAAATCGTTAAATTGGAGTTTTGGGCAAATAATGGGAATCTCAAGTAAAATTCGGGGTCCAGATGAAGGTTAATTAACTCATCAATACACGTTTTCTTTGAAAACACCATCATCTGAGTTAGAAACCTTTGGGTTTGCTGCTAACAGTTTGAAAATACCTACTTAAAATTGGCTTAAGTCATAAGAAAACACGTTTTCCCCTTCACTCCGAAGTACTTTATTTCTTGGTAATTTCTTCTAAATAACAAATGGAAGCATCGAACTAACTCCTTCATCATCACCAGCTCATATACGTCCCCGATGCTGGTGCAGGAACTTCCTTACGGATGGATAGGAAGAACGGGCCATAAACCACCACGCGGGCCCAGTGCGGGTTGGCACGCGGACCCAGTGCGGGTTGTACGTCCTTATTGTTTAGTAAAATATATACAAAAAACGTAAAAAAAGTAATTGTTATTTTTGTATTGAGTGCCATTAATCATTGTGACTAGCCTATAAACGCCCCACTGCTGAACTTATACTTTTTCGTATGAACAATTACAAATCAGTAAATCGGCCAATGCGGCTTGGTGGTTGAATCCATTGAGTCGGCAATTGACTTAGAAATGTGATCCATGTAACACGTCTGGTGTTAGGGTCATTTTAATCTTGGGTATGTTAGTTTATAAATCAAATACGTTAATATATCACACGATATTTCGACGCGTTCCTTCCTTCCTTCCTTCCAGATAGTGACTGTCCACTGCTGGACATATGCCTCTCCAATTTTCTCAAAATTGTGCTGTGCGGTCTGTGGCCTTTCTGATCCAGGTCGAGCCTACTGACATTTTAATTTCATCATATATCATCAAGTTTCGACGCGTTAACTGTCTCTAATCCGTCAACATTTCGGTTTTAATAATGCAGCGTAAACGTTTATTTATGGCAAATAGTAGCACGCTTCACGTCATTCGCTTGAACCACCACCCGAGCGATTCCCTCGGCGGGTGTTTAGTACGTATCCCTCTGCTTATCAGGGGCCCGCAGGCACAGCGCCGGCGTATTTTTGTTAACAACTTCTTCAGGAATTTTCACTACAGTTACACATTGTTGTGTGAAAGAAATTCGATTTTGTAGCTATCGGATTACGGAACCCCCGGTTTGTATGCAACGCAAAAAGCGAGATGTAATACGAGAGGTCACAATAGATGAATGATGCCTTTTGAGGAATTTGGAATTTAAGAACGTTAATTTAAAGTTTGAATTGATTTTCTTCTATGTATTGTTTATCATAAACATATAGTTTATACACATTTACACAATCACCCTGACATTAGCACAAATGACGATATTGCAATTTACTACTGCCAATCTGGGGGCACGGTAGTGCCCCCGCCAAGTCGAGCAAAAAAGCGGCACGCACTAAACAATCTAATTTAATATAATATATGTATTACTTGTGAGATACATTGTGTTATCACGCGATGGCCAAGTCAATATATTTGTTTTAAACATAAAAGATTTTTAATATTGATATGGTCACTATAATATGTTGTTAGGTTAGCTAATTACGCAATAACGTAAGACACAAGAATAAATTAACCGACTTGGTATTACACGGAACTCACAACTTCTTACGGTAGAAGAACTGAGTTGCGACACTTGGTTTTTTTACAAGTTTGTCTTTTGAAATATTAATTTAATTTATTCAAATTTTAGTAAAAATTGGTAAATTTATTAATAAAATTATTTTCTATCTTTTTTTCTCTATTTCTCCATTTTCTATTTTTTATTTTTTATTTTTTCTTTTAAGCTAAAGCTTACCCATAAAATGAAGCGATGATTTGAACTGTCAATGATAGAGGTTTTTATCAAGCAGTGAGACAGTACCACTGTAATTTTCCAGTAAGTGCAATGGGCATGGGCTGCCATCGGCTGTCCGAATAGATAATCAATAATATAGAAATATTTGTTACACCGAAGAACACGTTCAAAGCATGTCTGAACTACTGTCGTCATACGTCACTTCAGCTCACCTTAAAGTTCTTAGCGCAATGGAAGATTTAGCAACTTCAAGATTAAACTAATTCTTATAAAATAAACTAGAAAACTTCTTATCTTGAACCACAGAATGATAAGTGTATTTTAATCTCACAAGTTTGAGAGACATTTAACGATACATCAAGAAACTTAACGCCCTTCTCGTGAAAAAAACGTGAACATGGCATCCGTATTAAGCCTCACACTCATCGGCCATCCTAGACTAAACAAAAATAGCTTTTATCTTGTCTCTCATAAAGTTGTCATTGAAAGTAATACGGTATTGACGGAGGAAAATTTCGCATAGGGCACCGAAATTGCCACTTTTCCTTATATCTCATTCTCCTTTGTTGTTGCACCGTATCTTGGAGCTGTATTTTATTTCGAAACTATAATTTATTGTATCGACGGGGATCGTCAAGGGCCCCATAATAGTGCAGATAAAGCAGCTGAGTCTTCGATGACATTGTGGAAATTCAAATATTTATCGAAGTAATGTGTAATATTTATCGAAGTATCATAACTTTACCTATGACTTTCATTTTAATGCTCAAATACAACAATCATACAACTCACAATTATTACCAGTGTAATATTTACAATCTGGCAATTGCAGTCCGACAATTTTATATCATAAAATATTTTATGACGTACGACGGTGTTTGTTATTCAAATTTCGAATTAAAGTCAGCGGAAAAAACCGCTCAATGCAAGTTACAGCTAATAAAAATGAAAAGAGTCCGATTCTAAAAGTTTACAAAATGTCCCGATTTTGTCAAGATAAGTTGGGGTTACTGGAGTTAAGCTGCCGTTATTTCGGTCCACTATTTTATTCGTCGTACTCTGTATCGGTCTATTGTACGTTAGAGCCGGTATTGAGCGCTTGTTCAGTGCTCGGTTGAACAATGCCCTTGTAGCTGTAAGGTCAAAATGAAAATCTAACGATGTAAATAGCAGCCCGCTGAGAGCTTTAACGGTGGAGAATTTGCTTGCTTACATAAATTATAAGTTGAATGGAAAACCAATTTGATTTCTACAATAACCGTTACTTATAATTGCATGAAAGTTTGATGTTAAGTATTTGTGAGGACTGGTATAAATGCATTACCGAAATTATTTCGACAATGTCAATTGAATTTGAGTTGCGAATTGACTGTTCTACGGATTCGCCGAAAGTACCTACGCTTCTTTTAGAAGTAAATATTTATTTACATAATGATGTTTGTTACAAAAAAAATGTACTGGAAATACACATTTACATATGAAATAATATGAAATTAGACGCTTGGTGTCGTAAAAAGTAATCAAATTTGAACATACTCTTTTACAAAATAAATAACATCATTAACCGTTGAGTATGTAAACCAAAGAGTAAAATGGATTTTTGATAATTTTAAGTGCGAAAACAAAATGTAGGCGCCAAACTTTATGACTAAAAATATTTTGAAGTATATTTCACATCCACGGATGCAGTTTACCAAACCTGTACGAAAGAAATTGAAATCTACTACCGGAGACATTGAATAAAGGCAAAGTAAATTCCTCAGTGGTAAAGGCAGGACAAAGGACGCTTTACTGAGCGCCCCGACTGCGAATGGAAGCTATCGGCAAGTCCTTGCGACTACAGTGCACAGGTACACAGTACGTCTGCATTGTCTTGTGTATCTCAAAATCGGTGAGGTATGTAGATAAGACTCGGGTCATTTAGAAGCTAGCATAGAAAAGCTTAACCTTCTACTAATATAAAACCGAACTGGTGAAAGTCTCGCTGGAAAAGGGAGCCGCAAGGTCTGTAGTGCACAATAAGGGGCATTGTGGAAACCCTTTCGGAGCGACTAAATAAGTTGTTGTCTTTTTCTTAAAGAAGAAGAAATTTCTTTAATAATTGCACTGTTATGAATAAACACCATCTGGTTAGCACCCCCGTCACCGAGTAGATAACCTTCTTATTTCGTACGGCAAGTTCACCAAAGCGTCCCTTTCGTTTTATACCCAACGTCGCCAAGCTCCCCGTTGTCTTCCCGATATTTTCATTTAAGTTTGAAAATTGCTCGCGCAGCGCTCAAATTGTACCAAACAGGGATCGATAATACGATTGGAGGTGCGATTTTCTTTCTAGATGAACCGTTCGGTGTAAATCTTCGAGATAGAAAAATTTCGGAAATTGCGCCTGAGATTTATCGACGGGCCGCGTGCGACGGTAAATTGTTTTTTGATTTTACCCGTGAAAGGGTTAGTCTTGGTAATCTCTTCATATGTCGACTTTAATGTATGTTGAAAGGAAATTATTCCATTAGAAGTCACAACTAATGCTTTTTGGAGTTTTTCGAAACATATTTAAAAATGATCGACACAATAAATTACTGTAAAAAGTTTCATGTAACGCTTAGTGAGAGAACTTCAAAACATGAGAGGACCTTTAAATTGCCATAGGTAATGTTACTCTTCCGCACCTGCATTCTTGTATTTAAGCAAAGGATCTTCCAAAAAAAAAAAAAACGTTGTTACGAGAAATCCTATCGAATTGGTTACTCTTAAGCAATTGGGGTCAAATTCTATTCGACAGTTGTCATTCCCAATGGGCCTGCCGACAACGAGACGCTATTTACATCTTGAATAGAATTCAAATTCAATACCACCGAATCCGCCCAGGCACAATGAAAAAACATCAGAAAAAAAGAAATTGGACATATCGAGGTCATCCATCACAGACAAATTATCATGGAAATATAAATTGAATAGGAATAAATTTTAATCCAACCTCTACACTGCAGACGGGCCAAACTCAAGACTATTACGGTCCCATTTCCCAGGCCTTTGAGCCTAAAGATTTACATAAAAAGAAACTTTTCGTCTTCTAAATTATGATTCAATTAGTATTAAAGAATTGGTTCTTCAAAGGACTTTTTTGGGGTCCGGGTCGGCAAACTGATACCGAACCCCTTTGTGCCATGGAGCAGACTAAGGAGGCAGCTTTGTAGTCGTTTACCACATAAAGGTATCGACACACGAGCTATTACTTCCATAAGGCGCTGTGTATTGAGAAATAGCAAGGACTACTCACTATTTTTGGGCACTTATAAAGGTACTTTTTATATTGCTCAATAGGACATAAGATACTTGAAACATTTGATATAGATTTTTACAGAAGCTATGTAAATATTTGTACTATGTTTTTAAAGAAATAAAAATAAACCGCTAAATAATTAATAAAATATTGAAAACATGGTTTTGTAAAAATAAATTGAATGAGCTTATCGTTCTTATATTCTATTATTTTGAAATGCTATTTCAAATGTAAAGGATAGTTGGGTTTAAAAGGAGTCACTTACCTTTTTTTTCGATACAAAATGCTACAAAGAATATACGTTGAAAAAAAGTCTTCATTTTATTTGCGTCGTTAACTTATTTCGCTTTAGTGTATTCCGTTCGGACTGAAAACGTGACTCCATTGAAATTGTATGCTTAGTGAACTGTTAAAATCTTCACCTTTGAAGGTTTTAACCACCGATCCAGTATAAAGTAAATATTTATTTAATGTCAAAATGTGTTTTTCAGTCATTTATTTTGAGGCGTAAGCATTTTATAATAACAGTTCTTCTTCTGCTTTGACATTTCACTCGAGAGTGGAAAAAACACTGCGTCTGTCATGTTTAATGCTAGATATTTGTAAAAGGCGATCCCCTAGATGCTCGGATTAAGTGACGAATTATACATTTTTTTTCGCTTGTCACAACCTCGCGATTACACCGCTCTGTTCGTAAGTTTGAGATATTCGTCTTAAGGATTAAGGGGTACTTTCCAAGAACGAAATTTCACGGTATTCCCTTGATGGATGAATACGGAAGCCTTAATTCTGCAATTTCGGGGTATAAAATAGTGAAAAAGACGGAAGAGCTCGAGGTCGACGCTAATGATGCCACCCGTGGCGTTAAATCCAATTCTTATGACGTCAGCCAGCTGATAGAGACAGAAGTTTTAAAACGAGAGGGAACGAAAACGGTTAAAGATTACAAAAAGAGCAGCAACATATGGAAATTTTAAAAGGCATTCATGCATTAAACAAACACACATTAAATTTAACGAAGCGCTGCCATATTCGTTAACGAATTTCCGGCTTTCATTACGATAATCCCACACTGCCGAAACACTAAAAATGTATCTGTCTCTTTTCTATGCGAGTAAAATAGTGACATGTGACAAGGAGGGGCGCATAGTTCATTTGAAAAAAAGAAGACAAAGCCATCTATCGGTCGACGATCTGTCGCAAGCATGCATTTAATAGTGGCAATTAAAGACTCGCGTCCTACCGAAATATCGTCACATAAAAACGTCACTGTAACCGCGTATCAAATTGTTTAACACATTCGGCAGCGCTTTACTGCCCGTCACTCGTTTATGATGGGTATTCGAACGATTTGTGACATGTGTTTCGAATTTAAATTAGTGATTGGCGGCCATTCACTTTTAGTTACGTATGTTTAGATTTAAAGCAAGCTTTGTGTTGTGTGTTTGTCTTCTTGATAATTAATCAGGAGTTAATTACTAAAAAAGTATTTAAAATAATTACCCGACTGCAAAGGAAGGGTATAGGGTATTTGACTACAATGAAAATATAGTTCAAACTGTTGTTAACTTAACAGTAAACATTTTTTAAACCAATTTATCCAGCACATAATTTTAAAATAAGTATATTTTCAGCACGGGATTGGTCACGTGATGTGACGTCATTTGCAAGCATATCAAAGATGCCACTTGAAGTTTTGTACGGTGTGATTTGACAGCTAATAGTTTGTTTACATGCCACTGACGTCACGACATCACGTGACCTGCATGCACCGTTTTGGCGGCTATTTTATTCATTTGAATTTTAATGGCGATTTTCATAAAATATAAAGAAATTCACAACGAATTAATCAAATTGCAAATATATTATACTTTAATGAACCATTAGACTTATTTTTCTAAAACCTGTCAACTAACCTATTGTTTTCAATTTATTGAACAAAAGTAAAACTGTACATACGTTCAATAGGTAGTGTATATCTTTATATATAAAAATCTTCTGTGCGTGTGTATGAAATTGAACTCCTTCTTAACGGCTGGACTGATAAGATTTTCAATTGGACCCGGTAGGTGGCGCTGCTATAGGGGTCCATCATGGGATACGGGTGTTCATAACCGGTCCAATTCTTTGACAAATCAAAGCACAGTGACGCAATTTAGCGTCGCTTGCAGCGTAAATCTCAGATTTTGATTACTAGAAAAACTCACTCACTCAGCGTGTTTTACCGCTTATACCATGGCGAGTGCTCTGAAGAACTCTTTGACCTCATCCCACCTTCTCCCTTCTTCCATAGGAGTACACGTGCTGCTCTCCGGAGTCACCGCTTCACTGTCTCTAATATTCGATCGCGCACTAAGAAATTTGGTGACTCGTTTTTTGTCGCACCTCCAAAACATGGAATAGTTTGCCAGCACACGTTTTTCCTCCTTCCTATGATATGGGGTCCTTCAAATGAGGCGTGAAGAGGCACCTTGTGGGCCGGCTAAGTGAGGATGACTGACGCTGCGTTGTTCTCACGCTGCACCAGTTATCGTCGCATCTGGATTCCATATTTACTTAACATCAGGTGAATTGGAGTCATTTGCCGTGCTATGTATAAAAAAAAAAGTATTACTAGAAAAATTCAACGATTCTTCTGGGGCATCGGTAGTTTAGCGGTCAGATCATTGGACCAGTTAAGCGGACGAATAATTTGATTCTTCTTAAATTTTTAAAGGAAAGAAGTATATAATATAATAATGTACTTTTAGGAACTTAAACAGTATGTATTTTAGGCTGGTATTAAAAAACTTGCATGTAACATTACAACTCTAAGAGAAATGAACACGTAATTGCTGTCCAGTGTGCGCGACCCAAATTAAAGATTTAACGAACCCATTATTCCAAGACAAATTATCCCAAAATTCGGCAGAATCAAAACATTGGCGGGATAAATTCACGACGGCAAACAAAGGGTCGGCCAGAACACACCGCGAAACGACAAATGTCCTACTAAATGACAAATAAAAGCTGCGATAGTTTAAATTGGGATCCCCAAAAACTGAATGTAAACAAACATCGTCGAACCCAAATTTCGGCGGCGAAAGTTTTGGGGCCCGAGGAAAACATTGAAAACACGCGGCGAGATCGGGACTGTTCGCTTATAATTTGTGGACGGAGTTCCAACTATTAGTGGTTGTAAATATAACTGGATGTCACCGTCCATTTTATACCTTGGTATGTTAGGCCTGAATATTGTGTAACTAACTGAATTGAAAATGTTTGGCTTTATTTCTGTCCATATCATATATTTACAAGAACTATCCAACAATGTGGTGATATACTACCAATATGTACCAATATGTACCAAATAAATATTATGATTATGATTATAGATTGGGTACCAACGTGATGGCTCAAGTATGTCCTGATATTCCTATAAGCATATTTCCATGTATAATTTCTTGTGCCTCACATGGACAGCTAGTTTTTTATACAGAAAAAGCTTTTGTTTTCTGCTTCCTGCATTATGAGCTTATGACAAGAAACCGAATAGTTACTGTAGAGTCAGCAGATCCTTAGAAAATTTCCTGGGTTTGATCAGCTTGAGAACGTTGCTGATGATAAAGCCCTCATTTAAGTTACTAAACAGATTTTTTCGTACAAGGTTCCAAACGCTCCTTGTTTACACAATTCCTAAAGTCTTTAATGCCATTAAGATAGCATGCTATTTAACAGAATTATGCTAATATGTTAGTATGCTATTTAACAGAATTATGCTAATATAATCTTACGTCACAGAATAGCCTCTTACATTCCTCAGACGGTTGGCATTTCTGTGAGGTGCAATAGCCTTCAATAGCCATAAGGAATAAAAATAAAAGCGTTATGAGCTTCACCAGACACAGCTATCGTAGTATCGTCAGTTGCCCCTGCGAATGTAAATACGGCACCTTTGGGAACAATTTGTAATTTGTACGTAGCACAAGTTCGCGAGGAGGATTTTTTAATGTTTTTTTTACACGTCCAAATTACTCGAACCGTCGTTCCGATGGCTATCATCGTTTACGCTACAGTGGTAAATGTTTTAAAACTGTGATAAATTGTTCATTTGTCACTTTACAAGCTATCTATATAAATTTTAGTGATAGGATAAAAATGCTTTATGCATGACATTTTTATTTTTAATAGTTGGGTCGTTTAAATCTTGTTTGGTGAAGTCCAGTGTGAATGCAGAATAGCGTCTAAAAATATTTGTTGCTTGCCTAAAAATTACAACTACAGAAAATTATTACTCCTATTTTGTGTTTGAATGTAATGTATGTTTGTATATGTATTATGTAATGCACACGATGTATACACACATACACATATATATGGATAAGTAACTGTAACGGTAACCTAATCGGCATCAGTTTTTGGGTCACCGATAAAGGTGTGTAAATTATTACTCCTATTTTGTGTTTGAATGTAATGTATGTTTGTATATGTATTATGTAATGCACACGATGTATACACACATACACATATATATGGATAAGTAACTGTAACGGTAACCTAATCGGCATCAGTTTTTGGGTCACCGATAAAGGTGTGTATAGTTACTTAATACATAATAGTGCATTCTTAGACGACAAGAACAAATCAACAAGCTTTCATAGAAAATATAGGTAAGAGAAAATACTAAATTCGAAACCATAGTGACCCACAAACGATATCGATTTCAATCAGGGCACTACGAGAGAATTCCAATCAAATTGCATTCAATGAAATCTAGAACGATTATAGAATCCGATGGGTAGGCAAATTAAAAGCGGTATTCCCTAGGATTTCCTGTTCAATTTTCATGGAGTACCGCGCGATAAAAACCCATTAGGACATCGTCGCGAGGCCTCCGTTCTCCCGTGCTTCCCTAAAAGATTTTACAACTAGAAGCGACACAGAAAAATGTCCAGTGGTTGACAAATGACCAGCTGTCCGCTTTTGGCAGCGAGTTGCGTTGACAACCAGTGCAGCGGTGCACTATCCGAATTACTGTGAGGCTCAACTTTTTCCGTTGAAGCTTTGTTATTTCATGTTTTGTACGAGAGATTAGTTTAGAAAATTGATGCTGAATAAATAAAAAGTCACATAGACCTCAGTGTGATTAATTGGCTGTGTGACTTGACGTTTTAAAACCAAAAGGAATACTTTTGCATAATTGTCAACGAGTCGGATTTTTCTATACATTAAAAATATATTAATCTAGTTCCTGCCGTCATACTTTGAATGACCATATCCAGCGGTGGCTCGATCGTGGCTGGCTAGGATTCCGCCTTAATGCGATTCCCCAGCAATCACATGCTTCATTTTGTATTCTCGCAAACACTTTTACCGTATATCCCGGCCTTAATTCGCAAAGCGAGTGAAATGTCGATATCTTTGAACGTTTTACATTCGTGACCTAATAAGGGGAGCCCGATAATGGGGAGGTATGTTTGATGATGAATCATTAATGCTACTTTGGTTTGCTGCCATTAGAAATCTTTTATTTTGAATTGAGAGTTTAGCCCAACTCTCCATCATACAAAATACATAAATTCATTTCTCTAATAATTTTTTTTTGTTTGAATCTACTTAAAGTATTTTAAATTCAACATCGGATTTGATAAGTCTTTACATACCTCCTTCCACTCAATAAGTATGCTTCGATTACAGAAGTTTCACGCACTTGGTACATCACCAATAACTCTTTTTTCAGTCAAAAATATATTCAACAAAACAATCATATATTCCGAAAGACCTCACACACGCCATTGGAAAAACAAAAGCAACAACACAAAAAATTATATGCGCAACAAAAGGGGAGAAATTTAAACAACAAAGGGGAAACATTGGTGAAAAACCATGAAAATAAAATAAAGAGCAATTTAGACCCGGGAACGTAAATAGCGTTTGACATATGAAACGGTACGCAACGCCGCGTGACGGCAACATAGATGCTCCAGTTTGGCTTTGCACTAAAGATTACGAGCTCGATTTGACTGGGAAGTATTTTAAAGGATCCGATCGAAGTGGCAAACTGTTTCAATGATACTGTTACGGAAAACGTAAAGAAATGTTTTGCGTAAAACTGTTGTAGGTATAACTTAACTCTCGGTATAAACAGGTAGTACAAACAAAGGTAGTTTGCAATTTTTTTTTGTATTTTCGTCCTGAATTTGTGAAATTTTCATTCAGTGATAAAAGTTATTCTGATTTTATTCGGCAATTCTGACCTTATCTATAAAATAAATCGTTATTATCAAGGACCTTCGACTTTTACGTGTTTTACCATCTTACTAATGACATAAGGTCAAACGCATTTCATTTGCAAAACATAAAAAATTGTTACACAGACCGTGGTTACCGATGTTCGATCTTCGTATGTAGGTATATGTAGAATGCAGTAAGTGTACTTTTTTAATTCTCATGGCAAGCGCTTGCATCACACTTGATGTATCTCCTAAACTGGGGCTATGTTCGTGCATGATAATGTATGTAGTGCCGTTGTATCATCTGTCTTCTTACCGTTTTGCACGAGAAGCGTAGAATCCCTCGCGAGCGGCAACTCTGAGTCGGTGAGGGTAGCGTCAGACGCGTTGTCTGATGCCGAGGTGGGGGTAGTGGGGGCGGTCGGCGAGTCGGACAGGCCGCGGCTGCGCGTGCGACGCCGCCCGCTGCCGGTGCTCGATCCGCTGCCGCTGCCCGAGCCGTATGGGTGTAGCCGGCCCAGGCCTGGAAGCAATGCGCTCGTCAATATAAACTCAATTCTTATTCTTGACTGAATGAAGGTGAATAATTGTGTCATATTTTTTTTGCGGCATTTAAGCATCACCGGACTTTTTTTTTGGGGCGGCGAGAAACTTAAAGGGCTTCTTAACCAAAACGCCGTCAGAGATTTTCTAGAGGGAATAGCACCGCGCCCTAGTGCGTGTCACCGTTCGTTACTAGATTCTCCGAGGTGTTCGCATCAGATCGGGAGTGGGGCAACAAGGACAATAAGGGCGCCCTTAAAGACTAAGACCTCGGCTCGGGTTGACCGGGTCGTGAGAGTCAAGAAAAACGCCCAGGTACAGGTCTGTACCTGGTATAGAGCGCGTGTGAACCGGGTCGTCGTCGTATCCTTGTTCTACGAGTACGGTGTCTTGGGCCTATGCGAGTGTGCATGCCTAGTGTATTATGTGAATGTGTAGTGGATTTGAGAATCGGGCGGGATAATTGTATCAGTTTAGATAAAAGATAATTCATGTAAAGACTTCGATTTAGGAAGAATTGAGACGCGTGAAATCTATCTCACTTAAATCACCAATAGACAGAATAAACACATGAATTTGTATGAGGTGCTCGTTGATGTAGCAGTAATATCCGTGAAAGTGAAACAATTTTTTCACTGGCCGGTCTCAAATAGCTGCCTTTATTTTCCACAAAAAAACTAGTGATGGCTAGTATACATTTATCTATAAATTTGCAAGTACTTAAAACCAATTGTTTGTGGTCACCACCAGAAACAAGGATAGCATTGTATTTTTACCTTCTGTTTTGTTAATAATAATAAAGTATTTAACAATTAAATACTTTTTTACTGTTTGTGGATGGATGTATATTTTGATAACTATAAAATATTTTACTTCACGCTTAAAGTAAATTATGAACTATTTTTTACAAATAACAAATCATCAGTACGTTCACAATCAAATACATTGAATACATTGTATTGATATATTTTTTTATACTTTTGCTAATATATTCACTATTTACCATACGAAAATGTATCCTACATTTTCGTTGCCTTATTTTCTACATTACATCCTCGTCAAAAAGAACTAATGTATGGTGATTTTATATGTTTCATCAGAGCACGAACATTACGTAGAATAATAAATAGAAAGGTTTAATTCTCGACGACATCAAAAGATTCACAACAGAACGTACGGGGATAACAATAAAATCAAAGGCAAAAAGGTTGTTCCACGAACTGAATATTTTAAAGTCGTAGGTGACTTTCTCATACACTAAGTACTTTTCAACTCAGATATTGGAGCGAGACTTGATCAAAATAAAATAACAAAAGAAAACAAGCCGCGCAAACAAATAAACATGAGACAACCGTAATAATAATTAGAAATAATAAGGAACATGACAAAGAGTACAATAAGAATGCTCTTCGTACAAATTTTAATGTAAATGGGAAACAAAACGGGCCAGCGTGGCTGCAGATAAAGTCAATTTTAAAGATGTTTTGACTGGAATAAATAAGCTATAGAGTTTCGTTGATGATGTAAAAAAAATGATAAAGGTTGCTTTTTAGATACAACGATTATAATAATAAAGTAAATAAATGAATAACGGTTAGTGTAGATAACAAATACTCGAATGACATTTCATAAACTATATTAATACTTTGCTGTAAATACCTAAAAACTTTCATGCCAAAAGCAATAGTTTCATTAATTTAGACATGTAATTGTCTACAAAATGCAAACCACGCTACCCAGAGTTCATAACATTGAAATCAGTTATATACTTATAGAATGGTTGGAATACTCAACAGCCGCTCGCTCGGCTCGGATGACTAACTTTGTTTTATTTTCCTTTGTTTGTTATATATTAAAGCAAAGTGATGAATTGTCAATGAATTATATTCGTTTATACAAGAAAGAATAAACTTACGAACGCTTAGTCGTTACTCTATAGAGAAATACGAGAAGCGCTTCTGTGGTCGTGTAGTTAGACCACCACTGGTATCAAACCCAGAGGTTCCAGATTCGATTATAAGCGGAAAAATATATTAAGCTAGATTTAATATTATTTCAAGCCAAGGTCAAAGAATTAGATGCAGTGCAACTGCATTTAATCACAACACACAATTAAACCATTTACCTACAACAACATTATTTCGATACATTGCCATTCCTTCAAAATAGTATCGAGTGCCTAAGTTAGAAAAAGATTCTTCATCAAACCTAACTCAACTGTGCAGCGTTTGATAAGAATCGAAATATGTTTGATCCATAATACTAAATTGACTCAAATAAATAAGGTCCCGTGCAATTAAGGCTCTTAAAGACGTAGAAGATGTATAGGCAACTCCCCGGATGCTGCAGGTGTCCATTTGCACATCTGCAGCATCGTAAATACCGTAAATACGGTGATGACCACTTGGTGGCTCGCCTGCTAGTTTGACGTCTTTTAACATTAATAGAAAAATGAGGAGAATCTAAAAAGAAGTAAAGTGACCCATGTAGCCCGAAGAATTTCAGTGGCAGAAAGCGTGGCACATTACTCGTAGAACTGACGGCCAAAGGAGCCGAAAATTTATCGAGTGGCGACCGCGTACTAGAAGACGCAGCGTGGGTGGACCTCCAACAAGGTGCACTGACAGATGAGGGCAGCGCACTACCGGACGTTGTTGGTTTTCTTTGAAACCTTTGTCCAGCAGTAGTTGACTTTACCTGGCATTTTGATTTAGATGAATGCTTTAATCTTCTTCAAGCTCCTTCTTTATATCATACATTTTTAGAGCAACCAAATACGTACCCTTTATATTTACGAGGAACCAATTTGTACTAAGAACATGTTTAACAGTGACCTGAGTACAAACCATTCCATTTTCTGGACAAAAAAGTGGAGCAATAAGGAAAAACCGTAGGAAATGTGAGTGAATATTTCCAACACGTCGGTTCACCTGTAATCAGGGCTTGCGTCTTTGATGTCGCGGAGCTTTTATTAAGTAATGCTGTGGCTCTCAGAAGGAAAAATGTTCGGGGGACTTAAGAAACCCGCGCTCGATGAAACTCCTTTGACTTTGCGATTTGTGAGAGAAAGCATTATATCTGCGTTTCCGGTCTGCTCATTCAGGAAAGCTCGAGTCGACGTTATTATATATTTAGTAACTGGTCCCGGATTACAAAGAACTAGCTTTGTGCTACTGCATGGGATATGCCTAGATTGGGTATGGCGCTGGTTGCTTACGAATGATCACCAACAGAACGACCAACGTTAATACAAAATGTTCTCTCTAGCAATATAGTAAGGATTTATTTAGAGTATAAACCTATATTGTTTTTTGAAATA
The DNA here is from genome assembly GCA_963082485.1 of Eudonia mercurella. NCBI lineage: Eukaryota > Metazoa > Arthropoda > Insecta > Lepidoptera > Crambidae > Eudonia > Eudonia mercurella. Next base: position 18,489,989 of record OY720027.1, on the reverse strand, counting down.
AATTGAGCGAATGCAAAACATTTCAATGACACTTAGCTAAATTTACAATACTAAAGTTACAGATATAAGTACCATTATGTAATTGTCCCTAATTTGAGATCTATTAATAATATAGCATTTAATAACTAAGAAGTACCAATGTTTACAGTTACCTACTACGTTCAAGAAACAACACAAAAACTTAGTTGGCACACCAACAGAATCATTATGAAAAGAACAAGTTAAATCTTAGGATAAAACAGGCCTAAATACCTAATGAAGCAAGCTCAGATTCAAGGTTCAACAGAATCCATTAGATGTATTAGGTAATTACTGAGATAGTACTACTTTACCTTCTACATAGATTCATCACTTCAGTCTTATAAGTTAGTGGTCCGCTTTTAAAACCAGCTATGGAAAAAGATAATATCCGTAACATATCAAAGTTATCCCTCTCTAATTTACCTAAAACGATTTCAAATAAACGAAATTTCATTTCAATAGATTTACCCAAGTAAAAAGCGATAAAATTCACTGACTGATCTCAGAATTTCAATTTCGCAACATTATAAGAATCTACCTAAAAAGATATCTCATTACGAGATCCACAAAAAAGCTTCCGTCGAAGTTAAAGTTCGACCGATGTTCGTCAAATTCTTTAATCTGCTTACTTAAGTCTAATAGTTGAGATCATATGGAGATCATTAGGGAAAAAGTATCAAAAAGGAATAAACCAGTCCTAGAAGAGTGCTCTTAGGGCTTCGAGCGAAAACTTTTTAATTTAAAGCAAACATCTTGAGAGGCCCAACTCAAAGGACTCGAAGGAAATAAAATTAGTTTCGAATGTACCTCATTACTGGACTCCGTAATTGAGTATGCAGATTGCATGTTAAAAGTTTTTAAGAAGTTTTTTTTAGAAACCACGTCAACTGGGCCGTTTAGTGCTGAGCGGTTTTATTCGCGATTAAAGAGAGAAATTCAAATAAAAACTTTTTGAGCCACCAATTTAAATAAACTAGGCAAAAAGCACGGCGGCGTCCAAACTAAAACTATCGCTCAAAAACGCGTTTGTTTTTTAGTTGGCGCACCATTTGATTAGGAGAATTTAACTGACAAAAATATTTATTTGCAGAAATTTCGAATGTTTTCGCTTGAATATTCCCTATTAAGAGCTATTTACATTTCTCCCAAGCCGTTCAGCATAACAATAAAAACGATAGCAATCTCAGGCTTTTGTAACTGAAACCATCTATTCATAAACCTATTTCCCATCACCTACATCTTCAAGAAACCCTTGGCAACATCTAATCGAATGGCCGCAAACTTGTTCAATGCGATAATTAAGGACGCTACCGACGGAACCCTTCACAAAGGAGGTCCAAACAAAAAGGACAATGAGCTCGTTAGAGCAGAATTTTTGCCAGAACCCCCCTCTCCCCACTTCACGATCGAGTTGGAGAGACTTCTGGGTAAGGAATGCTAATTGTAAGTGGATTGCATAATGCTGATGCCGACTCAGGAGATGCATGTTTTTGTGCTGTTTATAAAATATTTACATTGCAAGCGATTTTGTTATAATTCTTTATTTTTATTTATTGACGGTATTGATGTTGTTTTACATACAGAGTAATCAATTAAACCTGATTCAATTTATACTGTTTTCTAAAGTAATTATTTATGATGCGAACACTGCACATTAAAATGAAAAATTATACAGATCTACTTGCGTTAACCTTACATAATTATTTAAATTATAATCGTGACGAATTTTTTTTTAATGTCCGTGGTAACTTAGACATTCTATAAAATAAACGGGAGTAAATGCGTATAAAGCATTTCATTTCTATTTTAAGTGACTTTATATATTATTACCATACCATACAAACTTCGATAATTTTCTATTAAAACTTTCAATTGGACATTTAGTCGCATATATTTAGTTAAATACACGTTTTTTTACAAATTTTATCGTCGAAAAGATATAGTGGTATCTGTATTTTTTTAGAGTATTTCGTTAGAATTATCTAATTGGTTTGTAAAATATTGATCTTTGACGGTTATATGGAATAAAGATATGTATACTGGCTTAAGTTATAATTATGCCAAAAACTAATGAGCCATTGTTGAGTAAGTTCCCGTCAACAGATATAAGAAAAGTTTATAATCTGGGCTTTAATTTTTTTAAACAGTTTAGTAAGATTCTTTTTTTGTATTTATTAAAATATTTCTACTATTGGGGTAAAAATATATTAACTAGAGTCAGTAGTAATTTCACGATGATTGCAAACTCACCAATATAATTCATACAACAAACAAAATGACAAAATAATCCGATTTGAAGTAGCTCACTTTAACACTATATTTTCCATTTAATATTATATTTTTCTCACCACAATTACGCACTATTTAACGCTGTAAAGTTTCCGATAAAAAGTGTTTCGGAATCACAAAAATTGCATCTAACACGTTTGTCCAAAACGTGTGTTATAATAAAACTAATTCGCAAAACTAGACGTTTAGAATCGAGTTGCGTGGGTGCCGGCGGACTAACATAAATAAAAATATTTGCCTGTTTCCTCTGGTACTGATAATTGTTAACGTATCTGTGAGCGCAGGACGTCCTGCATTGATAACGGTGACCGGTTGGTTTTTTTAACACAACATCTTTGTTTTCAGCTTTATTTAAAAAACAAACAAAACTGCTAATTGTATTTTTTTACTATGGCTAAAGTTGAATGTTGAAACCCTTTTCACTCGGAATCCTTATTTACTGTGAAATTAGCTATCTTATCTATAATTGCATTTACGTTAAAGCGAAGAACTTAGATAAGATGGTTGTACCTAGCAAGGGGGACTTAAAACCAGCTTCACCAATGTCAAATATACTAACAAGTACTATTCGCTGGTAATCGAGCCTGGGACGTATTAATCCATAGAGGCAGCTTTGGTGTTTTTATTTTTATAGTTTATTAAACTCAACATCAAGTGATATCAAGGCACTGCACTGTGCTTACCCGTTAATATAAAAAAAGAAAAATTTACAATTAAAAAATATAAAAGCCGAGGATCTCATTGAAAATTAACTTACTACGTGGCAGAGCGTTCATTAATATTTTTTAATTCGATTTTCGTAGTATGCCATTTTGTTCCTTAGAAACCTTTTTTTTAATTTTTATGCTTAGAATAATAACGCCTAGAACGATAGTGTCAAACAAAGTTCGTCAAAATATTGAGGCACAAAATACTCCGTCGTGTGCGTCAGCAGCTTGTCATTACACACACAACCGTACGAATAAATGTTGCAAGTAAAATAGTAATTTCCCCAAACTCGGGGTAAATGGGTAAGTTACTAAACTCTTATCTTGTTTCATAGTTTAAAATTGTATTGTTGTTACATATGATTTTTTTAATTACTTCAATTTTTTATGTGAAAATAGCCACAAAGTCAATAGTCACAAAAAGAAAATTGTCTTCTATAATTATTACATATTATTTTATTATATTAACGGCATACATTAATAATATTAACTGTTATATACATTACGATGTTTTTATTTAAGTTTGTGATTATTATTTGAAAAAGTTAAAATTGTAAGGTACATATATACATAAATAGTCACGCCTCAATCCCTCAGGAGGGGTAGGCAGAGACAATGGACTGCCACTTCTCTCTTAAACTATTTGGAAGCATAATTTTATCTCATTATGCATTGAATATTATTTCGAGCCTTTAGCAAACTAAAAGATAAGATAAGATGGCGGTGAAGCTACGACTACCACAATTTTCATATCATTAGCTACTTATTTAAAGATACTTACATATAACACGAAAACATGTACATGTAATGTTATGTAAATGTAACAATGTTTGGTGATAAATAAGAATGCCAATATTTATTCATTTACTTTATTGCACAAAAATCAGTCTTATCAGAAAAAAATACTGTTATAACATTTTTTCAGCATGTCAGTTTAAAATCCTTGTAGCTGGATCTATTTTCTAAATAACTGGCGCTTTGATAACAGCAATCGTGATAAATTGTCTTTCTTGGACTCTAACTTGGATAAAAACAATTCTAAATAAAAAAAACTCGGAACACAAAATGGGGTAAAAGTTTTCCTACATCTAGCAAAACATACATGGAATGACATATTACAAATTTACGAACATTAATATCGTGTTTTACGAAAAAATAGACATTGATTAGCTGTTCTTACAGGTGAAATGTAATCTTAGCATCCTTTTTGCTAGATTCTGACTTGTGAAAGCATCCTTTGATGGCACAAATCGTCATTATAAAAAAAAATTGCGGAGCTGCTTACGACACGACGTGACCTTGGATACTAGCGAGCCGTTCGGCCAACCAAGCCACATATGGCTTGGTTAAACTTGCCTCAATCGCCGTGCGCGTACTCGGCTTCTAGGCGTTATTATTCTAAGTTTTTATGTAAATGTTACATACTCGTAAAATAATTAATAATTTCACGATCAATATCACTAGACATATTCTGCTTAAACTGACAAGTAATTGGATAACTTAAGTTTTCCTCGACACATATCCTCACACTTAAAAACATGTTTAAACAGCTCATAAAATGAACAAAATACTTCCAAAAATACTCTGGCAAAAATAGTAATGCACTTTATTGCTGAAAATGACAGAGTCAAAGGAACCAATATTTGTCAACAACTTCTTCCAAACTCAAATACGGACAATAGATCTATTTTCTTTTACAAGTAATATCATGTCAGTTTCGGTCCACAATTTTTTATCTTCAATATCTAAAAGAGCATTCCACACGTTACACGACTCTTGTCAAGGTTTTATATTAGAAAATTCTGCTCTCATTTTGTATGTCTCATTCTATATGAGGATATTCTTGAATAAATATTTCCCATTTTATGCCCTTCCTATTATCACTGTACTCGAAGGTCAATCTACTTCACATTATTATTGTTTGCCATAACATTTTAGGTAGGAGTACTTGCTACCTTTCTATAAAGAATAGATTTTGTTTTTCCAAAAGGCCTATTCAATTTTGCTATTTACAATAACAAAGAAGCTTGAATACGAATAAATCTCATAGCAAACTTAGTACAACTAAATCACGTTGCAACAAAGTGAATTTACCAAAAAAAATGTGAACTCATAAATATACAATTGGCATGTTGCGGAATCACGTCGACTCACGTAAGGAGTAACCCCCAAAGATTCTAGTAAAAACATTCGACAAATAAGCGCGGAATCCTTCCGCACGTATTGTTGGCATTTCGTTACTCTAAAAGAAACTACAATCTGAATCCAAAATTTCGCATAAACGAACCGAAAGAACTGGTTAGAAAACAAATGCCGCCACTACGTGCAAACAAAAATACAAAACGTTACATTATTTGGTTTGTTTTTCAGTATACGTGTCAATGTATCTCATAACAGATTTAATTCATTAAAAACATCACATTAATTTGATAAAATAAAATCTCCATCCGGCAGACAGTCATTTGTTTTTACTCGAGGGTTACTGCCAATCCCAACTTGGTCATTTGATCACCCACAAATACAAAGACCCTTTTATGTCCGTATGTAAATCAATGTGACTTTCCAGAGTCCCAGTTTCGTATATAATATTCTAAACACGGTGCCCGGCGTTAAGGCAAACGTAGAAATTTGTCACATGAGCGATGGTTCACCTACGTGTTTCGCCGTCCAAATCCCAAATATAATCCTTCTCTGTGCAAATAAAACACACCTTTATTACTTTAAAGAGAAAAGCTTAAATCCTGCGAGGCCTCCTTCGGGGATTTCATATTTCATACGTGCATGAACAGGGATTATCGCGCGATTTTATATCTTAACACTGTAATCGAAGGGATCTTTTTTGATTGTGTACGCCTTCTGTCTCCAGACAGAGTTGTAGTTACGCGGAGTGCGACTGTATGATTTTATGCCAGCAAGAGTAAAGAAGGTTGACAAATAGGTCGGGCGTGCCGATGTTCAGTTTTATTAAAATTAAAATGTTCTATCGAGATATTAATAAAAGGCGGTAAGGTCGGAAATTGCTTGGATTCCACAGTTTGGATTTACAGCGGGAACACGGGGATAAGCTGAACATTTTTATTATCATCGTACTAGTTTATTGCGTCTCGAGCTCGAGCATTAGAAATAATCTGCACCGTCGGGTATATTTTTTAAAACTCTAAGCGTAGACATCTTAAGAGAAAACGTAACTGTCGCGATAATCTTAATATCTCCACTTGGTCCGTCGTCGTTGAGGCAAAATGGCAGAGATACGGTTTGTGAGATTTAAGTTGTGAAAATTTTTACTGTGCATTCCCCTCAGTTTATCTTCCCTGAATCCAGAGTACCTACGAAATGAAACATTTAAAAGTAAAAACTTTACTTTTCTATAGATTATACAAACCAATATACGTATACAACGCGTACAATTGATTAAATTGTAAAATATTGCGGCAAGGAAGTCCTACGAAAATAAAATGCACGATAAATCTGTCAATGTTAAGCAAAACAGCAGAGCCGAAGGGCCCGTCCACAGCCGTAACTCACATCTTAGTCGTGCAATTTTACCGACAATTTATTCCATGAACTGTAGTTGTCAAACGCTGACGTTTACGAATCTAAAGAATAAATGATAGACAAAAGAGAGGCTGAGACAACCGGCTTAGATATTGTGGTCACGTATCACGCGAGACTCGACAGAGGCGCAATCTTCGAGTAAAGAATTACATTTATATAAGGATGGGGAAATATCTAGTAATTCAATGCATGGAAGCGACGAAATGCATGCTGATCAAGTAGAGGGACATAATGGTTTGTAAAATTGTATGTTACAAACTTTGATTTAAAACAACTCAAGTGGCAAGATACCAGTCAGGTAGCTATGGGTAGTTTTAAAGGCTAGTGGTGAAGCAACACGCATACGAAAGGTAACATTGTGTGACACTTGCTTGCTGTTTTTGTCTACCTAAAGTAAACTTTGCAATGGATTAGCTCTATTAGAGAGTAAGTCAGTAAAGTATATTGTGTACTAAGAGTGGCAATGCGATATGTCTAAGGAACTGAGACCTTCTGATGTCTTCTTTACTTAAAAACATTTAAAAACCAACAAATGGTGTCATAATTACATTGACCTTGTCTGCTGAAGCCTCTGCGTGTAGGTTTCACGTCAGACCAAACAAAACAAAACACTCATACAACAGATTATTTTATGAACAGCATTGACACCTAATTACGACTAAGCCTTACATTATAATTATTTTTATCATAAACATAACCAACAACGAATATTGTTACATCATTGATACATTATACTATTACTATGTGTTTATCATATAATGAGTGACATAAATGTATTTGGAAAGAGTGATAATCATAACATTTATCATGGCTGTCAGAGGCAAATGTACAAATTATTATTATATCTTATTTTTCTTTTATTTAATATTAGCCCTAAACAAACGGTTGCTACGATGACAAAATGATATCATCTGACGACAGCTGATATACTGATGTCCCTGAGGATCAATCGACCACATTCCAAATAAACACGCAACAATCAACCCAATGATTGCGAATCATCTGAACTAGATCCGAAAATCCCGACAGTGAGTGTTTGTTTTTGATTTTTGTCTAACGAGACAATGGGGAAATGATGAGGACTATGCCGTACGTCGCCTTTGGGACTTCACCCCATGCCGTCACTACCACCCCTCTGTGTAGCGCTCAGGCGATTGTTTACCTTACTATCTACAAGATACGATTTAATTTATTTTAAAACTTTTATGCTTTAGGGACGTTTTATAGTTTGTGCCGGCACATATGGCGTCAAACGGGCTACGGCGAGTAACGGCATGCCACTCGAGGGATTCGGATTGGCCTCAATACTCTACAGGACATCCACTACATCATTCCTAGCTCGGCCTTTTAGCTTGAAATTCATGTGCGTTTTCAAAGAAAACGAAAATATTTGCCCTATAAAAGTTTGATTCAAGATACAAAGCACAGATACTGTCGACTACATTAATCACGAATACGAAAGTCAATTTGTAGCAGCACTATAGATCAGATCCAACAACAACAACATCACCAAAATACGACCTCTACAAATCACATTAATGAACTGGAAAATTAATAGAGCATCAGTCACTAAATTAGAAGATTAGCAAGATCTAACCGAAAACCGATTCGATCCGCTTATGTGCCGCTAATTAGACGCCTGTTGTTTACCTTTGTAATGATCCGACATCAAAGTAGGATCTGGGTGTAGCCCGCACTGAGTTCCAAAGTGCTGTGGTAGATCCTGAGCTCGAACTTAGTGATTTATTTACGTTGTCGGGTATTGATCGACGTTGTATGAAACTGCTACCGTTCGGGGAGGATTCGCGACGAATTCAGGTCAAGTGGATGGGACTCTCTCATATCGTTTGTTTATGTAAATAATGTTTTATGTTGTACTTTGATTTTTTGCTTGACTCTTTGCGCGTTATCATCGTGATCGTTTCCTTGTTCAATAAACTACTTGTCATTATTTACATATAAATTTACGCAAATATTGTTGCGAACAAATTACAATTTGAAAAAAGACAAAGTGTTAAAAAAATCTACTTTTACTTAGTAATCCAAAGGAGCCCTATTCAATGTCGACAACTACGTCATCAACATCCGATCTTAATTTTTTTGCAAATATTGAAAGATCAGTTAAGAATAAGGCAAGCTATATTTATGATTATTTACATATAATTTTACGCAAATATTGTTGCGAACGATTATAATTTGAAAAAAGACTAAAGCGTTGATAAGATTCCACAAGCAGGATTCGAACCCGCACCCCATGACATGCCGGCCATCTTTTTTCAAACTAATTGTCACTGAACTGCATTATTATTGCAAAAATGCTATGCCCTTAATTGTATTCTCTTATACATTCATTTATTCCTCTACTACTTTTAGAGTTCTAACATACTTTTTACGAGCATTTTACGTTTAACATTTTTCTTTTTTAAATGTTGAATACGCCATAGATGAAATCATTAAATTTTAACCTGTTTTACCGTGTCCACTCAGTCAACTGATTTTAATTCCAGGGAAGCTATAAAGCGAAAACTATTACGGCCCAAAATATCGCCAGGGCCATTTCAGGGGTAGGGTCGAGCCGTAAGTTCTCCTAGATGGCGCTTATTACATAACTTGGTAGGTCCTGTTATTTACTTCAGGTCGTAAATATTCTATATAGCACTTAAATCGTTGTAGCAAAGTCGATTTTTTTATAAAACGCCTGATATAGATTTCCAGACATGAGCTTTGGCAAGTCCATCAATATGTAGGTTAGAGAAGGTAATAGTATTGTTTTCATGATAACACAAATCTTTGTTTTCCTTAATTAATTGTTGACATATACCAAATAAATTGTTTTCATAAAATTATGATCAAGTTAATGTGACCGTAGAATCTACAACAATTTAATGATCAATATAATCTATTAGCTGTGTTTATTTACATATAATTTTACGAAAATATTGTTGCGAACAAATTACAATTTGAAAAAAGACAAAGTGTTGAAAAATCCATTAGCGGGACTCGAACCCGTACCCCATGACATGCCGGGTCAGATGCACTGCCAACTATAAATTGTAATTTGTTCGCAACAATATTTGCGTAAAATTATATGTAAATAATCATAAATATACCTTGCCTTATTCTTAACTGATCTTTCAATATATCTAATCTTAATATTTTAATGTTTTATGAAATTATGTCAATATGATTGTTATCGGTTTTGTGAAATAAATAAAAAAAAAAAAAAATATATATATTTGTAAAAATATTTATATAAACTATGCCACGATAGCATAGTTGGCAGTGCACCTGACCCGGCATGTCATGAGGTGCGGGTTCGAATCCCGCACGTGGATTATTTTTTCAACACTTTGTCTTTTTTCAAACTATGGGTGTGAATTTATCCGAATTGAATAAACCCGTTGTCAGGTGCCTGATAAATAACTTAACTTTATTTATTTATTTTTGTTTTATTATTATTAGCCCTCACTGTCCCTGCTGGGCAAAGGCCTCCCTTCATTTCTTCCACCCATTGCGGTCCTTAGCTAATTCATCCCAATTTAGGTTAAATACATCCAGTATTTTGATTGCCATGTCATAAGATATTTTACATCGTTGTTGTAAATGGTTTATGTATAATAACGATGTACTCGTTATTATCAATGCTGTCACAAAAAAATACATTTACAGGAAAAGTCCTTCAAATTTTTCAATTAAATTAGTTAATCTTTTAACCTACGTAATTATCGTGTAATTAGTGTTAATTCGTCTGATGGTGCAGTTAAAACGTAGCATTATAAGTAGCAAGATTTAAATTGGGAACCTATCGAATTGCACAGTCGAACCGGAGGTAAATAATTGAAGTAATTGTTGGATCCAACCGGGTCAGATCGGGTCAATTAATCGTCGGATGCTAGTAGAATCAATTTATGTGACCAGAACTACGAAACGTGCTCGATAATGGTGGCTTTGTTTAGTAGTTAGAAATGATTTACCATACGATGTTTGTACGTCGACAGCTTATTCCTAATCATGATGTATGTATGTAAGTTATCAAAGTAGCAATGTTAAATAATTTTAAATTTGAAAAATAAAATTATTCGCTTTTCATTTAAAAAATTGGAAAATAGAGTTGTGTCAACAATTATGCTACTTAACAAACCTGTTATCTAAAGCAACTGTAATAAAAAAGTTAAACAAATAACAACTTGTAATGTTGTAAATATCTTCTTAAAAAAACATGATAGTCTAAATGTTATTGAGAGAAATCCCAGAAGATTCGTACCCAGCTCGTGAAAAATAAGGTTTTTACAACATCATATTTGATTAAATTTTATTTACTTAGACGCTAATTACAATAGATTGTTGCTAAAGGTTGAATAAATTTGATGGTGTTCTTAGGAAATAGACTTCTTTGATTGCTAATATCAGGGCGCTGACGTCTCCGGGTGGTAGCAACGTCGGTGGCACAATAAACTTGATTGCGCTAAGAAAAATAAAAAGATGGGACTTCCAATTTAGTATGACCTCCTGGAATATACGGAATTTGATGGAAACAGCGCCTCCTGAGAGATCAATTCAAGTGGCTGAGGTAAGGTGTGGGTGGCGAGAGTGGCACTTTTACCGATCCGCCTTATTTTAACACCGAAATTTATTTTAGGTTTGTATTGACACAGTTTAAGCGCGGAATCTAATGTGATAGCGGATTTATTTTTACTTTAGCGTCTGTGTAACATTCAATTTAAAAGAGAGCTTTCGTATTTTGTAGCTCGGTCAAAGTGTTTCATTTCAATATGCACTGCATATTCATCGTCTAACTTTAGAAAGTATGTCGTATGAATTGTTTAACCATTTTCGGTGGCATGAAGGGTACTGTAATCTCATTAGTGATACCTGTTATATATTACCTGTTATACTTTCAGCTTCTTATGCACATCACATTAAGTTTTTTATTTTATTTTAGTTGATTATAAGTTTACATCGTCCATTGCTATTGTTAGTTATGGTTTTGCCATTAGACTACTAAACATGTGAAGCTTATCTTTTTATAATAAAATATCTCATAAATCATCCCTTTTATAGCATGAGCTACGTTGCTTTAACTGTTTTTTGTTCAAATAGCGATAGTGCGTATCTCACCCTCATAATAATATTTAATTCTAAAAACTGTACGTGCTAATGACACATACCTACTGATAACACTAAAAGTTCAGTAAATAATGTTGGCTACAAGTTCAACGACCGAACGAGCACAATCCAACCGAACGGAAGAATAAAAACTACACAGCCGAACAATAAAAACAGAATACAAAAAAAAACCATAACGTTTCTTCTGTCTAAATTTACATGCACCGAAAAATCTCATAAATATTAAAGCTTGAGTACAGCAGTCTACTAAAAGCACGCTGAAAAACCTTTGTGTCTCTGTTTTAAACAATAAACGAAATCCCGAGACGCAGTAGGGGTATAAATAGTAAGGAAACTTCATCTCAACCTTTAGAAGCAGCTATGTTTGCGTTAAATGCAATGTCACTGCTCCGATCTCAAAGGTTCTCAAAGGCTCATCCGAAATTATCAAAACAATGACTCATGTTATGTTATGCGTCAAGTGTATTATTTTTCTTCTTCAAATCTACCATACTGTAAAACAATATTAGATGTCTACTGAGCCACGTTTTTTAAATCCTGCTTAATAGGTTTGCGGCACATTCTAAACGTATCTCGAGAATGCATTATACCAACAATATGTTTAGTGCTCGAGAGAGGGCGTTTGACTGCAGTAAAGTTATCTTTATGTCTTCATTTCTTCTAAAATAGAACGTCCATATGGTACAGCATTGAAATCGTCTCTACGACTTCTAACAGCGCTCGTATCTTCAACATTATGAACATCTGTATCGACAAAACTCTGTGGCTCTAAATTATTCCGTTCGGAGGCACAGTAACGGTAATTAACTTCTGACATTTCTTGACTAATTACTTCCCTCGATAATAAACTAGGAATCAATTTTGAACATTTAAGTTTCTGTTCAATTTATTGTAAAGGAATACAAAGTATTAAATTTAAACGTAGCAGATAATAATGTATGGAAAATAGACATTTTGTGATAATTTATACGCGTGGTTCAGTTGGGTTATTGCTCTGTCTCCACTGAAGCATCACCGAGTATCACATCGTACATTATAATTAAAGCATTGAGAAGGGTAATTTAAATTCCAAATGAACTATCATCATCCGACGTAAAGTTACAATGTTATTAATCACTAGTTGTCGCCCGCGACTTCGTTCGCAAAGACTACACAGACTACACTATCCCACAGGAACCTGTTATCGGGATAAAAAGTATCCTGTATCCTATATCCTAGTCAAAGTCATGGCCTGTCTATGTGCAAAGTTTCATCCAAATCCGTTCAGCCATTTTTACGTGATGCGCGGTCAAATAAACAGATAAACAGATAGACAGACAGACAAAAATTCTAAAATCTGATGGAACGTGTTCTGTTATCGATTCTGAGTATCCCCGGCTAACTTTTTTTCGAATATCTTCCATGTACTGACTTTCGACCCTCTTTAGCTTTATCTATAATCTATAATAATATTGGGTCCTATGAATTATGACCTATGAAATTCACGTTTTTTTTTTACTTATTAATAGGTGTATTACTTCTAAAAGTCAATACCGGTTGTTAATATTATTATACACCTCTAATTAGGACTTTGTTACTTAGGCTTCAGTAATAACAATGATTATTCATTTTGTGTCTTAATGGCCTTTTTTTTTAATTGACTTCTTTTTTGTTTCGCGGAATTGACTTTTTGTTTCGTTGTAGCTTTAAAGGGACTGCATTTTTTAGGTTTTTAATGTCTGCTATATTTAGCTAGTGAAACAAACACACTACCCTTAATTTTTTATCGTGTTAACATAAATAGTAAAAAAACGTTAGTATGAAAAATATAATTTTATAAAAATCTTCATACAAAACGTCAATTTCATAGGTAAGGACCTAATATTATAAAGAGGAAACCTTTGTATTTTTGTATGTATATATGTTTGCAACGAATAAATTCAAAAACTACTGGATCGATTAAAAAAATTCTTTCATCATTAGAATGCTACATTGGCGCTGAGTAACATAGGCTATATTAAAAAAGTCCACCCGTGCGAAGCAGGGACGGGCCGCTACTTATATGTATAGATGTAGAATCGGCTTCGAAATCAAATGAGTATGAATTTTACGATTGTCAATGTCCTGTCATCTAAATGTCTCATTATTGAACTCGTATCGAAATAAAAAGTGTTCTTCAACTTGTATCATTGTAACATAAAATATTTAAGAAAACACTGTAACGTTAAATATAACATTTTTATTTGTAAGAGAGAATATTAATTTGATATTATTTAGGATTATAAAAAAAGTTGAAAAGTTTACTTTCTTGTAGAACATAACTTACATTGAAAAGGTTGCTCGTTCGCGTCGCGCAAACAAAAGTTTAAAAATCCCCGTCGCGTCTTTCGCAATTCCATACGTTTCGTTGTCAGATCAGTAACTGTAAATATAGCAAGAGATCACAATCTAAAACTGCAGCTATTCCCACGTAATAACACGGCACCGTTTCCTAGTGCATCGCACACAAAGCCACCCCGGTTTCTTATCAAAATGTCAAGGAAAATGTGACGTTGTTCTTCCCTACTAGCTACTACATAACTCGCAACTACCAACTTGGGAGCTATTCGGTCTGTATTACCTACTACATGCTCCCAACCTTCTTATTTTACATTCGAAATTTAAAATTACCGCCATCTTTATTACCGTGTTGACAGATTTACATATAACGTCAGATAGACTGCGTTCACTATGCTTTAAATTTGTAGTGAATGCTTACAAAATGCGACAAATGATTTAAAGTTGTAATAAAAATGTATTCACTAAGATTATACCAGGTAATTTTATCACATTCTTCTCTTTATCTACCATCTATAGTAAGTTCTTTTACGTTTAGTACATTAATTTCTAATAAATTTATCATTTATCATTCTTATTAACATAACATAGACGGTTGTCCAAAATTATCATAACTGTTTTCAATATTGGCCAAAGAGTGTCTGTTTCTAGAGAATTAATAAATAAAAACTCGATTGATGTTATTAATGCAACTTGTACTTCTTATTGTAAACGCTGGGGGAAAATGGAATCGAAATAACATTGCTGACGCAAATTATTTAATCACCTCACTGCCGCCAACAAAGGAGCTTAAATGAATGGTAAAAAAACTGTGGGCCGACTGCTGGAGATGGATACTTCAATAGTTTAATAGTTTATTAATTATCAACGGAACATGCTTCCATTGCGTTGGTTTTAAACTTCTTATTTGCAGAAATTTTTATGTGAAATGCTTACTTTTTATAGGACTATAGAACATTAAAGGTATAATTTTTGTAGTGTACCCCGTGGATGATATAAGGGTAGCGAGTACAACTTGAATTCGAGAGGGTCAAGATCAGGGGCAGTGTTTCAGCGAAAGGAGGCATATACTTAGCAATTTGTACTTTAGACAGATAACGCTGTTTTTTAAAAAAGTAGAATTTAAGTTATAATACAAATTATTATTTATCTTTCTATTAAAAAAAAAATATATTTACAATGTTAATTATGTAGTTACAAGATAAAATCAACCAGTCTCGGGTAGCTCAAGTGGGAATCCGACCCACGACCCTTTCATCCAATGCTCTGACCGCTGAACTACCGAATTGTATCTTATAAATACAGGGTATGATCACGCTCTATCTATTAATATTATGTTGAATAAACAATAAACATAAAACCTTAAAATAAGAGGAAACACTGTTAATAGGAGCATAAAAGTAACGCAATAGTATTTTCATACAATTTATAGTTCCGATGTAAAATCATAGATGGCGTGATCAACAATCCTGAATCGCGCTATCAAGATGTTTATAAATTTGCAAATATACTCAAAATGTTTTGTGTCATTTGTTGCTTTTTCCATAATACAAATTTTAAGAAACATCGGACTTTCATTTAACTCTCGCTCTAGACTTGCGGTTTGTACAGGGTAAATTACTAAATCAGAAATTAACAAATAAATATTCAACATAGTTAAGCGTAAAACTGAAAGTACTACGTTGCTTATTTGTTATTAGCGAAGCCCTACTAATGAAACAGATCACAAAGTTAGAATCGACAGTTTTGGAAACATAAAAGCAATCAGTTGAGACTAGGATTTCATAGCAGCATACAATTTGTAGGCCTTTGTCCAGCAGTGGACGTCTTTTGGCTGAGATGATGATGATGATGATGATGATACAATTTGTTAAAAAGGGCTCAGCATTTTTCTGCATATGCTGACAAGTTAAAATGTACAAGGAGTTCAAATAGAATTTCATATGCAAAGCAGCCTATGTAACAAGCTTTCCTGTGAAATTCACAACGCTAAAACAGAGAACAGTCACAAAATGAACAAGAAGGCCTTTACAAAGCCTACGAGACTGTATCGCCAGCCTCTATAAAATATTTTCAATACCCAGCGAAATTGGTCAAAAATTACTTCTCAACAAGATTATCTCGGAAACGCCGGCAGCGCATGCGATTTTTGACTCAGCCGTTTTAAAGTTAAAGATTACTTTCGTGTGTTAGTGGGACGTGACGCGTTCCCAAAGGGCTTGCTTACTGGTAGGGGTAGGTGGTTCATATGGGCAGGCTGTAGTTGCATGAAGAGGAATATTAATATCATCATCATCATCATCTCAGCCAACAGACGTCCATTGCTAGACAAAGGCCTCCCCCAAGGATCTCCACAACGACCGGTAAAATAAAATATATATAATTAACAAACCAAGAAGAGAGTTGTTTTGCTTTGTTTGACCCTTAGCGACTATAGCTCCTAGTGGTATTCAGAGACGGCTATTCCATAGAAATTATGCGGCTCTTTGTAACCTACAATGTGTCAACCATCGATTAACTACCAGGTATCAGGAAATAGCAAAATATATGAAAGGTAATACAAAACTCGTGAATCACACGCGATAATATAAAATTAGAAAAATCTTTTCTATTCACTTTACAATCAGAAATATTTTATGTTGATTTAAACATTAAAAATCTTTACACAGTTAAGTAGGCCGCTAATAGAAAGAACTACGAGTATAACAAATTCAGGAAAAATTTATAGCTACATTTTCACAAAATTATTACTCACTCAATTATTATACACTAGGAACAGAAATCTCTGTCTCCAAAGATATAAGAATCTCTGTCTTAGAACGTGTAACGCATATTATTACGGTATTGAAGGCAGGAAAACAGACGGCTTTTACAGTGGAGTGACGCAAGTTCACAATACAAATTGTTAAAAGCCCACTTACGCCAGTATGCTTTACTTCAAGCTGGTAACAAAAACAAGGCGAATAGTTTTTAATAATTTTTTTTATGCAATCTTTATTATTCTGCAGTCTGCTAGAAATTGTCAAAGTTCACTGGTATCTTTTCAATTAATATATTCTTAAGTACTATTATAAAGCATTTCAGTAGTAATATAAGTCGCTAAAGGATCTACTCGACCCCTAAAAAGGTCTGAAAACGCTGAAACGTCCCGTTTTGGGCTTGGCCGTAAGATAAAATAGGGTCTTAGCGGAATCCTCTTATGAAGCGTTGAATTTACTTTCCGAATCGAATACGTCGATGGTGTTATGAGAAGAAACCTCGAATATATTGTCGTTTTTATAAAGCTAAGGATTTCCTATGACAATGCCCGTGGAGGTTGCAAATATTTTGTCTTAGTACTTTTATGATATATTTTTGCTGGTTTTAAGCAGTAGGCACATTATTTTGATTTGGGACTAGAATTGTATGCTTTTTCTGGCGACACGTGGTGGTGATAAGATCAAGGCGAGATGTCAAAGTGGTAGGTAGCAGTGATGGACATCAACAACGGCGTCAATGCCGTAAATCGAAACTGGGCGTGGCTAGCATAGAACCGCAAAATAGGCGCAAGAAAAGTCAAGCTCTGGACGATAATTGTAATGGCTTTGTGATACATAAAGCTATTTTGCTTTGTCAGAAAAATAAGAAAAAAAAAATTGTAACACTAGCATTAACCCAATTGACCGGACGCACCTAAAGAACCCCTCCCAGGTCGCGCAGAAAGACAGGATTACCAACTTTTTCCATCTCTAACTTCTACTATAAATCGTCATGGCCCAACGAAGAAACTATCGCAAACTACCGAAGCGTCCTCTATTGACAATTTATGGCAGATTTGCATTACGACTGAGTAAATTACAGACCGAATGGAGTAACTTCTCGCTGAGTTGACGTTTTGGGACCCGAGAGCACTATTGATTTTGCCATCAGCGGTGATTTCTTTTTATGACCTTTTTATTGTTGTAAAATTTGGGCCATGAGTTGTGGCTTTACGTTATTACGTATATGATGATACTGCGGTATCTATAGTGCCTTGGTGGGAATTTCTGCCACGTTTGTTGTCTACGTTCGGCAACTAGCAGGAAATCAGCCTTTACCATTAAGGCGGATAAATGAAAAAAGGAAAGTGTCCTGCTATGATAGGGCATTTTCCAATATTATTGACGCTGTAAGGAAGAAAAGAGCTGGACACTTGCTGAGTTTCTTGCCGGTTTTTCTCAGTACGAGATCTCCCGCCCAGAGTAGACTTACGAACCGATGGCATAGTGATATTCATAAGAGCTACTTGTAGCCTAAACTGAATAAATGATTTTGAATTTTGAGATTTTGAAATACTGAACTCATATCAGTCAGTTAGATTAAATTGCGTCATGGTCATTGTTATTCTATTTAAAGTGAATTTAATCCAAGTTTTTAAATCACCGTGGTATAGTAACATTAATATAATTTTTGTTGTTGTTGTTCGGTGTCTCATATTTTAGCACGTCACACGGATAGAGTATATCCGCGATCAGGGTAGGTACATAGAACTAGGTCGCAATATCAGATATTTAACAACAACAACCAACATAGTAGTAATACCGATTTCCTAATCTCTTTAACAGTTCATTCACTCTGTCATTGATATGTACGTATGTGCTTTTTGTATACACACCGGCGAACTGAGTCCAGACAGTACCACCCGACGTTCGATCCTCAAGCTAAACAGCAAACCGCAATTGTCGACCGCGCCGACCACAAACGTAACTCGATCGAATCGATTCACCAGTCTTCTGACCTAAAATCGATACAGCCAGGTATCATTAGCAGCAGTACTTGAATGAACATAATGTGTACAAAATGTGTTATAACTACATATTATAAAACAAAGTCGCTTCCCGCTGTCCCTATGTAAGTATGTATGTATGCTAAGACCTTTAAAACTACGCAACGGATTTTGATGCGGTTTTTTTAAATAGATAGAGTGATTAAGAGGAAGGTTTATATGTATAATATATGCATAGAATTGGACCCGGTACTCAAGCGGACGAAGTAGCAAGCGGGCCGCTAGTTAGTAATAATATTAAATAATGCATTTTTTCTCCCTTCACGTCTTTTTGTTTAATATTCAATGAAAGTTAAAAAAGTAGTAGGACTAGGAAAAATAATTGCAATAAAATTACTAATAAATATTAATATTTTTAAACAGTCTTTCTGAGGGGTCAAGTGTTAGGAGCTTGATGGCACAGCCACTCTCACGGTCAAGTTGCCATGTTGAGAGTTAAAGAACTATTACAATACCAGGTCTCTAGATGAGTGACCAAATTAAAACACCATGAGTGAGCAAATTGAAACACCTAATTGCTACATGCTTCAGCACGTCACGCTTAGATGGAAATGCCAGCTGTGGCCGATAGATGGCGTTCGTTAAAATCCACCAACCCGCATTGGGTCAAGACTATTAACTTTTTAGTTTATTTTTACTTTTTTAAATAAAGCTTTAAATAATAATAGTATGTTGTATGATTCAGTAGCGACACATTTTTATTTGGAAATGCTGTTAATTCTATACAGTTGTGCAGATTTTGCTTTCTTCCCCATAGATAAAAGATGTACCTACATGAGTAGCAAGTAATAAAATATAATAGGACGATTCATTAGTACTTATTGATTAAGTAAAAAAAGGAATAAGGAAAGTATGGCATTATAGTGACATTCATAAGAACTATTAGTAGCCTAAACGGAATAAATGATTTTGAATTTTGAATTTTTGAATAAACGAATTTCTTCACACACCTATATAAGATGATGATGATAATGATGACGTAGAAAGCAATGTAATTAACATAATACATTGTCAATGAACGATATAATTGAGGAGCTCGATGGCGCAGTGGTTAACGCGCCCGGTCTGCGAGTGCTGAGGTTAAGCAACTTTCGCAAAGGCCGGTCATCGGATGGGTGACCAAAATTTATCACCTCGAGCTCCTCCGTGCTTCGGAAGGCACGTTAAGCCGTTGGTTCCGGCTGCATTAGCAGTCGTTAACAACCACCAATCCGCACTGGGCCCGCGTGGTGGTTTATGGCCCTTTCTCCCTATCCATCCATAGGGAAGGCTCGTGCCCCAGCAGTGGGGACATAAATAAGCTGATGATGATGATGATGATGATGAACGATATAAATAAATAATTATAAATTCGAAGCTGTTTTATTTTTCAATTGAAAAGCTTTCCATCAGGGTTGCCAAGTGCGAGTTTCATTCGCCATTCGATCACGTTAACGAAAACGAAAATTTGTATGACAAAATTTTAACTCTTCTCGTATGCCGCCAGGAGGCGCTGCTTCAATGCCATACTAATTTTCGTTATCGTAAACGTAATCGAATGCATACTGATAGTAACCAAAACTCACACTAGGCATCCATAATATCGATTTTACTGTTTCGCAATACCAAGTCAAGGTATTAAAGGCGATCAATTATATATTTACCGGGGTCTAGATACTAATAGTAAACTGATAAGGTATCGGCTCGGAAAACACGACAACAATTCAATCATTGGAAAGTATTTGTCGATGTTGAAACTATTCTGTAAATTTAATCAGAAATTGTATGGATAAAGTTAAGAATGTTTGAGCAACATTGTTTTGAATAAATTGGCGATGTTGTCAACCAAGGGATATTTCTTTTATATTGTTTTCTATATGTAAAAGTTTCTTTAAAATATCCATTTTATTTTTAATTTAAACTTGTATGTGACAATACAATTTTGTCATCAAACAATATTTTTGATTGTATTCAATAGGATTAATATTTAAACATTCTTTATGTTTAGACACTTACATCCTTTTCGCATAAGTGTTGCAAATATCTCTGTAATACCTAATTAAATAATAATAATTTAATTCACGTCAACAACTATTATTAATAATATGAAAAATCTGCTTCTTAAAATTTTACTGGAAAAAATCAACTAGCCTTAAAGCTCAAGTAGGAATCGAATCCAAGTAAAATTTTATCTTGCAATTATATATATAGATAGCATTGTGAATGTTAAAAATTAAAAATAATAAAAATATGCTTCTTATTAAATAAAATAAAATATACATATTATTTGTACCTTGTTTCCAGTACAAAGCTGGCAACCCTTGTTTCAAGGTGGTAAAGAGTTTCGAGTTTCATTGGTCTCTTTGAAATTTGAAAGCTGCGAAATTCAGTGTTGCTTCAGAAATAACAAGGTTTCCGCGGTATTTGTTTGCTAATTCGTTTACGTTTAGTGTGAAACTTAACTCGTGTATAACGTTGTACGATGATTTGATTCTACAGACGAATGCTTTCAGCTATCACTAAAGATGAATATTCAGTTATTGTTAAAAATAGGTGCGAAAATGGCCCATTTTTCATTACAATTATTTATTGTAACAATCATTTTGTTAATATTTTATTGAATCTTTAGCAATTTGACATTGTGCTTGGATTATAAAAACATATCAATCTTTTTAAAACGAAATGGCCTCGAACCCGCGACCTTTGTATAAAAGATCTGTGCTGTAACCGCGCTTTTACAGTTGCTAACTATATATTGCGTAGTGTTGTAAACGTGATTTGTAACAAAAATAGGGTAAGTAAAAAGCGCTTTGCAACACTTAGTACCATGTCATATCTGGGGGCACGGCCGTGCCCCCACCAAGTCGAGCAAAAAAGCGTCACGGCCGTAACATCCTTTTCTCGAAGCAATTCAGACCATTTTCGACCCCCTGTAACTTCGTTGTGGATAAAACTAGAAGACTGAAATTTTCAGTAACCATGTAGGCATTGTAAAGACACGTATATTTCAAATTTCATTCAATTTGAACCAGTATTTTAAGAATTATAACGGGTCAAATTTCTTAATTTTGTCACTCACTGACTGACTCACCGATCATCAAAATTCTAAGGCACTTCTAGCAGACCTAGAAGCTTCAAATTTGGAATATAAGTAGTGTTTGGTGTATGAATCAAGGAAAAACTAAAATATTTTGCAATTTCGGTCCAGTTTTCTAGATACACTAACTGCATAAATAGCTTTGTAATCCCATATAAATGTATAGGATTACAAAGTTACATGTGCAGTTAATGAATCCACTGATTCATGTATAATATAATGGAATAATAGGTTCAGTTAAATTTTTCAATATTGGCTTTATTCGTAACGATGTTTTATTTTATTTATTTTACGGCAATTATTATTATTGCGTGCGAAGCCGCGGGTTTAAGCTAGTCCCATATAAATATAGGCGCATGGTAGTGCCCCTGCCAAATCGACCCTGCCAAATCGAAAGGAAAAAAGTAGAACTGTCTCTACAAAATACAAAAAGAAATGAGATCCCATCAAAAACAATACTTGTCAAAAAAAACCAAGTCTCGCAACTCAGTTGTTCTGCGGTAAAAAGTTGTGAGATCCATGTAATACCAAGTCGGTTATTAATTTATTCAGTCTCTACTTAAGCGACTTTCTGTCTTAATACGTCCAGTCTCTAAGACCACGATCGTGGTCCATAACATTCTTTAATGTTTTATATAAATATACTGAGACTTGGCCATCGCCTGAAAACACGTGTAAATTCAATAGCCTGAAAACACATGTAAATTCAATTATTTAGTGCGATGGCCAAGTCTCAATATATTTATATAAAACATTAAAGAATGTTATGGACCACGATCGTGGTCTTAGAGACTGGACGTATTAAGACAGAAAGTCGCTTAAGTAGAGACTGAATAAATTAATAACCGACTTGGTATTACATGGATCTCACAACTTTTTACCGCAGAACAACTGAGTTGCGAGACTTGGTTTTTTTGACAAGTATTGTTTTTGATGGGATTAACTTTACTGGAAATTGACAACCGCCAGTTAGATTATCTGGTTGCTTTGCCAGAGTGCTAAAGCGTTCAGCGACACCCGCCGCCTAAACAGTATCCACGACAAAACGTAAGCTTTTGCACGCAGCCATCTTCTCGGATCACTGATTAGATATGGAGAGTAACACTTTACGGGGAGAAATAATATCGTGATTTATTATTGCGGGCTAGAATAACGGCTGGCAGATAGCTCATAATGGCCGGAGCGGACGGCTCGCTGAAACGGCCGAGAGTAGCGGTTCCGCAGCCGTATTTTAACATATTATTTTCGGGGGTAGCATTAAATTACGTGGGATTTTTTTGGCGGGAGTTATGAAAGACCATATTTTGCGGAGGTGCGCCCTGAAAGCGATTCTTGCCTTCGAGAGTAGAGCGAAATGAATAATTATTATAGCTACATATTACGTGGCCCCTTTCTCGGGGTTTTATTGAGAGTGGTACCTTTTTCTCTTCGTGAATATTCGCTGCGCCTGTAAAGTAAGTGAAGTATGTTACCTGAGCATTTTTTTTTCTCAGCGGATGAGAATATTTTAGGGTTTGGAATATAGGGTTTGCTTAAGGGTACTGCCGTACTGGACCGTAATAAATAGGATTACTTACATTTTATTGAGTTCGCAATTTGGTGTGTCGTATTTTTCGAACTACTTCTGGGGAAAAAATTATGACATTCCTTTATCACAAATCAGTGCAATGCCAAAAGCTAATTTTGCTGCCAATCACTACAACTGGGTCGTGCGATTTTACCTCGAGAAATTTTACCATTCCTTACAATAATCTAATGAAAGGGTATATAATACCAAAGCGGACGTAATATTTGGGTTGTGTATCTAGTGTTGTTAAGCTCTGAAGCCGTGACAAGGGTGGTAGAAATTAATGTTAATAGTACCTTCACCGTCAGACCATTTCCGATGGCGAAGCAACTGAAATGAAAAACCATATGTAAAACATTGAACCATAGTGTAAAGTTTGAAGAAAGTCTGAACATAAATTGTGGAGACGTGGAGTTACAGGTTGCTAGAGAAGCTCGATAACGCAGTAGTTAACGCGCCCGCTCTGCGATTGCTAAAGTTAAGCAACTTTCACAAAGGCCGGTCATCGGATGGGTGACCAAAAATGTATCATTTCGAGCTCCTCTGTGCTCCGGAAGGCACGTAAAGCCGTTGATCTCGGCTGCTTTCAATCCGCATTGAGCCCGCGTGGCTATGCTAGGCTCATGCCCCAGCAATAGGGACATAGAAGGAGCTGGTGATCTGAGTTACAGGTTTAGTTACACTTTAGTGACTAGCATTAGCCCTCGGTTTCGCGTACCTGAAATTTGGTCTGTCACAAAGTGTATATTGCCTAAAGAATAAGATGTTTTTCCCGAGAATAAAGTATATGTTAAATTTATTTGTGACAAAGTGCGGACCCCCTTAGGAGTAAGACGTTTTCCCGGATGTAGGATATAAAGTAGTATATATATTTATCCGTGTAATAAGTTTCATCCAAATCCAAGTAATACTATTATTGAAGCACAAACGAACAAACATTCATACGTATATTATCTACATTAAATATGCGGATGTGTAATGAATTTTAAGTTAGATTTATCGTTTTATATTTATACACATAACGCCATGAGTGGCAGAGCGCTCGGCCTGATGCCAGAAAGTCCCAGGTTTAATTCCCAGGTTGGGCAAAATGCATTTCTGATTCCCGGGTTTGTGGTCACCAACCCGCATTGGGCAAGCGTGGTGTTTTATGTAACGTAACTTGATTTCTATGATGGAGGCATTCGCCCAGCAGTGGGCCAGTTATAGGCTTTTTACATTACTTACTATTTTATTAAACAGAAATAAATTCATGGGAAATGACGTGAAAATACATTTTAGGGCGTGGCTTAGACCACTTTGTTTTTACTCTCAGCGATAAAAAATGGAACCCATGCGGGTGCTATGAGTTTTTCGCGTAATCATTAATATACCATTAACTAATCTATATATCGATTGCACACTCCCAATAGGTTAGCTACAAAAGTCGCTGTCCGCTTTAAAACCACAACAAATAGCTTTTATAGAAGTTGGCAAGCACTTGCCAGATTATTAAGATTGAACGAGTGCTTAATGAAATAAAAGCTCTCTTGTAGATATTATGTCAGTGTTATCAAAACGTAACCTTATAAAATCTAAGAATCCACACATGTACAATAATCAGTGTTAAAATCTACAATATAATTAACCGGCTTTTATGTAAATGGGTTCTGGAAGTTCTTAAAAGAAATAAATGTCTTTAACCGTAAAATGTTCAGCGAATTATGCGGTTCACTGTACCCCACTCGAGTCATATAAATTATTCACTATCCGCGTACGATATCAAGACGGTATAACAGTACTTAGCGATAGAGCAATAATAGCCCCAGTAGCTGGTAGAAGCTGATTTTATATTCATCAGTTTGCTCGGACGTGGCATACTATCCTGCGGGTATAATGATTGAATCATGCTGTATGATTAAGACAATAAGACACATTGTTATGCGATGAATTTGACATTACATTAACTTTATTGAATCTATTTTAAGACTTTACTAATGTTTTACTGTTCAATGCATTTCATATTTTGTTAATTTATATTCGAACTGTTCGCACCTATAATTTTAAAGTGTCTATATATTTTCTCTTTCCCCTATCTTCTATCCGTCTGATTGTCTCCTTGTGGTTGCTCTAAGATCGCCAAACATCATCATGAAGCTACTTGGATATTTTCAAATACAATTTAGATACGAAAGTCATTGTTTTCGGATTTAAAAGTTATATTCGTCCCCCAAAAATCACGGGTAGCAGCGGCGCAAAGCATCCAAAATCGAGTCAGACCGAGTCCACGATCCCGAATACGAAATCAGGCCGGTACCAAACGAAACAAATGCTTTCTTCTCAACGCAATCGGCTTTCTGGAATCGAATGCAGCGAGTGGGACGTGTGTATCCACCAACGGGTACGTTAGACAGGGACGGACTCAATGCGGACAGTCTGTGACGCGAGCGGAATTGCAAATGGGAGATACGAAGTTTTAGCCGGGTTTCTTTTCTCTTGTGTTAAGTATTTGCAAGTAATTTGACTGTCTCTGATGCTGAGTGCACGGCTGTCTGCATTGGTGTGTTTTTGAACAAATTCAAATGATGCAAAAAAAATAGTTTTATAAAATATTGATTTACAACTCTAATGTGATGGGAATAGAAGCTAGTCTGTAATACACTATATTTTTTAGTATCGAAACATTACTTTGACATAATGTTTTTTTCTGCTTCAGCGCTCTTGACGAAATGGTCGTGTAATTTACTGTAATTATAATATTTATAACATTCCTACATTATGGATGGAGGTCGTTGGGCCCCGAAAACCTTGGAATGGAGACCCAGAGCAAATACTCGAGAAAGAGGAAGACCTCTCGAAGATGGGTTGATGATATCCGAAGATATAGAGGCCGTGATTCGATGGAGAGGGCGCAAGACCGTCGGAAGTGGAGAGGAAGAGAAGAGGTCTATGTCCAAGGCTGGACAAATGATGGGCCGCAATGATGATGATGATGACATTCCTAGTTTTTTTTGTATAAATCGTGATATGAGTAAAATTAGGGTAACTATTAATGTTTCTGCTGTTTTCAAAGTGTTTGATAAGTAATGGTTTTTTTTTTTATTATCTTACAAGTAGTTAAGTACAACATTGATTAGGCTTCTCTTTTAAGCGTAGTACCTGAATTGGGATAGGCCCACATTTCAATGCAACTTTTTTGCGTATGTTTTTACAAAAATGAATTACTGAGTCCGGTCACGCAAACAGTCATTCCTAAAAAAACAATCAAACAGAAAGCCATCGATAGTAACAGCGCGGCTCGCGCTCGCATAAAATAAACTTCATTAATTAAGTTGGCAAGTGTCCGACAAACTCCGCGATCTCGGCTAGATTGTTTTTATGCTGTGCATAATCAAACTAGAGAGATTCCCAGTTTTCAGGGAATATTTCCGAAGGTGCGGAACTCGGACCGGCAATCTTGTTATTGTTGTGAACTTGGTCGGGTGCGTTCGAGGGTTGTCTTACCTTACAAGATTCTTTTTAATTGTAGTGGCTGTTACTGCAGCTTTGTACCGACACTTTCTTTTAACATTTCATGTACCTATATATTTTTTTGTAAAGTATTCGTGCTTTAAAATATGATTCGCATTTCGTTTGTTATGAGAAGAAGTGAGAATACCTATTTTTTTTATATAATTTGTGTATGAAAGTATGACTCGTATATGAAACTAGCGACCCGCTCCGGCTTCGCACGGGTGCAATGTTGATACTAAATATACTATTTATACATAAAAAAAAATAAAAAAAAAAATAAAAAATAGCTTTATTACTCAATATCGTTTTTACAAAATGTTGAGACATCCCAGAAAGTAATACAATACTCGTGTTGGGGTTGACTCGCTCTTCCCAAGATAATAAATTAATATTGAGTGGTACTAACAATTTGTGGTTAATATTACAAAAGGTAAAAATTACAAACTATTTTATATCTGTGTGAGGGTATGTGTGTGTGCGTGTGTGTGTGTAAGGGTGTGTGTGTGTGTGTGTGTGTGTGTGCGTGTGGGGGTGTGTGTGTGTGTGTATGTGTATGTGTAGTGTGTGTGTGTAGGTAGGTGGGAGGGGGGCGTGTGTGAGAAGGTGTGTGTGTGTGTATGAGTTCGCGTGTGTGTGTGCTTATGTTAGTCTATAGATTTAAGTCCTCTATAAATTGCTATGCTTATTTAAACTTATCATTGTGTATGTTTATTATATTTATATCATTTTTGCAAGAAGGTTTTCAGTTGCTTCGTAATCTAATGAATTTAGCCAGGTTATTAAAATCTTTTTGCATTCAAATGTTGTTTTACCATAAATGTTTAGTATTTTATTTGCTGCATTATATATTACTGATGAACGTGTATTGTATTGACGCTCAGCAAAAGCGGTTCGAACCCTGCCACAAGGAGCTACATTGTGATACCGCCTTTTCCTAAGCTTTTTTGGCTCATATGGCAGATTTTTGTGTAGGTCAAGTATGAGCAGCAAGAGATATAGCTTTCTTATTGATAAAATGCCGCTGATTTTATATAGTTCGTTTGTCGGGAAGCGGTAGGGCTTGCAATACATTACCTTTACAAGAGACCTTTGAGCTCTCTCAAGATAGAGGAATTTGGTCTTTGACGCACCACCCCATATAGGAATGCAGTATGTGATGATCGATTGTGCCAGCGCCATATAAATTTTATTAAGGAGTTTACTTGGCATAACATAGCGCAGTTTTTTAAAAATCCAAATAAGTTTTCTAATTCTGCCCGAGATAATTTCCAGATGTGCATGCCAACATAGCCTTTGATCTATCATTACACCTAAATATTTTGTATGATCGGTTTTCGTAATGAAAGGGCACAGGCAGTCGGACTGATCAGAACACCCACAAATACGAAGACTGAAATCTTCATGTGGCTGAGACCTGCGATCTGGAGTAAAACAAATGAAATTGGTTTTTTCTATGTTTAAGGTCAAGAGATTTTTGTTTAGCCAACGTGCAATCTTAGCCAGCCCAGTTTCAGCTTTAGTTTTAACATCTTGCCAGGATTGTGCAGAGAATACGACCGCTGTGTCATCAGCATAACAGACGATCTGCCCTTCGCTATCCTGAAGATCACAAAGTTCGTTTATGTAAACCAGAAACAGCGTCGGGCCAAGCACTGACCCTTGAGGAACCCCATAATTAACTGATTTTTCGTTGCTGTACAAATTACCTATTTTAACTAATTGTTTCCTTTCGAAAAGGTAATTTTCAAAAATGGCAAGGGGTATATCTCTTATTCCAATGCTCTCGAGTATACATATAAACCTTCCTCTTGAATCACTCTATCTATAAAAAAAACGCATCAAAATCCGTTGCGTATTTTTAAAGGTATAAAACAGGTATGCCTAGGATACTATACTTAGTCATTATTATTATCATTATCATCACCAGCTCATAATGTCCCCACTGTTGGGGCACGGCACGAGCCTTCCCTATGGATGGATAGGGAGAACGTGCCATAAAGCACCACTCGGGCCCAGTGCGGATTGGCGGTTGTTAACGACTGCTAATGCAGCCGGGACCAACGGCTTTACGTGCCTTCCGAAGCACGGAGGAGCTCGAGATGATAAATTTTTGGTCACCCATCCGATGACCGGCCTTTGCGAAAGGTGCTTAACCTAAGCACTCGCAGACCGGACGCGTTATCCACTGCGCCATCAAGCTCCTTGAACTATACTTAGTACTTGCGTAAACTCCTTAAATTCCTTGTTTATGAATTTAAAAGTCATAGTTTTTTCTCCAACTTAGTTAAGTTTTTATTATGTAAGTAGGTATGTCAAATTTATTGAGCCAGTAACTTATTTCACTTCATTCGTTTTAATTTTGATAAACCGTAAATCTACACTACACGTGTGAATAAGCTCCCTGCCGAGGAATACAGCATGGGATTCTTCAAAAGATATTGCAAACGTCGAGTATTCTACTTCTTCCTGCCGTGGTACCATGTTACTTAGGGTGTCGGCGCAAAATGTCCGTTTCTTCCGTTTCTATCAGTCGTCACCTGTGCAGTCACTCTCTTCACATTCATATCATCGGTCACACAATTCATCCATCTTTTCTTTGGTCTCCCTCAAACGTCGAGTATTAAATTTGATCAATCAAATCTAGTTAAAATCTCATTCAATTAAATTTTAAATTTCATGTCTTCATCTGTTCATCATTCGTCTGTTCTTCATGTGTTCATCTCTTCTTCGTAATGTTTTTTATTTGAATTTGAATTTTTTTATTTTTTTTATTTAATAACGTAATTGGCGTATTTGTGGTCATACTGTGTACATGGTTTTGGGTTGCATCCCAGTACACATTTTTGATGTATTTTTGGGTATAAACTTACTAAGGTAGGTAGGTACATAAACATGTTTTTTTAGATGTAGTTTTGGGTGTGAACTTACTAAGATAAGGTACATAATAAACATGGTACTTGCCTTAGTAAATAAATAATAAAACTTCAGGCTACGGTAACTTCTTTACCATCAGACGGGCCGTAAGTATGCCTGGTAGTTCAATAACGTCTCAATAGGATGTCGGTAAAAATGACAAAATCCGGCCAACAACACACGATAGCGAACATTTTCAAAAAGCAGAAGCGATGACCTGGGGGGTAACCACGAGCTCTTATAGCAGTATTATTGCAGTTGTGAAAACGAGACGCATGTAGCGGCGAATATACTCGCATCTCTTTTCCACAACTGCAATAATACTGCTATAAGAGCTCATAGACTTGTACTATTATTTATTCTGTGCTCATAGTCAGGGGGCTGATTGCCACCTTAGTGGTATAAAAAATAATAAAACAAAAGTAAACCAATCAAGGTGGCCAGCACAACACTAAGCAATCTACGAAGGCCTCCTTGTTGTATTAAATATTATAACTATTTTCACAAAATGAAAGTTATTATTTATACCTATGTTAAAAGTATTAATAAGGTCAAACAGCTCGTAAAACGTTTTTAGATTGTTAAGTTTTTTTCGCATATTTAATTGCAAAAGACTATTTTACAGCAAAAGACTATTTTACAAATCTATTTACTTGGAAACCCATTCATCGTTATTTTTTTAATATTTTGTAAAAAAACACCTTTGTGATTCCTTATTCTAATAGGTTTAGAGATAGCAAGTACTTATACTAACTAAGTAAAGAGTTAGGAGAAGATAATAATAAATCAGTTCCACTTACTTATATAACTATAACTGCAGTCATCTCCATGTTGTTGCGACTCACCTGTAAACAAAAAAAAGGTTGATTAACATCTCAGACATCTTTAAACTTGAATGGCTCAATCCTTTTTTGGCATCTTCATTCACCAGAGTTATCGCCATATCTTACTTAAACTAACAGCGCGTCCATTCACAAAGTCGTGACACAATCCTAACCGAAAAGGATATCTTTAGACTGCGGTGAAGTCATTACACGGAAACAAATACTACATACATACGCGACAGTCCATTTCACTCAGTCAAAGTAACGATGCGGTCCACAAAACTCACCAACATGTATAGTGCCATAAAAACAAGGCTGTTATTTCCTTGTAAACATGTTTGGTAGTTGAATGCAACTTTAAATTGTCCTATTAAAGTCTCACGAATTTACCGTGAGAACACGTGTGTTTGTCACCCAAAAAGACTTCGACTCTGCTGTTTAGTTAATAGAGTTCATAGTTGTTGACAACGGTTGGGTAACAAACGAATACGTCAGAATTCCCGCGCACCCGTCACGGAGCATCGCGCGCGATCGTCACGCCGCATTTGATTTGAATCTGGAACTCCTTAAAATGCGGTAATTGCGTCACCCGCGATATTGTCTATGGTCGGAACAAAGAACACGCTGTGGCCAACGCTGGGCTCGAAGCAAAGCATCATCAACCACGGTCTGTATCCTGTGATCTATATTAAGATATTTATTTTAAATTGAGAACAGAAATCGTTGAAATGTTTTACAATAAAATATCACGATGCTATCCGCTAAAGTTTTAAAATAATAGAAAAGAATCGCAATAACAGTCTTTTCACATATTTATAAATGCAAATCAATATATTAAAATGAGGTAGGTACTTACGAGCCATAAATTAAATCATTTGTAGATCTGTGGTAATAACATACTTGGGTGCAATTTAATATTAAACGAGCTTGAAAAAACAGACATCAAAGAAAGTGATACCATTAAAGTTAAAAAAGGGACGTAAACTGCTTGATTAATTAATAAAAGATATCACCTAACAAAGAATTTCTAAATCCACCACGAAATAGGCATCAGATGCGTTGAAAGCGAAATTTTCAGACGCCATTTTTGTATAATGACGTAATTCTATACTTTATGGGCCTCGTGGAATTTAATTTTGGCCCTTTATATTTTTGACCACGGAGACCCTCGAACCCGGTCCCTGAGTCCCTTCAAGGGGGGGGGGACTACTTCTTTATCACGGGTATTGTGGGTGTTAGCACGTACGCATATTAGATGAAAGGTCCATCTAATATGTCGTAAAGAGGTCACGCATACGTCGTGTGCGAGACGAGGCAAGTTTTTGAATTTCCCCGACGCACCGCAGCTTTATCTTAGTGGTCATCTCGGGCGCAGGAATTGCTTTTTTTTATGTGTTTTGGAAATATTTCACGGACGAGTGGGGGGTTGAAACGCGAGGTGTGTACTAATGTCAAACATT
Source organism: Eudonia mercurella (assembly GCA_963082485.1). Taxonomy (NCBI): domain Eukaryota; kingdom Metazoa; phylum Arthropoda; class Insecta; order Lepidoptera; family Crambidae; genus Eudonia; species Eudonia mercurella. The sequence goes on along the minus strand of OY720027.1, from coordinate 18,457,838 downwards.
GTTTTATTGCGGCTACGGGTTAAGTTTTTGTTTTACTAAATTACAGTATAACTCATATTTGGTACAGTCACGACCATTAACATGTAAACAATGTAACTCTCACCACAATAGCATAAGAGTCAAAGTTAAAAATGTGTATACTTGTTAAATGCTCGTGACTGTACCTAGCGTTTCACTTCTGTAGATGTATTCAATTGTAGTATTTTACAGTTTAAAAATCAAATACGAGAGTTAATGAATCCTACTAATATTATAAACGCAATAGTTTGTAAGTATGGATAGATGGATCTTTGTTACTTTTTCACGTAAAAACTACTAAATGGATTTGGATGAAATTCGGCATACAGATAGTTTATAACCTGGATTAAGACATAGGATAATTTTAGGCTGATATTCCTACGGTAATGAATGGAAACTGTCAAAGCGGTACGAAGTCGGTTCCACTAGTTTATTTAACTTTTTGCTATCACTTTAGTTTTTAAATAGTTTTATAATAATTAACATAGTTCTGTTCATTTACGTTGTCCTTTGTCCTGTAACAATTTGTCTGTTTTAATTAATTGTTGAGACTTTACTAATAAATGTGTTACGTCTATTGTGAAACCTGCATGTATTTTTTATCGTTTGTTTCCCAAATAAACTAAAAAAAAGTAGGTATGTTATTCATTCGTTTTAGAGAAAATTTCGTGAAGTATGATTTACTTTAGGTACATCAAGATAAGTAATATTAAGACCAATTCGATGGTACCCAGAGCAATACAGTCGTTAAATAAAAAACCAATAACATTCCTTATTACTGACGGCGTACAGCTCCTGAGATTGTTCTTACGGTGACATAATTATGTAAGATGATGGGAACTACTTATATAGCCAGACGGAAGTTAAGTTAAGCTCTATTATACTTTTATGCTACAAAAAAGTTATATATCCTTTCAAAGTAAGAAAAAAATATGCATTATCAAGGGTAACCCTTCCAGAATTGCCAAAAAGAGAACATCTAATAAGTCCGCCGAGAGCTAAGGGCTCTTGTGACGAGCGAATGCGCCGGCGCAGGCATACGGGCACATTGACGCATCGATAATAGCGCATACCAATTGACGAGGTCATAATCACGTCTTATTATTAATTAAAAAAATGATTTTCGGTCCATTGGATGTTGAACCGAATACATGTTCCCCCTTACTAATAAACAGGGAGTGCGAGTTTCATTCGCCATTCGATCACGTTAACGAAAACAAGAATTTGTATGGCAAAATGTTAACTCTTCTCGTATGCCGCCAGGAGGCGCTGCTTCAATACCATACAAAATTTTCGTTTTCGTAAACGTGAATACGTACCTACGGATAGTAAACAAAACTCACACTAGGACTGGTGGAAAACGAATAGAGTTAAAATTTTGCCACACAAATTCTCACAAATGGTGAATGAAACTCTCACTACTCTGGGTGCCTTAGAGTAGGTGCGCCAAAGTTCACCTAAATTTTCAACAGGTATAATTTAAACGCTCACCAGAAATATTTTGTAGACCCTAAGCCTAAGTATCAAATAAATTAAATGACTGTACAAATGTTATTTTTGCTTGCCAAAATGGATAAATGCTCATCAAATTTTTACACTATTATTCAAATGATTGAGGATAATAGCTGCCCTACTCCTGTAGCTCAATTATTTAAATGATTAAAGATACTAGCTGCCCTACTTCTGTAGGTCACGTGATAGGTTAGAAATTTAAGTCTTGAATTTCGAGGTTATTTTTTTTATTAGACAACAGAAAGCCAAAATTACCAAATTAAAATTCAGTTAAAAGGTATTCATATATTTTTATTGCATTTAATAAAAATATAAATTGTATCCTTTTTATAATATTTTAGGAAACACAATTTGGTGAGCATTAATCCGTTTTGGTAAACGTTTTGAATTTTATTGGTAGTAGAATTGATAAATTTTTGGTAGGCGTTTCAAACACAAGCCATTTTCAACTCCGATAATTGAAACTCCAAAAATGTTCTTCCTTACATTTTTCATTCTAACAATCACAATTCCTAACTACTCTGTTTCTAATGTTCATAATTCCGAATCATTCAACTTCATAATGTCAGTAGCAATAAACATATATTATACTATTATCTGTTTTCCTGTATTTTCTCAACATAACCGTCTTTTACACTATTATTCAAATTCGCTTAGGTTAGCAAGGAGCGAAGCGACGAGCGGGTTAGGTTGACATAAACACAGCGCCAGAAACGACTTTAGGGCGTTTCTCACATTAATATACATCACTTTACAATTGAAATTATGTTTAGGGATAAAAGCGTTATGAAAAACAACAGTAGGAGTTTAAATATATTTACATTAGTGATATTATTAATTACAATTTTCGGAAACATGAGTGTTATGAACATCGTCTGTACCTAGTACTACAAATTGTATGAATAAAAACTGTAGGAAGAAAATTTTTAGGAAGAGTGATCATTCGGATTACAAATCGGTAAAAAAACTTTAAGTGAGCCAATATGGACCCCCTTAGAGTACCTAATAGCTTCGAATAGTTGGCCCGTGTGTTATCTCTTTTGCTCTAATGTGAAATGTAACTAACATGACAGGAACAAAACATGAAATAACTATTCGAAGCATAACTCTGTTTATTATTAACGCTCTAAATGTATAATATAAACTGTTACTCGTAAACACCCATTCTGTGACACTGAGGGATTTTTCAAGTCATTACTTAGCGGATTTCTTTACTTTTTAAACAACTTGCCAGTCAAGTTTTAGGTTTATTTATTCATTTGGTATTATGTAAACAGAGTTAGCCAGTGCTTGAGATTTCGTGAGTAGTCAGTGAGTAAGTGATATTTCTCCCGCCCGCAACTTCATCCGCGTAAACATCCCGTGATCCCGGGAGAATTAAAAAACAGAACATTTCTTTGCGGATGTCTACATGTTAACGCGCTTCATCTGCGATTGGTGAAGTTAAGCAACTTGTGGAAAGACCGGTCATCAGAAGGGTGACCAAACAATCCTTCGTGCTTCGGATTTTGGAAGGCACTTAAGGCCGTAGCAGTCGTTGACAGTCACCAGTCCGCACTGGGTCCGCGTGGTGGTTTATGGCCTGTTCTTCCTATCCATCCATAGGGAAGGCTCGTGCTCCAGCAGTAGTGGGGACATAAATATGAGCTGGTGATGATGGTCTACATCTTATAAACAACCAACCTTACTTTCGAGGAAGCATACTTTATAGTGATTATGCCAGTTAATCAAAAAAAACGTGATCAAACAATGATGTCAATAATGTCAAACATCGGTAAACAAACGAGTAACCAAAATATTCACAGTATAGAAGCGTCAATCTTAACCAACAACGATTTATTATGCAGCTTAAAATGATTTGAAACGTCTATTGAATACGATAGATAGTGATGGGACATTGGAATTCAAACATCGGTCTGGATATCACTACTGAAGCCTTCGCATTCGACTGAAATATAATTTCACACTCTATTCGCTGGCCGGGCTACTACGGTAACTCGTTTATAGTAAGTGAAGTGAGTTTGATGCGAGGCAGTTTAGCAAGTTTTAAACTTTATACGCTGATGCCGGTGAACTCTTCAATCGGAACTTTTTAATTAAACTATCTTCGGTTTCTGATATTTATTGCGACGTACTTTTTTATCAGTATCTCAAAAGAAAGACATCAAAATTAAAAATTGGGGTTGGCATGTGGTGGTAATGTAATGGGTGAAGGATATGAGATCTAGTAAATTACTGGGCATATAGGCATAATAAGTAAGACTTCAGGTTTGGCGATGTACGAGTTATATCCAATAGTGTCCATAGCGATTCTAGTCGAAAAAAACATGTAATTTTTTTCTAATTTATTTATTTAATTGGCACTATTACAGAATACAATTCAGTACATTGATAACAGCAGGTATTATAAATTAATTCTTACATTAAAATTGAATTCCGGTGATTGAAGGATGAATAATGAGGATGTCATCAACTCGAACGAATAAAAAGTACCTACGTTTCCATAGATTGTGTTTTGCATCGTAATATCCTCGTATTAGGTGATCTCCCTATACGCTATGGACTGTATTACATAGTAAGTGGAACGTTTGGAAGCTGACGATGATAAGCACAAAAATAAAAAAGCAACTTTTATAAAATAGGTTTATTAACTACAAAACGTCACGAGAACCTTAGTAGTTAGCCGGGGTGGCGGGGTAGGGGAGGGAAGGCGGCGACGGTACTTCCGGCCGCGACTGCAGGCGTCTCGAGTTTTCCTAATGACGCGAATATTTCCCGCTTGACGTTTAATTAACTATCAAAAAGGGGGGAGCGTTAAGGGGAGGGGGGTGTTGAAAAGCCTCCTGTAATGCGTCGCTGCCAATCGGAAGAAGGTCGTGTGCTACGGAATCTTACGTCTCAGGCGTGTACGCTGATCGGGCGAACGCGATACCGTCACGAACGCTTCATTATTTCGGATTGTAAATTAAGTAGTTTACTGTACGAATAATTATAATTTGATTGGCGAATAGAATTTACGAACTACATGGGCAATGGCGAATTTTTCTTCTAGTTAAATACGACAACTTACACTGGTCAAGTGTCTGACACTGGTTTCAGACACAGAAGCCTAATGTTTAAAGCCCTTAAAAAGGTACAGTCACGAGCATCAACAGTTTAACTCCGAATACAATGGAATAAGAGCCAAATCTAGTCAAAAGTGTATATATGTACTGTACTTAGTTTAGAAAATTCATAACTAAAATTGATAGGTAAAATGGCTTAAGGCGAAGGGTAAGGCACACTAGCGCCGCTAATGGATTTAATTTGATACCTGCTAAACTGGATTTTTTTTTCAAACATTGCGCACCCTCCGAGCCTAGGCAACTATCTATTATTTAATAATTGTGTTTATTTTTAGGTTTGAACTTTTAGGTTTGTTTTTGTATTCATTCGCTAACACCAAAAGTGGCCATTGCTTGTGAATAAATGCGACAGCCCGTTTTGTGAATAAACCACGCAACAAAAAGTAGTGCAAAATTATTAAATAAATACTATGGATGTTTTTCTGTTATCGGACGGTACGCAATGTTTAAAAAAAGATCCGGTCCGTTAGTAATTGTCAAATTATCGGTTGGTGGCGCTAGTGTGCCTTACCCTTCGCCTTAATCACCACGCTTGCTAAAAGGGATGGTGCCAAAACTCGGGCTATGCATGGAACAATTTGAAACACCTTGCCCGACCACAATTTTGAACCTGGGACCTTCGGTTATCGGGCCGAGCGCTTTGCCACTGATCACCGAAGTGTGTCTGACTTTTTGGCTTGCAGCTCTCGTGAGCATCCGACAAGTAAGGCATGGTTCTTGGTGGGAAAGTGAAGAGTCACGTCCGCGGTTTTGAATTATTTTCTAAAATTTGTGTTTTGTCGAATATTAATGTGAAATAATTATGGATTATTAACCGCTAAGTGTTCGTGAGTGTGCATGACTATTGGCAAATGAAACAAAACAGTGCAACGTCACTTTTCAAATTCTCTCAAGAAGTCCGCCCGAGGACTTAGTTACTGAGATACTCGAGGCGTTGGGGGGGTATATCATTTCTCACTTCTTATTTCTATTATCATTCATCATCATCATACTGGAAGGAAATATTGTTTTTATGTATTATTTGTAAGAAAAATGACTTTGACACTGGCTAAATGTGCGAATAGCACGAAGCCATCAACAAAAAAAAACTTTATGTATAATATCTTAGGGTTGAATATTTATTGGAGAAATTTGACAGTTTTGGATAGGTTGGTATGCAGGCGTCTGTACATAGACACTGCAGTAGCAGCTGTAGCAAACAGTTCCCCACGATCCCTACAAAATGGAGTGGTTCCTTCAATTAGCAGGGCGCTGGTACGACACGCACGGCCGCGTCGGCTACCAACTATAATTCTGGTGGAATAGGTTTGTGGCCGGGGCTTTGATTGCTTTGGGTGTTGTTTTTTTTTTAAACTATGTGAAAGTCTTGAGCTTCACTTCTATTGACGGAACGGCCAACATCGAATTAAAAATAGCATCCCAAATGATTAAAAACTTCTTGCAAATTAAGTAAAATAAACATGAGATTTTTTGAAAAAATTATTTGAAGCTACCGTCAACTATTCTTGATTCGGGTGGGTTTGCGTGAAACGAAACACGAGACGTCAGGATAAAGTGAGTACAAAAATCGCTAATAAATCCGTATATATTGTTTAAATTTCAATATTGATTTAGTAAATAATTAAATAACAGCAACGACCAAACGAAATTAATATATTGATATTATATTTATTTATTTGCTTGTTGGAAAATATACTGTCAAATATTACAGTTTATTCTCCAAATAATATTAATATTTTAAAGTTATTAAAGTATGAAACAAAACAGATACAATTTGAATTCCAATGTTATTTAAAACTATATATAAGAGTAGAGTATTCAATTGCACGTTAAATTCTTAATTTCGCTCCCTAGCTAGAAACAGTAACACGTCATTAATAAATTTATCTTGGGGAATTGTTGATTCAGTGAAGGGTGAAAACATTGTTCAGTTTACAGTCATACAATACAAATGGTTGAATTGTGTTACTTATAGGATCGGATTGGATGGAAAATGTTTTATCTAAATGCGTTGACTATTTTACTTATATATAGATACAAAAGCATTGTAGTAGATATGAAAGCCATCCATATAATTGATGACATTTATTTGAAATTGTAAAAAAATATAGAATGCTTATAAGAACTCATGTCATTGATATATAAATTTATCACTCGGAAAAATATATACGAGTATAATACATATATTTTTTTTTAAATAGTTTTAGAGCCTTCCTTCGTTTTTGAAATATCTTAAAAGTAGGGACGAAGGTACTTTATTGCATGAATTTTATTAAAATTATTTAATAAATTAATAAAAATATATAATTTTTGTAGTTAATATAAATGTTTTAATTTTGATTTAATACATGCTGAGATTACGCCTAACTGTAAGGGCAACCTTATTCTTTATCTATATATATATAAATCAATTGCTGTTCGTTTGACTCGCTAAAACTCGAGAATGGCTAGACCGATTTGGCTAATTTAAATTTTGAAATATTTGTGAAAGTTCAGGGAAGGTTTAAACAGTGAGAAACATAAATAATAAGTAACAGAAAATCCTGAAAACGACAATTTAATTTTCCAATACAAAATGTTCCTAGCTATGTGTGAAACACTTGCTGTCTTTTGTCTTTTTAGAAATAAAAAATTGTCACTTGGTTGTCAAATATTTATAGGAGCGTTCAGAGTCTGTTTTGTTGGAATACAAAACAATTCTGTTTCAGAAATAGAAAAAGTGTATAAGTGTCAGTTGGTTGTATGTAGATAAAAAAATTGTATTAAGTGTTGACCATATTTTTCACAAATATATGTAGGTGATACGAAGTTCACCGGGTCATCTAGTAACTTATAATTTTAAAATGCTGTTACTTATGTCGTTTATCCAATAAATAAATCAGCTTAGATTTTTTCGTTTCTCCAAATTGGCATACAAAGCAGCTGAGCCCCAAAACAGATAATGTTGCTTTGCATGCTAACGAACCTACGTGGTTAGTTTTTGTCAAACGAATGAGGAAGATGAGATTTTACGCGATTGTCCGAGTATAGCGTACACTGAAAAAAAAAATTGTTACTCCAACGAGAATTCTCGTACACTGTACAATTTTTATAGTGCTATATGTGACAACCCTGACGGTTAGTAAGGTCTACTACACAATTATAGTTAAATGTTATTGTTTTTGTTACGATACAAATAGTTATTGACACAATTTTTTATGGTATAGTACACTATAATATATGTTGTCTCCAACAAAAATTTATTGTTTTATTTACATAACCTCCATTAGGCTCTACATGATAATATGGTGGTATGTACAATATATTTTGTAGTATGTCCATTGGTTTTTAGTACTTGTTACCATAAAGATTTGTTGCGCTAACTACAGAAACGTTGCTACTACTATGAAAATACGTTTTACCTACTATAAAGACCTGTTGCACCAACATATAGACTCGTCGAATCTACTATACACATTGTTTCACCTACCGTACAGATAGTTTGCACCTACTATAATACATGTTGTACCTACTATACCTATATGTAGCATCTACTATACATATCATCTTACACCTACTATACAGTTAGTAGATGTAGTAAGGGCTATTGACATTGTTATTAGTATATAGGTACTGATCGTAACAAAGCATGTGTCCCATTATTAATAAATGATTTAATATAAAACAAGCACATATTTAGTTACATTCAGTATTGGTATACTGATAGCAATGTCAAAAAGAGTAGGGACCTACATAGAAAATAAAAAACTATTTTATCACAATCATCTTTTTATTTAAGTATTAAGTAATAAAAACAATAACGATGTGTTCATAATAACATAAACATAAATGTGCACCGTATTATTTAGGCGTAAGCGTAACCCATGTACAATTTGGTACAGTCAAGTGCAAAAATATGTATCAATCCAAAGCATATTATTTTTGAGAGTGTTCAATAGTACTTATTTCTAAAATGTTTACAACGTAAATTTAAAATTACCCGATAACTTTCAGTAGGTGAATAGTTATTCACGTAAATTTAAAATTACCCGATCGGGCAAAAAAAAACAACTTTTTGTACAAAATCAACTTTGAAATCGTTAGAAAAAAACAGATGTTTCGTATACGGATCAGCTGAATTTTTTCTAACGATTTCAGGGATGGTTTCATACAAAAAGATGTTTGAATTCACGAGTACTTTTACACATGATTAAAATGACAAAACCTGAAGACCAATGGCAATAATTTAAACCAAGTTTCAAATCGCTATCATAATAATTAAAAAAGTATTTTTTTTTTTTTTATATTTTGCACGAAAATAGCCACTTCTTACCGGAGTCAGAGAATGCATAAATACCGTACCGCTATGTTTATGCAAGACGTAGCGATTTTGTGCAATATTTTTTAGTTTTTAACTTTTTAAATTATTATGGTAGCATTTTGAATCTTGGTTTAAATGGTTGCTTTTGGTCATAGTCATGGGCTAACAGAGAATAAGCTAATAAGTTATATTATCACACTTGACTTCATAGCTAAATAATGATTTCTATCTGGACACTGGACTGCAAAAAAATCTACTCAAACCAAGACCTGACTAGGAGGTTTGAAACTAATAGTATTGTTTGAATGACATCAAATGGTTAAGGGTCTGGTGGATAAATTTTAAGCAAACATATGCGATGGTTCGAGTAGATTATATAGCAGTCCATTGTATTACAACGAATAGTTTCAGTCAGTTCGACTTGACTTGGTGGTGTATTTTGATTAAAATAAAGACTTAAAATTAAAGATTTAGTGGTTAATTATAAAACAATATCATCACAATAACGGAATTCGTTTTATCTAACAACAATATGTGTCCTATTATTAAGCGTAACACATACACAATTTGGCAAGTAGCTAAATAATGACTCATACTTAAAAAACTAATAGTTTCAGTAGGTTCAACTTCGTAAGCGTAAAGTCTTTCATTAAAAAACAAAGTTTTATATAAACTACACTCAAAAATAATATCCTTATAGCTATTATGATTTACTTCAACATATATTTTCTCAATTAATGCAAACAATGGCAAAAGGTCATCTTCACTTAAGAACACCGTTAGAGTTATACTTCTAATATAATGATGTATTACCAGTATACTTTAATTTAACAATTAAAGCTTTGTTTTGTTTTTTTTACTATAACTGCCTTTCAAAAACGGTTCATTTTATAGTAATTGGTGTTTTATTGCCAATATTAGGAGGTATAAGTATAATTATAAATAAATATAGGAGTAATAAATCCCTCACTTGCTTCTTGTTTGATGATCGCCAGCTAGATTTTCTTCCTTTTGCTAGTGGGTTTCCCAACATCAGTGGCAATGTCAACAATGCTCTTAATGTGTTTACTTCAGTAGCCCTTACATCGTTTTTATCTGTAAATACAATAACTTCTTAACAATAATTTCTGTGTTATGGTACCTACTTAATTTAAAATGAAAATGGAATGATAATTACACGATGTTGCAAAAATAAACATGCACGCACGTAAATAAATGTGCATGCACGTGTTTTATATATTATTATGGGTATAAAATACCAGATGTATGGAAAAAAATATTTACATACTTACAGTTACCCTAAAAAGGATGATGTTATAATTATTTGATAGTAAGATAAATTGTTTGCAATAGTGACATGAGGCCAACATAAAATATTTAGCATAAATACTAACCGTATGTATTCTGTACTTGAATTATTTCTCTCAATGCAGGGTCACGATCAGCTTTTCTTTCTGCGTAGCTTAGTATCTTATTTTTTAAGACAGGAAAATTTTCATATATCAAGGTTTCTTGCCCTGGGTAAAGATGTTTAAAGTCTAAGAGAAGTAACAGGTAACCGGCTGGCTTTTGTAGCACGAGGAATTCTGACAAGTACTGTGCTACTGATTTATCAGTTGTGTATAACTCCATGGTCCTGAAAGTGGTTGTGGTCTACCATTTTTTTTCAACTTATTCCCAAGGTTCAGTCGAATTTTTTAGCCAGTGAAGATTTTGTTCTAAATCTGTAATATTAAAAATAATCAAAAATAAGTTAAGTTAACAATAAAATAAGTTTATCATAAAATAAGTTTTGCATAATTATAGTTTTAATCTGTTAACTAATTACTTAATTAAACAAGTAGGTAGGAGTAGGTAAGTCATTTGTGTTATAGAAATCAGAAGTAAGAACGGTACTAACGGTACTACGGTAATGCACTGGGTGGGGCCCTATATAGAACCTACATACCTAGGTATGTACCTACCGACACTGTGACCCTAGTAAAGTACATAGGCAGGCACTAGACTTCCGACACAAGTTAATTAGGTACTTACATACTTATTAGTTGCACTGAATATTACTCAAGCTCATCAATTAATATCACATGAGAAATAAATACTTCAGAAATAAGCAGGTGTATACAGAGTTATGTAGGTACTTACTTACTTACCTTTGAATACGTTGATGTACTCCTCTAGCGACCAATCCGTGAGGATTTTGACGATATCTTCTGTTATAATACCTGTTGCCCCTGCTGGGTCACACTATTCTTATATTAAAACGTACGCACGCACGATAAGTTGCAACTTTATAGAATAATTTATAGAACTGCGCTGAAATCAAACCAAATTTTACTAATTTTCAACAAGAGTTGTGCGCTGCGCAATCGGCTTGAATAGAATGAAAAAACATGGCCGATTCCAACCCCGCGGCCCGTGGACTTTACGACATGCATTGTAGGCGGAACACTTCATTTCGTTTTTGGTACTAAATATACTGTAAAATTTTACTTAATGGGTATCTTTTACTCCGCAAATTTGTTAATGCAACATTTCATCTAGTTATGATTACAAATTGTTCAGTTTAGTAATGTCTACACAAAGCAGTAAGTTCCTACTACTATATTTTGATGTGATCATTACAATATCACATTAACTATAATAGCGCCGTAAAGTCTACAATACGAATTGTTTCGACAAATAATTTTAAAGCATACGTTACTAAAAAAACTGTTATAGTCACATAAATATTGTAATAAAGACAAAATAAAATCAACTATACATTCTGGTAGTATTGTAGAAAATATTTTTTTTCAGTGTATATAATTTTGAATGAACAACATTTTTTTGACATATTGCATCACCACTGGTTTTTTTTTTGTCCCCACTTGCTGTTGCAAAAGCCTTCACTATGAATGGAAACACACAGGGAGGATGGGCCATAAACCACCACGCGGTCCCAGTGCGGATTGATGGTTGTTAACGACTGCTAATGCAGCCGCGATCAACAGTTGTACATACGTGATTTCCGAAACATGAAGGAGCATATTATTTCAATGGCATTCTTAAATAGTTTTCAAATAAGCTAGTGCAGTTTGTGACTTGACTAAGACGGACGTTTTGTACATTAAATGTGTTGATTCGAACATGGAGACCGCATGTAGGATGTGAATTATTCACCAACTCATTGTCTGTCCTATTTTTAAAGTATTGACCTTGAAACGAAAACTTCAAATTTTTAAAATCTTATCCATATACTAGAGGAGCTCGATGGCGCAGTGGATAACGCGCTCGGTCTGCGAATGCTGAGGAAGCAACTTTCGCAAAGGCCGTTCATCGAATGTCCGTGCTTTGGAAGGGACGTAAAGCCATTGGCCCGGCTGCATTAGCAGTCGTTAACAACCACCAATCCGCATTGGGCCCGCGTGGTAGTTTACGGCCCGTTCTCTCTATCCATCCATAAGGAAGGCTCGTGCCCCAGCAGTGGGGACATAAAAATGAGCTGATGATGATGATGATGATCTGTATAAATGTTGGGATAAATTAATACGCGAGATTCCGTATAAAGTGATTAACTTCAATGTATAATTATAGTTTTTTCAACTTTTGGTAAACTAATACTGGAAACAACAGAATTTTGTACTTTAATATTCGCGCCTCCGTTCAACAATTAAACGGGACACGAAACGATACAGAATAAACCGTTTTCCACGGTATTTAAAATTTCATTTGTAAAAAAAAAGAGGGGAGAAAACGAAAAAATTAAATTTCTTTGAAATAAATAATGATAGCATATATGCAAAAATTGTCGACTACAATCATAGTAATCATGGTGCATAAAGAAATACGGAATTCTCAGCGTGGAACTCCTTGCATTATTAGTGTTTAATATCCACGTAGTTACTAGTTTATTGCAGTAATTACATATTTCCGTATCGTAACTACAGTGTATCTACTGAAGAACCTCCTCCTAGAAGTCGGTTAAAAATAAATAACTGGTGTACACTGGCGGACACCATTATTAGTCAGTCTCATAAATAGAAATGTGTATGTAAGAGAATGTATACATTACTAAATGACTCATATTATTAACTTACGATTGTATTATATAACTAGCTTTTGCCCGCGGCTTCGCACGCGTGGACTACATGCTTTTCCTTAACATTATTTTAACAGTATGTAGAGAAAAAGTAGAAAATGATGATGATAAAAATAATGTAATGTGAACGTGCGTTTCTTAAAATTATTTCGGTAAAATTGTTACACGTCAATGTTTAACATTGATAAGTTAGGTCTATCCCTATCCCGTCCCTATTTAATTCCTATATCTATGCGTTGAGCCATTTTATACTTACCAACAGACTGTAAAGACTTAAAAGTATTTTTAATAATTTTGCCTTTGTAAAGACTTTTTTACACAACATTTCATCCCGCATGATCCTTCCCCAAGGACAGAATTCCCAAAAAACCTTAATTTGCGTTAATCTTCAGCCCAAACCCAAAATTCGAAGATACTAACTCAAAACTGACCGACTTTTATACAAACTTTCATCCCTTATTTCACCCCCTTAGGGGTGGCATTCACAAAAATCCTTTCTTAGTAGATGCCTGCACAATAAAAAGCATATATGTGCAAAATTTCAAGTCTCTAGACGATTTCATTATTCCCATGACTTCATCCCCCTTTTCACCCTCATGGGGATGTAATAATCAAAATCGCTGAGACACGTGTAATTTATTTTTTAATCTTCAGTCCAAACACAAAATTATAAGATCATTACTTCAAAACTGACGGATTTTCATACAAACTTTCACCCCCCTTTTAACCCCCTTAAAATTAGAATTTCCAAAAATCCGTTCTTAGTGCTCATCTACACTACCAAAGGAACCTACGTGCCAAGTTTCATGATTGTAGCTTCAGCCGTTTGGGCTGTGCGTTGATGGTCAGTCAGTCACTTTCTTCTTTTATATATTTATATTTAAGATAGAAGATTTTGCCCGCGGCTTCGCACGCGTGGACTACATGCTTTTCCTTAACATTATTTTAACAGTATGTAGAGAAAAAGTAGAAAATGATGATGATAAAAATAATGTAATGTGAACGTGCGTTTCTTAAAATTATTTCGGTAAAATTGTTACACGTCAATGTTTAACATTGATAAGTTAGGTCTATCCCTATCCCGTCCCTATTTAATTCCTATATCTATGCGTTGAGCCATTTTATACTTACCAACAGACTGTAAAGACTTAAAAGTATTTTTAATAATTATGCCTTTGTAAAGACCTTTTTACACAACATTTTATCCCGCATGATCCTTCCCCAAGGACAGAATTCCAAAAAAAACCTTAATTTGCGTTAATCTTCAGCCCAAACCCAAAATTCGAAGATACTAATTCAAAACTGACCGACTTTTATACAAACTTTCATCCCTTATTTCACCCCCTTAGGGGTGGCATTCACAAAAATCCTTTCTTAGTAGATGCCTGCACAATATAAAGCATATATGTGCAAAATTTCAAGTCTCTAGACGATTTAATTATTCCCATGACTTCATCCCCCTTTTCACCCTCATGGGGATGTAATAATCAAAATCGCTGAGACACGTGTAATTTATTTTTTAATCTTCAGTCCAAACACAAAATTATAAGATCATTACTTCAAAACTGACGGATTTTCATACAAACTTTCACCCCCCTTTTAACCCCCTTAAAATTAGAATTTCCAAAAATCCGTTCTTAGTGCTCATCTACACTACCAAAGGAACCTACGTGCCAAGTTTCATGATTGTAGCTTCAGCCGTTTGGGCTGTGCGTTGATGGTCAGTCAGTCAGTCACTTTCTTCTTTTATATATTTTTTTTAATAATTTTGCCTTTGTAAAGACTTTTTTACACAACATTTCATCCCGCATGATCCTTCCCCAAGGACAGAATTCCCAAAAAACCTTAATTTGCGTTAATCTTCGGCCCAAACCCAAAATTCGACGATACTAACTCAAAACTGACCGACTTTTATACAAACTTTCATCCCTTATTTCACCCCCTTAGGGGTGGCATTCACAAAAATCCTTTCTTAGTAGATGCCTGCACAATAAAAAGCATATATGTGCAAAATTTCAAGTCTCTAGACGATTTCATTATTCCCATGACTTCATCCCCCTTTTAACCCTCATGGGGATGTAATAATCAAAATCGCTGAGACATGTGTAATTTATTTTTTAATCTTCAGTCCAAACACAAAATTATAAGATCATTACTTCAAAACTGATGGATTTTCATACAAACTTTCACCCCCCTTTTAACCCCCTTAAAATTAGAATTTCCAAAAATCCGTTCTTAGTGCTCATCTACACTACCAAAGGAACCTACGTGCCAAGTTTCATGATTGTAGCTTCAGCCGTTTGGGCTGTGCGTTGATGGTCAGTCAGTCAGTCAGTCACTTTCTTCTTTTATATATTTAGATATTATACAATACTAAGTTTTAAAAATTTCGTATTGTTTTAGGAAGGTTTCAAGTACATCAAACACATTGAAATTAAAGGATATACTCTTTTTTATGTTTCACTGATTTTATACTGACATTTACAGGGTTCGTGGTCATAGGGAGACGATGCGTTCAAACTAAAATCAGTTTAAAACGAACACAAGTAGTTTCGCAAAAATTGTTTCATTAAAAATATTATTAGACTCTGTATGTATGTCCCACATAACAATCGAACCAATAAGTTAGTGTTTGCCTGAATAATCCGAGGCTGCAACACAGAGTTTGGTATCCGCCCGTAGATACGTACGTTAATTTGATTGTCCAATAGGCACAATAGATAGTGCCCCATCGCCGGTCACTGGGCTGTTTGGATCGGGCGCATAAATCGAACGGTCGCCGCTCGCCCTCCGATGCGTTGGCGAACCGATATATTCAAAGGAGGCCACGAAACCAGCGGCCGGAACAGTCAGTTTAAGAAATGTTTCCGTTTCTAGACACTCTACAATAGAATATTAAATATTCGTCTCAAATTACTTAAGTGTCCGAATAATACTGTTTTCTTAATAATATTTTTGTATAAACGCAAAAGTTTGGTAATTATGGTTTAAATATTTAAAATAGTCATATTAATCACAAGCAAAATGTTAAAAACTATACTAACAGCTTACGCAAATACCTATCATGTAAGGGCTACCATTTTAAATTCTTGGTTTATACGTACGCATTTACGTTAATTTGATTGTCCAATAGGCACAATAGATAGTGTCCCATCGCCGGTCACTGGGCTGTTTGGATTGGGCGCATAAATCGAACGGTCGCCGCCGCTCGCTCTCCGATGCGTTGGCGAACCGATATATTCCAAGGAGGCCACGAAACCAACGACTGGAACAGTCAACTTAAGAAACTCTTCGTCATCTAGATAAAGGTTTGACATGAGGCGTGTTTTCCTAAGCATTCACTGTTGTATTTTGTAAACAAATCTTTATAAACGCGAAAATTTGTGATTGGAGTTTTTACTTATAATAAAATCAACAAATATAATGTAAAAGAAAGAAAGCATTGTGTACAAAGGCCTCTTGCCTGGAGCAAAGCATTTTTCTATTAAACTATTATATTACCTACGTCATCTTATCAATCCTTGACGTATGAAGTAAAAAAGTCATTTTAGCGTCGACACCTCACATGACGACAACATATGCAATAGAAGTGGTGAAACTCATTATCATTAATATTTACTCGAAGTATGAAAAATAAAAATAATTACGCCGGAGAAAATTATATATTTCATTTTGTAATATACGTATTTTGTACTTTATCTCTGTGTTAATTTGATTGTATCTACCTTTTTGTGTGCAAATAAAGTTAATATTACACTTTTAAACTTTCGAGTTCCATAGTTAACAAAGAAAAGTTAAATAGGGATTAACGCAAACCAATTACTAAAAGGTTAAAGAAGGTATGAAACCTTTTACTAATTACCGTTTCAATTTTTTTGTTAACTATGGAACACGAAAGTTTAAAAGTTTAAAACAGATAAAGTACAAAATACGTATATTAAAGTTAATATTCTTATTATTTCTGACATTATGCCTATATATTCTTCAGTAACTACGTGTTCATTTATCTATCTTAGTCTTAAAAAGGTGTACGCTAATTTATGACTGGACAGTTAGCGGTTTCCTCATTTTCGCTATTTGCAACACCGCGCATTTCGTGGCCACCACTATCAGTAGCATGCCAAGCGACACGTTGTACTCCTAATGTATCCACGGCTCTTTGTTGACGTCGCACTGCAGGCTACTATGACTGATGTTATTTATTCAGCCGGCAGCTACTGCAACTCTGTAATCTGCAGGTGCTCTTTCTGGGACTTGCCAAAATAGTTTCGAGAGCTTTTGAATCGCGAATGTGGAACTCCGTGGAGAATAACAAGTATCAACATTTTTTTGCCGACTCGCCCTTGCAAACTAGCTTACTTTGATACTTTAAACAACGTTCTGACTTCAACACTTTACGTATGAAACGTTTTAGACATTTGACTGAATAAGCTTTGTATCCATTTTAATTAGTTAACTATCTATAATTTTCAAAGCAAATCCTACACACGACCTCATATCTATCCTACAGAGGACGGTTTCGATTCTAATTCCTTCAACTATTTCGAAAGTCCTTCAAATATTTACTCAGTTCGAAACTCAGATTAGCAATGGCAGTCTCAAGACGGCGTAAAACCCCAGTCTCGTTTCAGAGGACATACCCGACACTTCGTCGAATAATTAACCGGCCAGAAACGCTTCGGGATCCCTTTGAAGGACTGAAAAGATCTTTTACATAATATAGTCTAGGCACCCATTCATGGCGTGATTACTATAGCCGTCTCGACGGGACGGTTCGTTATTTTTGTGAAGGCAACCGTACGTAAGTTACATTCGAGGCTAAAGCCGAATTGAAATGCGAAACACGCGAACCTCAACCCTAAAGCCGCGTAATAAAGCTGACGCGAACGCATTTTGTCAGCTGTCTGAAAAACTACGGCATGAAATACACACGCACTCAGCGTCTGGAGCGAGCTATTTTGAATTCTGTGGGGAGGTGTCAGAGTATACTTGTAGTGCTCGTTGCGGTGATAACAGGCTGCACTCTTTGAATTCGGATGTACCAATTGGTATAGCATATGCTTGTAATTCATAAAAGGGTGCTAGTTACTGATACATTAAATATTTCTGTGAAAAGAGGTGTACGAGTGTACGTACGCACACCTTTTTTTGTAAGTCAGTGTAGTGTTGACAAGGTTGGTGGAGCAGTGTAAAAATTCTTTGCAACGATCGCAAATGTCAAGCTAACTTTGGTGTGGTCATTACAAGGATGAGTGATTTAAAATTTGTTTTCGATGTTACTTCGTGCTTCTTTTTATATGTTAGTCTTAGTTAATAAACTGGATTACGGTTCACCATTTCATCACTTACTGCAACACTGTGTACATAACTCACGAGTTACTGACACCTTTGTTGTTATACCCCTATGCCCAGTCAACAATTGGATACCTTGCCAATGCTATTTGGCAGCTGAGAGGCATAAGAGGATCACAACAACCCAGAGGCGTTCTTCACGGGACGGTCTCCGCAGTTGCAGTTACAAAAGTAAGCTAAGTCAGAGTCTGAAAAAGCTCGATAAGAAGATGTATTTTGAGCTTTAGTGCCTTACAAATTAATAAACTAAGAATAAGCTCCAAAATCTCGAGGAGCTCGATGGCGCAGTGGTTAACGCGCCCGGTCTGCGAGTGCTGAGGTTAAGCAACTTTCGCAAAGGCCGGTCATCAGATGGGTGACCAAAAATTTATCATCTCGAGCTCCTGCGTGCTTTGGAAGGCACGTAAAGCCGTTGGTCCCGGCTGCATTAGCAGTCGTTAACAACCACCAATCCGCACTGGGCCCGCGTGGTGATTTATGACCCGTTCTCCCTATCCATCCATAGGGAAGGCTCGTGCCCCAGCAGTGGGGACATAAAATGAGCTGATGAAGCTCCAAAAAGTTATTTCGTGTTTTGTTCCTGTCATGTAAACGTCATTTCAAATTAGAGTAAAATAGACAAAACACGGAATAGCTATTCGGACCTTATTCTTTGTTTATTTGTAAGAAACTTTCAGTTTATTTAATAGTTACATCAAGGATAATGTAACTATTGAAGAAACTTAAATGCTTTTCTACTCTTACAGCCGCTTGCAATAGCTGTATTACATAGAACCCGTAAAAATGTCCAACCATTTGCCCCAAACCGAGAACTATTACATACTACATCATCTGAATTCGAAAACTGTGAACAAACTGGCAAGCGAGCCTGCACCTTATTACTTACATAAACCGGGCGAAACAGTAACTTTTATAACTATAATAAATCCTCGGTTAGTTTCCAGTTATTTCTAGATGTTTCTACTGAAATACCTTGGCGCGGACCCCGCCATGCAGTCTTGCTATTGGCATTATTTCTTTCAAATTAGCGCAATAAAAGTTTTTATTGGTCGTAAACGGAGAAGAAGGTGGCGACAGTGCACCTTGACGGTTCTCGCTTTAGGACTATTGATCTTATAAAAGGAATATTGAATGCTTAATAATTATAATAACAATGTATACCTGATTAAATAATAAAAAAATAAATAAAAAAGTGACGATCTTCGCATGGTGGCTGGCAAGAGCTGGATGAGAGTTGCCGCGGGTCGTGCTCAGTATCGTGAACCTGGAGATGAGTAGATCCAGTAATGAACCATTATACTAGACCAGTAGACTAGAATAGACTGATGATGGTGACTGCAAAAGGTATTTATTTATTTTTTACTTATTCGCCTCGGCGGCCGATTGCCAAAGCGCTTAATTCCCGAATCGGGCAAATTGTGTTTCGAGTTTTTTGATGCATTACCCGGGTTTGAGATCACCAACCCGCATTTAGCAAGCGTGGTGATTAAAACCCATCAATTGTAGTGATGACTTGATTTCAATGATGAAGGCCTTTGTCCAGCAGAGGAACAGTTAGAGGCCGTTCATTTTTTAAACTATTTATTACAATCATTCAATTACAATCATTCAATTACAATTACAATCAATCAACTCATGTAATGTGGAAAGGTATAAAACTCAGCAGTAGCATATTTCTAGGCTGATCATCATCATGATGATATGTTACATATTGTTTCAAATAGTCAGCGTTTTCCATTGAGAAAATTTTAATAATTACGACGAACGTAAACTTTTATGATTTGTAGTTCTTTTGCAACCACAATACAGCTATCGGTTTCCATTTAGTGGCATAAGCGCGGCACGTAGCGCAAACAAATAGGCAAACTGTTTAATCCATGTGTATACAGGGTCCCCCTTTACACAGTAAACGTACATACTGAACACTGATTTGACTTGTTGTTTTTTAGTTACTATATTTAGCTGTATTTGTTACCTAGCTGTCTTTGATTTATTAGATAGATAGATAATACTTTTATAAACAACAAAAAAAAATTGTTCGTCTTACTATAATTTATAATGATACTAAAATGTTAGGTATATATAGGTATTTAGATATTTTTTTAATGTAGAAACAATTTCCTATATTGTTCTTTACTTTTAAAATAATCACTTCAAAAAAGGGTGTAGGTAAAAAAAATACTAAATAAAAACATCATTTTTTTATAAAAGAAAAGACTCAAAACAAAATTGTAATTTTGTAATTGAATGATCAAAGCTATTTAAAATGCAAAAAGGCTACAAATTCTCACATCAAAAACAATCCTTTAAGACCGCCCCATTGAAATATCCCGCGTTTAAAGAACCCCTATTATCATAACCGCTAACTGTTCCAACAACAAAAAGCCGGGTGGAACTCGGCCCGAAGCTACCCGGCTATCTATAAAACCTCTTGTCGACTCCGTAACGCCTAATAACTGCGGGGCATCGAACACAAGATTCGTTGTGCGTGCTACGGGCTACGAGTTACGGGGCTACGCCGTAGGCGATCGCTACAAAGCTGCCAAGTCGACATACTCGTAGTAGCATTTATCATCATAATCAGGTAATGTAATTCCACAACTAAGCATCTCGTCTTTCAATCTCCTCTTTCAATGCGGCATGCATTGGAAGAGGAGACTGCGCCTAATGTTCGCATTTTCTTATCCAACTACTGCCAGTCGTTGCGTAACTATATCGATAAATTAATGTTTTAATTGACCTTCTTTACAGGAATGGTTTTTAAAAAGAGACGTGCAAGCCGCGTCAGAAGTATTCGCCGTAAGATTGTGGTGTTATATATAGGTATACATCTTGCTATAATGCCACATCGAACCGAACTATAGTTTCCGTTGAAGACCGATGTTGTATTTGTACTAGCTTAAGGATCTTTATTTCGGCACTCTTGGAAGGTTAGTGGGCGACAATCCGCTCTGGGTTTGGCTAAAATGGAAATTGGAGTTTCTTGGATGTTCCAGTATCAATATTGTCAAAGCAAATACTCATCTTACACAATTTTGGTCATGCCTTCAAAAGAGTTAGCTGGGAAATTACTGTAATCGTGAAAAATAAGAAACTATAAGAGATGGCTTAAATAAATATCAAGTCCAATACATTTATTGACCAAGATTTAATATAAGGAAGTGCTCCAGCAAACCAATCTAACTACGACGCAACTGAGATGACAATAGTGCAGTTCCTAGGATTCCGGGAGCGACGAAATAAAAGAACAAAGCTGAAGTCCCGGCGATTCGATATGACGTCAAGTTAAAATGCCTCTTAGGGGATGTGGGAAGTTACATTGGGAGACTGCATTGCGCCGTGTGGAATAACTTTGATAATTCATACAGTGTTCATCATAATTAAAGAAAGTTTTTGATTTCAGCATAAAAATTCCGATTCCAAAACGTTTTACAAACATCCTCCGTGGTCTAATGGCTTACCATCCCTACCATCATAAGACCGATGCATTGGGTCTCAGATTCAAATTTTCTGAGTTTTATATAGCGCGTAGCAGACATTGAAGCTTCAGTTCTTTTGCCTTTAAACCGAGTGGTTTAAAGGCAAAAGAACTGAACTAGACCCGGTGACATTACTGGGTAGTATTGTCATCGGGTCTAGTATCTTTCAAATTAGACCACAGCAATTCAAAAGCATGCTATATGGTAACAGAAACTGGTATTACGTCATTTAATGCAATTCTAGGGAGAATAATACTACCATCAGCAAAAACTGCGTTATTTTAAAAGCAAAGAATTCTAAATTGATGTACATTCTTAATATAGAATTATCGATATTCAGGAAGATTTCAAGCTCGCCCTTAAAATACATAACAATGTAGTAAAAGAAGACATGTTGGCTGTAAACATTGTGTCCCTCATTCCGCAGCAGCCCAACATTGTACGTCGAAGCGCCGCAATAAATACTTATATCATACATAAAATTCATGTGACGTATCCATGTCGGGGCGTAGACGGTGATGGAATAATTTCATACACTACAAACACAGCATACGAACGCGGAGTTTGCGTAATATTTCACTGTGATAAAATACCACCTGTATTTTTTCCTGAAACAAATTGAGGTTTACTTAGTCCAGCGTGAATTATAAATCAAGAGGCATGCCCTAAACACAGGCGTAACCCTTCGAATCGCTTATCCAGGACAAATTGTTCACTTAATCACGTTGCGTATGAGTGATGGTGACCATCAGTTAAGGACCATGTTTTTGTCCTGCGCCTCGCTAATCGTCGATGTTGGTGTGACAGTTGAGGGTAGCCTAAACGTTTTCAGCTTTTGTAATAATTTAGTTAATCACGGCTACCGCGAGAAATATCTCTGTCGCATTGGGCAATTTAATCCGAACGTAGGCATTTTAACTTTATTGTGGGTGAGGTGTGCCGCCTTCTTTGACCTTTGAGCCAAGCAGTTCGCCTGTTGAGTCTTCTAATTATATGTCATCATCAGTGATCGAAGTAGGTAGAACGATTTTACGTACTTGCATCACAAATGTTCACAGAAAACATAATACGGATGAGTCAAAATAAAAAATAACAATATTGTTCGTGGAGGTTAAGGAGAAAGGCAGTAAAATGAATAAAAAGTATTTTTACTGGTAACATACTTTTTATGCTAATTTTATAAATGTCTAATGTTTAGTTGACACTTTTTGTTAATAGTTTTATATCAACCCTTTGGCATTGTTCTTTAATAGTAAAAGTAAATATAGAATGAAACAAACAGGTAAAATCATATCATATCATACACATCATATCTCATAATCTTAAAATATCAGAAAAAAGTCTAAATTAAAAAAATATTGGAATTTCGAAGGGATATCCATATTAATATACACGTCTCAGATCACTGACCCCAAATCGTTCTACCTACTCCGATCATTGATCATCATCATCACCGGTTCGTTTTATGTCCCTACTGCAGGACACGAGCCTTCTGGATGGATAGAAATAATGGGCCGTAAACCACCACGCGGCCCAGTGCGGGTTTGTGGTTATTAACGACTAGCTGTGCCCTGCGGTTTCACCCGCGTTAATTAGCGACTGTTCCACACCTATTAGTCATAGCGTGATGTAATATAGCCTATAGCCTTCCTCAATAAATGGACTATTCAACACAAAAAGAATTTTTCAATTCGAACCAGTAGTTCCTGAGATTAGCGCGTTCAAACAAACAAACAAACAAACAAACAAACAAACTCTTCAGCTTTATAATATTAGTATAGACTACTAACAGCCGGAACCAACGGCTTTACGTGCCTTCTTAAGCGCAGTGGAGCTCGAAATGATACATTTTTGGTCACTCATCCGATGGCCGGATTTTGTGAATGCTGCTTTGTTTTCGCAATCGCAGACTGGGCGAGTTAACTCTATATATATAGAAAAGATATATACAGTGAAAATGTAACGATGTACATGAGAAAAGCACGTTCACTTGTAAAAGTAACGCGGTTGCCTTGCACCGAGGAAGGCATTAAAGCTATAAAGATAAGGCCGCCACTTTAATTGAACCAACTCATGCCCCGACCCGCTAATAATACACACGACTGCAGAAAATTATGCACGTTTCCGTTAAAACAGACCTTTATTGTTGTAGAATTACTTTTTATTTTCACATTTACGCCTGACTTCACATCTGCACGATGATTGATATTTGTGCTATTTTAATTTATTTCCTGTTTAATATGAGAATTTGAATAGAAGCTACAAAATATAGTAATAGTTAATAAATATTACGATCATAAAAATCGCTTATTTTATAGAAATGACGGATTACTAGAGGCATCGTTGGCTACACTACTAGTAAATTTGTCCGAGGCTTCTTTGTACATGTATTTCTATATACTATCCACCAACGTTCTATGTACTTTAGAAAAATATGGTTTAATCAATAATATTTTTTTAAGTTTTATAATAAAAAAATCTATTCATTATCTATCGCAATTATCTAATATTCTCCTCTGTAATAAAATAAGGCCATTATACAACATCGACACCAAGTTACTCAAACTGACATTTTCCAGTAAATGTCTCGTTTAACCTTTTTGGAGAATCGAAAGTCGAACAAAGGGTGTTTCCGAATCACCGGACACGTTATCTGGAGTGAACAGTGGATATTTTAATTGGTTTATAAATAACTGCCCTAACCCTTGCAGCCCTCGTCCGTTCACAAGGAGTTATGACCTTAGGGCGCTTATGGATTATGTACCACTGAGGTATATTAAATAGGGAAATCTTGGAAACAATGCAACGCTTTGTGCCCGCGCGATGTCCGGATGTAATTAAAATTTTGTTACGAAACGTTGAAAATTGGGAATGAAAATATGTTCAACAAAATTAAACGCCGAAAAACGAAGCGTATTGGAAAAAGTTGCCACGTTTTCGAAATGAAGACTGCGGTACAGATTGTGAAAAGTATATTAAAAAAGTGTTTTGAACCGCCTTTCTTTAAACAGGGGATCATCCGCGCAATTTGAACGAGGGTGATACATAGAAGGTTTCGAGGACATCTCCCCACCGACGACCGGAGGGTTACAAAGTCGTAGATTTATTAGAAATAGGCGCTACAAAACCCAAAAAGTGAAGACCGAATACGTTTCGAATTATCTATACTTTTATACTAATATTATAAAGAGGAAACCTTTATATTTTTGTATGTATGTATGTAAGTATGTATGTTTGCAACGAATAAACTGAAAAACTACTGGACCGATTAAAAAAATTCTTTCACCATTAGAATGCTACATTAGCGCTGAGTAACATAGGCTATATTAAAAAAAATATGTATATAGAATACTAAAGACGACAATTTAATTTTCCAATACAAAATGATTTGTTTGTTTTGTTGTCATGGAAACCATTGATATATATTTAACTCAATGATGGAAACTGTCAAAGCGGCACGAAGTCTGCCAGGTCAGCTAGTAATTAATATTTTGCTTCATTTATAAAATACTGATTATTCTAGTATGTTTTAATAGTTTCACTTTTGATCTTACAGTTTATTAGCTCTCTCCATCTGACTGCTTGTCTGACTAAATCGCTTGAAAGCGATAAGACCGCCAAACTGTAACTTTGTAATTTTTTAATTTTTTATTTATGTTTATGTTTTATAGTGTTGCAATAAATGTATTATATATATGTATCTATCTATTAATGTGTATTAAGTAATATTAACTATTATGATAATTTTGTTATTATTATCAGCCATTATTTTCCCACTGCAGAGCAAAGGTCCGGTCCCCTCCCCTCTCTACTTCTACCTATCTCTATCATGGGCTAGCTTCAAGTGGGAGTCCAACTCAACGCGATAATTAATGATAATCAGCCCTTATGATAATTGTAAGATAATATTATTTTTAAGTATTATAAACTAGCACTTCACTCGCGACTTCGTCCGCGTGAATTTGAGATTTTTTTAAAAACTCTTTTTTTAAAATAAAAGTTAGCCTATGTTACCCGCACGGAATGTAGCATTCTAACAGTGAAAGAATTTCGGGAATCGGACCAGTAGTTACAGAGATTACCCTCCGCAAACAAACAAACAAACAAACAAACAAACAAACAAACAAAGTAAACAAAAAAGTTAAAATGTTTCGCTTTAGTTAATTGTCAGTTTATAAGAATAAGTAAATTGAATACTATATTCTATTTAGTTCGTATCCTAAGCCAGTTAGCCTCATATTTTTAGCTTAGCTTCAAACTAACTCAAACACCACAGTTGTGTAGCGAGAGTTTGAATTCTAAAACGTCAGTACAACACCAAAAATAGGTTGCACAACATGAGATATGGCACATTTGCTTTGCAGTTTAAATCTATTTTACTGCCAACCAAAGACCGAAGTGACAAATTTATTTATTTTAAGCCTTATTTCTTTAACGATAAGGATTCTGTGACATGATAAATAGGTGTGGTCATAAATGTCGTCTGTAACGGATGCTCCTAACTGCCTAACATTTTGCTGCGTGCCATTACATCACAGTTATTAAAGTTAGTAGTTCAAATTGTGCGTAGGTTACCTATTGTAAACTTCACCAGAAGATTAGTTAAATTGTTGTCTGTACTCCAACAGTTCATAATTACCAAACTATTTACTTTAATCAAAATGTTATCAGTTTCTTAAAACTTGAACTAAAGGAATCTATAATTAAGTGTGTTTATAATTGTCTTTGTTTCACAGATTCTATAAAGGAAGTCACATACAATGTTATGAATTTTGTTGACACGTTTCAGTTAACATTAGTAAGATAAATACAATCAATTCTCAATTTAAAATATGTTAGAAAGGTGGACATTATAGTTGTAATTAATAATAAAGTCTGGTGATTTAACATATTCCAAACCCCCTACAAATAACTATCTTTATTACTGATGTCGTTGCAATAAATATAGTTCGATTCAAATGGTTGCCCATTGGGGTACAGCTTTCACCACCCCATTTTTATAGCTGCAGACATTGATTGATGACACAGAAGCAACTCGAATTATTGCATATCTAGATGATTCCCCTATCTTTTCTTCTCATTAAAACATGCATCGACACTCAATGTCTTTTTTCAGTTTCCCTCTGCAGCTTCTTTTGTTACCTAATGGTGTTTTAGATGCGTGATGGATCATTGCGTAGCAGAGAAGTCTTACTGATGAAGAAACCTTCGAGTCAGTTTTATTAAAATTGATGATAGACTGGTATCTGTGCATTATTCTTGTCATTGAGGATGACGTATAACCATTATAGAGACATTTATGATACTTTATTAATGCAAATTAAATTAAAGTACATACTATCATCAATTGAATTATGCTAGTGTGCTTTTAAAATTGTCATTAAGAAGACGAATAGTGAAATGGCGAAGTTTACCGGTTAGTTCCAGTTTTGGTTTGAAAACGACACCCGTATTGTGCCGCAAGTCTGGAAGGGCACTCGAATCGCACATTTGACCATCGATAGAATTTCACTTGCACGGTCGACTCCGACCGAATAAAATTTTACCGAAATTGAATCGGCCGGTCTGCGCCGGCAGACCGTAAAATTGGGCGGCACGGTCAGTGGCGGGCGATTCGGTATCTTCTTCGGTGTTTGGCCGAATCATGTGTGTATGTTGGGTGTCGCTTTGGACCTCCTGAATTATACATCGGCCGGAGCGACCTGTGATTTACTGTGCGACGTTCCGGCGCGGACTGGGCCGCTTATGCGATATATCCGTTTTCGTTTACATGTTTATGGAGTGGGCGCGGGCAAACATTCGCTGATGCTGGTAGATTCCGTATTCTGGGTCCTTTTTTCGATTATTTATGAGGTTATCTACAGTTAAATTTACTTTGGCTGTTTCCATGATTCATCAATACCCATATCCATATTTAATGCGCATTACAATAAAAGTAAACCTAGTAAATCCATTAATCATAAGACACAATGTTTTCACATCTTTATTTATTCAGGGATTTTGGTCTAAGGTCACGTTTTTCTATCGTGATATCTTTAGGACAACGAATCTGATAAGGTTGTTTTATTGCTTAGTTAAAGATTTTATGCTTTGATTTGACTTAAGTTACAGTCATTTGTGGATTGCGTTCATGATATTTTACTGTACATTTATGTCCACCGCTGGTCAAGACCATAAAAGTCCACATAATACACGGCACACCCTTAAATATTGCACTCACAAAGCTTTTCCGGCTCCTTACAAAATCACCCCTGTCCCCCTAAATTAACTTCTGTTACTTTGTATCGGTTTTTCGGGATACCATCAGAAGTTACTATGAATAGCTAGTGTTAGGCGGTAATTCGATGGGGTCTCTCCCATTCATAGAAAGGAAAACATTTGGGTTTGGCTTTGGGAGATCGCAATTTAAGCATCTAAATGCAGTCTGATGAGTAATCAGAAATAGAATAGGCCTTTTTTGTGAAGTCGCAGTATTCATGTTGAACAAAAGTAATGGAGGAATTGACTATTTATTATTTTTATAATAATACGATAAGATAATTTTCTATTTGAACTTTTACACTCACATAATCTCATCGGTTGTAAAAATAAAGTTTAACCTCAACTTTATCAAAACAAAAGTTTATAAGTACATATTTACATATTATAGAAATTCACTGAGCTATCTACATTTTATATAACACATCGAATAAGCTAATAAAACCTATACAAACTGACTATACTATAGGTACTTTACCGATGTTCGGTTTTAAACTTGAAAATCAGCGGAGAAGTTTGTTCCAAATTAATAAACACGCTTTGTCAACATTTAAGTTCAAGTTGTTAACAAAAATTGGCTTTAAACCCGAGCGAGGCGAACTTTCTAAGCCTTTCTCACGAAAGCGATAGTGGAACGAGCTTTTCAGCTAAAATTATTAAGCTCAACTAGCACGACGTGTTATGTACCAGCTTAATGCAAGCGTTTGACGTTTATACGCTCCCGTGAAAGCTATCGGCATCGCTGAACAACTAACGCAAATAAAAGTTTCGTGGACACATAAGATACCAACAAAACGTCAAAAAGTAGAACACACATAAATAATAATTAAACAAACTGTTCAATAACTAGAACATGACAGTACAACTACAAAAGGACACACAACTTACATACAACGAACAACTTTGATATTTAATATAATACCTAATATGTGCACCACTCCAACTCATATCTCACCTTTTTCAAATGTAATAATAGTGTTAGTTGTAATCAAATATTTTAGTAGAAAATAAGATATAAATTTTGAAAAAAGACAAAGTGTTGAGAAAATTCCACGAAGTATTTCTTTTTCAACACTTTGTCTTTTTTCAAATTGTAATTGTTTCGCAACAAAATTTGCGTAAAATTATAAATAACCATAATCATAAAGAGAGACCTTACAATAATAAGGATACATATATCACCAATATTTATATATGAAGTGTTACCTACATCCATACAGTTACCTAGATCGATAGAAGATAATAATAAGCTGATCGCATTCCATAAATATCTAAATGCGGCTAAGTTGCTCCGCCATTCAGCTCCTCAATCACTTAAATAAATGCAAATAACACAACCCAGATGCGCTGCTACCACAGGTATATATTTTGATACCTCACCTTTGAGTATCTAATCGAATATATTTTAAAAAGAGGAATCGAGGTTTTATTGCATTGCTTAGACATATTGCTTTCTATATAACAAACATTATATATGACGCTTTATGTGAGAAAAGAAATGCCCTTGCTAAGTTTCTTGTCGCTTCTTCTCAGTACAAGGTCTCCCGCCCTGTGTAGACTTACGACCGATAGCATAGTTACATTTATAAGAGCTAAATTTTAGCCTAAATTGAATAAATGATTTTGAATTTTGATATATTGAATCAAATCCGTTAGACTGTCATGCCAGCATTGCTAACCTAGTACACGTTAATGATTTTCGAAAGAAGGTAACGCAATTTTGTGTGGTCGATTATAATAATCAAACATCACTGTTACTCTTCTAGCAGCATGAAATAGAGCTCAATTAAAGTAACGGTTCTCAAAGCGTGAAAAAATGGAGGAGATTGCGCGTAAATTCATTTTGATGCTGTCAAACTCATTTCAAATGATTTACGTAGTTTAGTCGCAGTAGTTGCGTTTTTTTTTTGATAACAACTTAAGCGTCATTTGACCGACAAACATTTTTAGTATTTCTATTGTAGCTTGGTCCGGTGTCGGTCAAGCTATTAATAATGTAAAGATATAAATTTGTTAATGTTCCAAGTAAAAATATCAAACGAACCAGAAAAGTCATTCGAAAGAGACGCCTCAAAAACAATTGTGATTAACCAAGACACGAGTCGGAAGCGTTGCGATAACTATGAACTAGTAACACAAATGTAGCAATTACCCGAAGAAATCAAAAGACAATAACCTACTGCGTAGGTACAAAACGCGTACAGAGGAGAAACAGGAGGGGTGGAGCGATTCTAATTCCCCACTGCGAGGCGGGGGGCGAAATAACAAATAGTTTCTG
Organism: Eudonia mercurella; assembly: GCA_963082485.1. Lineage (NCBI taxonomy): Eukaryota > Metazoa > Arthropoda > Insecta > Lepidoptera > Crambidae > Eudonia > Eudonia mercurella. The sequence continues at coordinate 18,427,438 of OY720027.1, read as the reverse complement.
CGAGAAAAGCCCTAATAGATAAAGACTTGGCATCGTTAATGGCAACTTCTACAATTATAGATTGAGAGGATTTGCTTTTAATAGGAAATAGGGTGTTTGTAATGGAGACTTGGAGACTGAAGATCTTTTATTTCAAATAAAGTTGTGATTTTAGAACCTTAATTTTAAAATATGAAGATAATTGAGTTGTTGAGGATAATAATGGGTTTGTGTTGAGTAAATTTTAAATAGAATTTTACAAATATTTTGTTGCTTCAAGTTGAACAAACTAGCTCAGAGCTGTTGCAATATACGAGTATAAATTTAGAAAAATATAGTCAATTTGACGATAGTAATAGCTACTATCATCATCCGATCATAATAATATAATACTATATTATAATGAAGAGAATGAAGAAATATTATATTAACCTAAATCTGAGATTAGGCATTGAATTATCTGTTGTTATCATCATCATCAGCTCATTTTATGCCCTCACTGCTGGGGCACGAGCCTTCCCTATGGATGGATATGGAGAACGGGCCATAAACCCCCACGCGGGCCTACTGCGGATTGGTGGTTGTTAACCAACAATCACTGCGGATAGGTGGTGGGACCAAAGGCTTTACGTGCCTTCTGAAGCACGGACTTATTGTTTACGGACGGATTATCTAATGTAGGTACATAATTTTGATCGTAAGACATATCCAAAGATGATATTAAATATAAGGTGTTGTGAATAATTACTTAATTTTCGTGATCTGATGTTGACGTCAAAACACACAAGACCTTAATCCGTAATAAATACTTTATTAATATATTCGAAGTAATTGCCAATAACAAATAAAACAAGCTATTTTGTAAGTCTTATAGTTAAACATTATATGAGAAAGCATTTTTTAAACGTTCAACACAATAAAGGTATCACTGAGCAAATAACTCATCTCCAAGAAAATTATTTAAATAACCTTTCAACAATGCAATAAATACGTATTGATTTGAAAACTCCACCGACACCTTGTAAATAATTCATCACATAAAGCAACTACTCACCGACATTAACATCTATAGCAGACAAAAAATCTTTTATTAAAAGCGAACGAGCGTTGGCAACGCAGAAATATCTCTCCTTTTGCGTCCATCAACCGAATTCGTAATTTCTTAAAAGGCCCGCGAGCTCGCATCTTTCAGCCATTGCTCCTGCAAGATGTTTTATTTAACCCGCACTGATAAATGAACTGGCCGGTCCAGCCTCGGGATTGATATTTCATTCTGCTCGCTCGCCGTGCAGGCACAACATAAACAGACTGCAGAAGGTAAGTGTAGTGTATGTGAAGATGTATGCTTTAGTCTCCTTTGCGCACTATGGTGAGAGGTTGATACTGACAGCTAAAAAAGATCACTCTCTGGAAGGAGGTGAGAAGAGGGAAGCCGATTGATGTTGTGAGTGAAATAAGGAGCCGATAAAACAGTTATTATTAATAGTGTCTTTACATAGAGAAGTATATAACAGTAAGCTTCATACATGACGCTCTCGATCGACGCACACGCAGACCCTCTCACGGACACGGAATCTTGCAACAGGGTGCTTAGTGTGAGTTTTGTTTACTATCCGTATTCATGCGATTACGTTTACGAAAACGAAAATTAGTATGGCATTGAAGCAGCGCCTCCTGGCGACATACGAGAAGAGTTAAAATTTTGCCATACAAATTCTCGTTTTCGTTTACGTGATCGAATGGTGAAGAAACTCGCACTAGGCACTCAGTTAACAACCACAAAATAAGGAGATCCCAGAAAGAAAGCATAATACATACCGCTTTCGAGCAACGCACACGAAGACCCTGTCACGAACACGAAATCTCGGATCATTTTGAACCAGTCCGAGCGCAGCTGTTGCCAGTGTTCGTGTTCGTAAGGGGTTATCTAATTGTACTACTACGTGTCTAATGAAGATTAGCTTCTGCAGTCTCCTTACTTTGTGTCGCAACAGTCAAAGCGCAGCTGTTGCGTGACTCGGTGTCCGTAAAGGTCATATATGAACATTACCTTCTGCAGTTCCTTATTTTGTGGTGCAGGTGACCATTTGCACTTTTTATCCGATTACACAGCGTTTTACTTTGCTAGCAGTGTTACAGTTGACCTGGTAAACACTGTGCGCTATCATTGTGGTTAAACTCAATGGACAGGTTGACAAAACTTTTCGAATTTCAAAACGCGTAAAATAATGGAAAAGAAGAGTGATTACACTCATTTTATAGAACTGACAAAACGTCTAACTCCTATTAGATGCGATGCGATGATATGCGATGCTTAACACGTTTACTCATTGTTTATTTATAATTTGATACAGCTAAGAAGAAAGAGCATGAGGGGAGACGTATGGTCAATGAAAGGTGGGAAAGCTGTGATGATCATGTTGATAATGACATTCAAACGTAAACTTTACAATGTTTACTATCAGTACCAGAACAAAATAGGTCGACTTCAAAAGTGTACGCAAATTGTGAGAACCAAATCGATTAGGACCCAGCTATCGTAAGTATTATAGCACATACCTGCATAAAGAGGGCCTTTAAGCAACTTTTAATCATCGAATTCTCTTTATCCTAAATCCAGTTGCTTATTCAATAAAACGGCGATTATTGGAAAATTCTTTCGATAGAACCGTCGGCCTTTCAACCATGACTCGCTTATGAAAAAGTAAATTTAAATATTAAGTAATGAACGGAACAAATAAATGAACCAGTCGAGAATTCCTTTCATGAACTCCTTTTAAGGCTGTAGGACTTTTAACGAGTCCCATTCAAGTGCTTTCCGAACTCTAATAAAAAGATCATAAAAAAGAATTAACAAAGTTTCGAGGGTGTATTCTGAATTTAGAAGGGCAACGACGTCCCACCGTTGGTCACTGCTTTAATTGTGTAAGGCCTACTTATTATTCTATGAAAGCGTCATCCATTTTAGCTTTCATTAAGCCTGTAGTATCTGGAACCTTGAATCACTGAAAATATTTGTATAATTATTGAAGGCCGAAAGTTTTTGTTTGTGTCATAATGTTTTTAATAGGAACTTGTTTGAGCTCCTTATAATCAGCTACACTATTTTAAATGTAATATTTTGTACATCACATCTCTAGTCACTTCATCACTTTAAGACTAATTTGGAGTAGAATAATAATTGTAGGTACTGGTTCAATTCAGAGATAAAATTTTTACTTAATTTATGTACGTACTTCTCTTCAGTAGCTTTAAAAGGCTTTAGCACTGAGATTCCGTTAAAAATCACTGAAGAGCTTACACAAACTAAACAAACGCTATTTGAATAATGCGAAATGTTCGTGTTTATTTCTGCCAATGAATCCCTTTCAAAGCCAGCTCTTGTCGAACGCACAAAATCGTTTTTTTTTCCACTGCGAAAAACCTTGCTGAGAATTTGACAGGCCAAAATATGGGGTCGGGACTAGGCGGGCACTGAGCATTTTCGGTGTCCGTATTTCAATAGGAAAGGTCGCGTAAAACATTGTGAGTCCTAACTTTTAAGTTAAATACATTGTTGATTTGTTACTTAAACACCAGTTCGACCGAATGTTTTGCTATGTTTACACAAACACTATATGTTATAATCGACTCGCTGTTTAACATATTATTCTATACCAATTATTCGGATACATCGCATGACTATTCTCGACTCAGGCAACAGCTATCAGTTCAGCCACTAAGATTACGGAAAATCTTTAGTAAGATAATGAATCCTCTTCTTTTTACTTCTTGTATGCACACCGTTCAAAAAATTATAAGCCAGCATTTAAAAACTAACATCTCTTAATATGCGAAGTTAGAGATCAATCAGTGATTGCACGTTTTGATAACGAGCCACCAGTAGCTTATAGAGTGATATTTTAATTTGACATTTTCCAATTGTCACACCCCAAATCAAAAAGACACAAACCACTTATACCAGTGATTTACAATCCACAAAAACACTCTAATAGAAAAATAACAGTAACCTTTTATCTTTACTGCTCAACAACACATGAATCGAATGTAACAGCGATTATATTTACAGGGGAGTTATAACCCTATGATTGCTTTACGATGCTGTAAAGTCTGCGGCCTTACAATTTCGGGGTATTACCTACGCATTGTAAAAGTTAGCTGACGGATAGGCATTTCCCAATGCTTTAAAGGAACTTTAGTTGTTTTTTTGGACTTTAACAAATTGTCTACGAGGCCAATGAAATTAGATTTGTCGGCAATATGTTTATTTATATTAGCGACGGTGACAACAAAGTGATACAAAATATCTACGCTCTAAGTACTCAGTAGAAGGGGTAGCGTTGAGCTCGAAAAATCCTATCAAACAAAAATACAGAAAATTATAGATTTTCTCAAAAAGCTATTTTCTCTTAAACTAAAACATCAAAGACCCGTTGAAGTAAAAAATCAAGAATCCGCAAGAAGCCTTAATATTGCTTCAAAGTAGCCTGTGTTTTTATTGTTGTCTTGTTTACATTTAGTGGTCAATCTATCAACGTATACGAGAGCAAGCGAGCTAATATATGACTTGTTTACTATTTACTTGGCACACTCGCTTCCACTAATAACATAATCGTAAAGTTTTTGTGACAGTTCAGAATTGGGCTTTCATGGATTACTGTATGTACTATGGGTGTTGCCGGAGAGAAGTAGAATAGGTAAACTAATACTGTTCTTCATTTTTTGTTTCCTGCGATAAATATTGCTTTGCCCTACAAATCACCTGATAGGTAGTGACGTTAATGCTGATGATGAAAACGCAGTTCACTCGGAGTTCTCAACTAATGTAAAAGTAGCTGTATAATGTTGAAACAAGCCAGGCAAACTTAAAACAAACTTTAACACCAATCAAACTAAGTACAATATGCACCAGGTTAACAACAGGTGGTCAAAGATGACAAAGGCCCCTCAAGAACTGTATCACCGTATCGAAAACACTGGATGGTAATTTAAAATTTTGAGAAAGGCTGAGCATGATGATGCTTCAAAACGACAGAAATATACCAAGATATATTATTCAGTATCAGGGAATCCGTGAACACTGTCTATTTTCGAGGAAATGGTTATGAATTTTGTTCTTTGAAACCTCGCTTGTTCTGATAATAAGTTCAGCTTTTCAGCAAAATTGTTTTGGTTCAAATAAAGCAACTTATTTATTTACATAGCGAATTGAAAGAACAAATCAAAAATACAGCAAAAATTCCGTGAAACAAAGCATAAACGCATATTTATTGGAAACACTTATTAATTGAAAATTAGCGAATTCGAGAAAGCGTGAAAACTTTAAAAAATTCGTCTAAAGAAAAGATCTTGCGAAAATGGTTGATTTAAACTTTTTCAATTAAGCTAGTGCTGGCCGCGGCTCTGGCGGTCTAGATCCGGCAGGCACTGGACTGCCTGACCAGACGGCCGGACCGCTCGCATTCGACCGGAACGCGTCGATGCGTTTTCGAAATGAAAACGTTTTCCTATTTTACGGTATCACTCGTGTAGTGTTAAAAAGGGAGATTCTTTGGATGTCTCTCGTGATTCGGATTATTGTGTGTTTTGACTGTGAATCAAAAATGCAATGCAATAATAACTTAATGAATAAATTAATGCAAAATTAATTTAGAATCAGTATTACGTTCATAAACGCATGCGCTTGTGAGGTGAAAAGGGCTGAGATATACATTTGTAAGTCAATGACAAAGTATTTTCTTATACTGATGACAATAACATGTAACAAAGATAACAAACAAATGTTACTTGAATCTTCAATCAGTAAAACAGTATTACCAGTAATAAAGTATTTTATTAGTTCCAACATACATAAGAAGGAGTAGGAATACGAACAAACAAAGTAGTCAGTTGACAAAGCGCACGGGGAGATTGTGTCAACAAATACACTCGTCTAACTGAGTCTCAACGAATTTCCTCATCGGCAATAAAAAAGGGTACAGCCGAACGTCAATTTGGCTCCAAACCTCCTTAGATCGAATTGTCTGCAAACCGTCCCCTTACATACATATAAATATATTTGCATAAGTTGGTTTCCAAATCTTCTTATATTTGAGCTTATCAACGCACAATTGCCTGTCATTCAGTCCGAAATTGTATTTGGGAGACGTCCTTGGAGGATCACAGATAAACGGTCGAAGTTTTGGCAGCAACAGCGATGACTCAGCATTTCCCCAAACAAATCTGGCTTTCGCAAAAGATGTTGTTTCATACAACTGGCGAGGAAACTTTCAAAGTTCAAGCGGCGAGTTGTTTAGCAAACAGGTAAATTCTCATGCAGGTTCCAGACCAACTTGTTCGAGTGTAATTGAAATTGAATCAGACCTACACGGTAACCTTGCCCCAATTAAAGTTCCAATCAACTCTTAGTGAAGTTGACACGCCAACTGACCGAATAGACCGCCGCGCCGGTGGCCGCGAGCGCGACGAATCTCAAGTTTGCCGAAGTCTGCCGAGCGGTGCCGAGCGCGCCCGAAGTAGCCGCGATCAATACGCCCCGGTACAGGCCGCGCGTCAATTCCGGGGGCAAAAGTCACGCTTTCGGGATAGCCGTCGATTTCAGCCGGTCAGGCCCCGATTGAGTACGTGCACCCGTCCGCTGCGAACGGGTTAACGAGCCCGCTTCCACTAATGCGGAATTCTGAACCGACCGGCGTTCTTCAGATTTTTCGTGAATTCTGAATTCTGACAAATTTAAATTTAAAATTTTACATGTATCTTGAAAACCATTATTGGAATGAAACGGAGCGTGGTTTGAAGTAACTTTTTAAAAAATGTATGAAAATATAATTTTCTTACGTATCTAAAGTAAATATTAAATACCCTCGAAAAGTCGATTAAGTAAAAAATAAAAAGCATTTTCCATTTACGTAACCTACAGATAACTGTGTATACTGTGAAACTGCTGATATGTTTACAATACAGAGTGTAAACACGGCTGGGAACTCAGGATGTTCATAGAAATGTCGGGACGAGATAAAATTGTTGGTCCTTTGATAAATAGGTCACGGTGCAGAGTGAAGAGCGAAGATGTGCCTCTATACCTGGTTATCACGCTAAGGAAAAAGGTTCCAAATTTAAATGTAGGGTAAGATTTCAAGTTCTAGCATAATTTATTAGTACAGATTAAGTTCAGTTAGGACTTGAATGCATTGTATGTTGTTCTTAGTACTATTTTGAAATCGAACTTCTATGCTTATTTGCATTGTATTTCCAGCATAGTTGGTAATATCTTGTAAGGTCTTTATAAGGTCTTAGCTCAACTGTGGGGACGTTTATAGACTGATATTGTTATGGTTAAAATATATTTTCTTATGCAGGAAAAGATTCCTGGAACCAATTGGTTATAAGTAACTAAATTTATTAAAGGATACGTAACGAACTCTCTGAGAACATGAAACTGGGTCACGGTCGGGCATTCCAAATGGTGGTGAAAAAAAAACACACAATCCGCCCTTCCAGCACAGCGTCGAGTGCGAAATTAAAATATCGCTGCAGGGAAACTAGGGTCCTCCGAATGAGGATGTCATTATTCGCGAATTCGAAACCGGTGGAGTACGAAAAAAATATTTTCCTCTCATTCTTATGGTGTCAGCGAAAATTTTCGCTTTTTCACTGAGATGGATGGCAGTAGGTAATATGGGAATGATTTAGTGCTGCCCTTGCGGTATTCATTTGTTTATTGTTGGCACTCACTGCTGTTGCTTCTATAATGAGTATTACAGAGTTACTTTTTCTTGGTCATAGCTAAGGTGATTGGCGTACCCTAACCTAGTAACTTAGAGAAGAAGAATAGCCGTTGGTGGTCACAACTTTCTTCACGTTTTGATATGCCTTTAGTTCGTTGGTTGTCACTAACCCACACTTAGGTATTGTATTGGTCTATGGCCCGAGCTTCCAATGTACACAATTAAATATCAATTGATCAATGTAAATACATTCACGTGGGAAAATAAGACCAGCAGCTATTGACGATAATGAAGATTTGCTTATGTCACAAAACTGTCCTTTTAATTAAGCATAGGGCGTCAAATCCTATTAGTAACCGCCAACACTAGTAAAGTTTTCTACTAAAGTTAATCATTCCTGACTGTAAGTCGGCTCTACATAATTTCATATCGCATTACGAGCAGAAAATTTAATAGTGAAACTTGGATTAATAACGCACTGTACTAAGTATAACATTGGATTAAGTGAGACTTAACTCGGCATTCACGAAACTTAAACTTGACTTAACCTAATAATTTAATCTAGACTTACGCGGTTTTGTGATAGTAACCCTCGTCTGGATCAGGGGGTCACATGTACCCGTTGTAATTTCAAACACGTTAAGACAGTAAGGGTTAAGCGAAAGAGTAGCAGTAATACAATTTTAAAGTAAATCATAAGAAAACTAAATTAAATCTTTAACGGCGAAAGACGACATTGCCGAAGAATAGACCCTTGCACAGTTTGTTCTCTATTCACGCGGGTTCAACAAACGGAGCATCGGATTGACGTAATTTTTTGCGCAGAGATAGTTGCACTAAGCGTCATAAAGCTATTCACAGTCAAATATAATGCTTCCCATTGCAAAATGCAACTACTTTTGTTACGAATTTTCAGGAAAAAAAGGCATCAAGTGATACTGTTTCTTTTCAACCGCATTTTAGCACCAACTTTTTCCTTACACCCTTTTGAAAAATTGAGAAACGCATGCGAGGGTACTCCGTAACAATGCAACACAACCTATGCTATCAACACCGGATCGGGGGCGGTAAAAATCGCTGTTGAAAATCCACACCCGGTTAAGGCGTAACGAAATTCCCGTAGCGCGTGCATCGTAAATTTACGGCACACGGGAGGGTAAGTTGTGTACTGTGTGCGGCGGGCTTTGGCTGTGGTGCAAGCCACAGGAGATTGCTCTTAAAAACTTCATCTCATTAGCATATAAACGTCCCGTTGAAAAGCTCAGGCCTTGCAACATGTACGAAAGCACATGGAGATCGGGGTCAAAATAACCCGCCAAGGAATACCAATGCAGGTTGAGGGTTTTAACAACAGCCATATTACCGCAACAATCGAGTCTGTCGACGGCTTAACGTTCCTCAAGTCACGAAGCGTTATATTTCGTTTTTCAAACGAAAACTTCCCAAAATAAATCAATTCTTATCAGGACAACTGTCAAAAACATCAACTCGTGAAACGAAACACTTGATCTATTAAGATTATTGTTATGTGTTTTTTTAATTTAATTAGATTAATTAAATCAATCTATATATTAATACGTGAAGCAAAAACTTTGTACCCGTTTTTACAAAAATCCGATGACTGGCCTTTGTGAAAGTTGCTTGACCTCAGCACTCGCAGGCCGGGCGCGTTAACCACTGCGCCATCGAGGATCATGCTTTAGTTACTACTTACTATTAGTGACAATTCGCAAGTTCAGCAACGGAGAGCGTATATTGTTGAACCGTGGGCATAGCAAGAACTGAAGTTTGGAGATCAATACACAAAACTTCCTGCGATCTCATGTAGCATCTTTTTACTGATCCAAGTACACTGCTTGATGTCGTCCAGCATTGCGTCTTGGACGTCCAGGACTTCTCTTTCCCAGAGTTCTGCCTTCGATAATAACGTGGCTATAAATTCTATAAACCGACGTTACACATTTTTTTTGTCCTAACGAGTTTTTACACGACTGCCCAAATAGGAGTGTTATGTTTTCAGGGTTCATGTATGTATGTATGTTTGTGATGTTTCTTTATTCCACCATAACTTCTAAACGCCTCAACCGATTTAGAAATATGAGGTATCGTTATAATCCTTGCATCGTTCCGACTAACATAGACTAGTAAAAATTTGGAAATTCAACCCATATGTGGGTAAAATTTTGTATGATGAAAAATCGTCATTATTGGAGTTAGAGACTAGAACTTGATGTTTAGCATGATATATGTAGGGGTTAATTATTGTTTCTTCTGGTATAAAAATGATAACAAATTAAATTACCTAGCATGACATATTTAATAAAATTAAACTTATCACTAAAAATACAAAATAAAAATAAATAAATAAACAAATTAAAAAACACGACTGCCTTGACAAAAAAGCCAAAAAAAGAACTAAAAGGCAAAAAACAAGATGTCATGTATTTATAAAAGTGAAATGTTACTCATTTACTTACTGAATGAATATAAAAAATAAAACTGCTTGATTAATGAAACTGAATTTTTTCAGGCTTTAAATTTTGATTTTTTTTGTATTCTGCAAAGCGGTCCCCCGACTGCCAAGAAAATTTCATTTTTTATTCAAGCAGTTTTGATTTTACGTTGTAGGTACATGACATCTTGTTTTTTGCCTTTTTTGTCATGGCAGTCGTGTTTTTTAATTTTTTAAATTCAAATTCGAAAAATGTTTCGCGGCAGAACCACACTGAGTGCCTACTGTGAGTTTTGTTTATCATCCGTATTCATTCGATTACATTTATGTTTACGAAAATTTGTATGGAAAAATGTTAACTCTCCTCGTATGTCGTCAGGAGGCGCTGCTTCAATGCCATACTAATGTTCGTTTTCGTTAACGGGATCGAATGTCAAATGAAACTCACACTAGGCTACCAGAGCTTCTTCTTCTCCTTCTTCTTCTTCTCTTTTTCTTTACGAGTTTTTCGTAACCGATTCTAAAATGTATTGTGGTAGTGAGTTTCTAACATGCGACGCCGGTCTACGTAAACTCCGTCCGCCGAGCAGAGACTAGCACAATTCACTTCAGCTACGGACCGTCCTGAACCAAAAACGATTACTTCCATTCCAACCTGGCTGTTTATTTTCACGGATTGTGTCTCCTAAGATACATTGAGCTTATAAGCTTTATATGAAGCTCAATGATCTAATACTATAGAGGCTTTATATGTTAGAGTACGTTCTTTTTACAGTTTTGTTTTAAATTTATGTTTTGAACATGTATCCCTAATCAAAATGTGCTTTTCTTTCTACGTTGGCGTTTATTATAGAGGATTATAGAGGAGCTCGATGGCGCAATGATTAACGCGCCCGGTCTGCGAGTGCTGATGTTAAGCAACTTTCGCAAAGGCCGGTTATCGGATGGGTGACCAAAAATGTATCATCACGAGCTCCTCCGTGCGTCGAAAGGCATGTGAAGCCGTTGGTCCCGGCTGCATTAGCAGTTGTTAACAACCACCAACCCGCTGGGCCCGCGTGGTGGTTTACGGCCCGTTCTCCTTATCCCATCCATAGGGAAGGCTCGTGCTCCAAAAGCGGGGACATAAAAATGAGCAGGTGATGATGATGTTTATTATAAGCAATAAAAGGATTAACAGGTTATGTTGCAAACAAAGTGCCTAGCGCGTGTTTCATCTGCCACTCGGTCACGTTAATAAAAAAATAAGGATAATATTTTGCCATAATAATTATCTTTTTCGTCTACGTGATATCAAGGATATGTCGTCAAAGGTGAAAGAAGTTATAACGCTAAAAAATAACAGCTTCAAAATAAACCAGGTACTAACATCAATATAAATTTTACACATTATAGACAAACAATTTATTGAGTCGCCACAAGTTGCGTTCAAAATATCAGTCGTGAGTTTTTTTTCATGTTTTTTTTATTAAAATAAAATCTTTATACGTCAACTATTTCAAAATCACTATATATCTGTGTTTGCGTATGTATGCGTGTTTGTACAAAAACCAGAGCACATACGGAGGTCAATATGAGTGTGTACTGAACCGAATGCCCCGGTATCCTGATGTTTTTGCGCTGCGAGCCAATTTTTTGTTGCCGCTCCATATGTTGCGTTGCAGACTGATCGATTCAGAGAGTCTGACAAAGTAACATTTTTATGTGACGACTGCTAAAAACATTAAGGAGGAAAGAAAGAAAACGTTTATTTGGACACAGACACAAGATAATAGCAACATACAAGGTAATAAAAAAGAACGAGGAGAGGATTGGTCATTCATCCGATGATCAGCCTTTGCGGAAGTTGCTTAACTTCAGACCGGGGGGTCGACCGCCTAACTCTCTCGCTTTCGATCGCTTTGAAGGCGAGGCGAGGAGGAGGCGTCATCTTGTCATTTCGAAAGCAATATGAAAGCAATATTGAAAGCTATAGGCTATAGTTTTCGATATTATTCGATATTATATTTCGATATTATATTAGAAAGCGAGGCGAGGGCCTCGCCTTCAAAGCAATCGAAAGCGAGAGTGTTACGCGGTTGGGGGGCCGGTGCGTTCACCATTGCTCCAACGAGCTCCTCGTTCTTATAGTGATAGTGTTGATTAATTTCGGCGAGTTGGATTGAGTCACGATAGCATAGTTGGCAGTGCACTTTGAATCCCGCTCGTGGATTTTTTTCAGCACTTTCTCTTTTTTCAAACATTAGGTAATATTAATGTGCTGTTGATACAGTAAACTAACATACATTTTTTGATCTTTATAACGATCGGTAGTAATATCAGAGTTAATATTTGTCCAACAAACCCATTGCAGGGACCGCAGCCTTATCCTGCATGGAACAAATCTGTTGTAGATCGATCTTGATGTCGTCCAACAACAACCAATTGCAATTAGGTATAGTAAGCTTGAGGCTACGATTTTGACAACGCACGTTTGTTTTCGTATATTTCTAGTTCAACATCAAAGCTAAAGTTATGGTCCTAGGAAGTTACGCTAGAAATACGCTCGAGTTAAGAATGGGCTTACGTCAGTTTTCCAACGTACCTACGAAGTTTGAACCACATTTCACATATCAACCCGAGCATCTTCCATGAACATTAACGGCCACTGTGGGAAAGTCTTAAATTTTCTAGCGCATTAAATCTTGATTATTTATATTTCTATTTATTTACGTCACTATTATAAAAATGTATTTAATATTGTTTTCGTTTATAAATAGTTCGGCAAATTACTCCATCCCACCTGAATTTAAATGGAAATGGAGACGCGAAGACAACTGGTGCGTGAAAACAAACGTAGCAGCAGTTAACCTCACTCTGAACATTGAAGTAGAAACAAGTAGATCTATATACTAGATAGATATAGAAGAGAAGACGATAGCACTACTATTAGTCGGTATTTATAGCTAGCTCGGCAAATGACTCCATCCCACCTGATGTTAAGTAGAAATGGAGTCCAGACGCAAAGATAACTGGTGCAGCGTGAAAACAAACGTAGCATCAGTTAACTTCACTCTGCCGGCCCACAAGGTGCTTCTTCACGCCTCTTTTGAAGAACCCCATATCATAGGAAGGAGGGAAAACGTGTGCTGGTAGACTATTTCATCTTTTGGAGGTGCGATGTGAGATGTGACTCTAAAGTTTACACGAACACAACACATTGAAATGAAACTACTTATACGGATCTACTCGCGTCTACTCTTTGCAGGGTCTTTTGCCTGCAAATGGTTCAAAACGTAAATATGAACATAACATTAAATTAATGTTTCTATTATTTTTTAAATTTGCAATAACAATGCTATACAGGGTATAATCGTTAAGTATGTCCAGGCGATTATTCCGTAACTATTACATATATGTATCAAAAAACTTTAAACTTATATCGAAAGTACGTTACCTAATGAGTAAAATGACATCAATATTTTTTTTTAAATCAAACAAAAAGTGTCCAAAATTTTGACATTAAACACTCCCATAAATTTAGTATGAGATTAGTAGAAAGGTTTCAGTTTCCTTCATGGTCGTGTGTTGGGTCAATAGAACGCTCGTTCTTCATTTGTTTTTTCTTTCTATCGTTTTCGTAAACTAAATGGTTTCATCTTAGATTATCTATTCTAAAGGTTTCTTAGACAACAGTTCGGCCAGTAATGCCAGCCGTATTGTACGCCAGTGCTGCCATAGTACTGGCATCATGTCTTCAGTGATATTGCGAGTGGCGCTATTTACTTAGTCAAGACTTAACTAAAATAGAACAATAATGTAAATAAGCAATTACTTTTGCTGTTCTTTGTTGTTTACAAGAATGACGGGTAAGTTTGATTGCTACAATTTATTAGTTTTAACACAAATCCTAATTGTTTAATTAAATTAATTATTAATTAATCACGTTTCACTAAGCCCTTTAAGAAATCTGTGACACAGAAGTGTTCTACGATCAATTTTGATAACGACTTGGCTTGAATGCTTTCTTAACACAACAACTGATAAATTTAACGATAAAGCCAAAGATGGAAGCGCACTTCGCTCGAAACCTAGGTGCCTAGAGTTCATTCGCAATTCGTTAGCGAAGATGAAAAGTATGGCTTTGTGACAGCGATATTGCCTCCTGGTAGAAAACAAGGAGACACTCTTTTATACACTGCTTTGAATTTTATACAGGCACCTTTCATACGATAGGCGTCAGACGACCTTGCTGAAGTAAACTAACTCGCACAAGAGACCATTTGCGTCAGGCCATAACACCAAATCAGGACGCAACGCATTCTTTATCTGGAACTCATAATGCAGTGTCTCGAGAGAGTTGACTCGTGGACACGTATAGGCCACTCCCTATTCTTCAGATAGGTGACCGAAGCTGTCAAGCGCGCTCACTTCTCATTGGAAAACGAGGAAAGTTAAGATTTTGCTATACATATTCCTGTTTGCGTTAACGTGATTAAATGAAGAATGAAACTCGAACCAGGCACCCAAAGGTACTGGCTGTCCCATTTCTAACTGTCATACACAGCATACAACCCACACTGTTGTTAAGGTGACATACTAAAATAAATAAATAAACTTTAATAAACTTTCCCACACTCACACCAATTATCTAGCCCAACAGAAGCTTCGTTATGAAACTCGTTAAATGGTTACTAGACAACAGATAAACATACTTAGATACATAAATACATACTTATTATACATAGAAAACACCCAGACCCGAGACAATTTAGAAAAACAATAATTTCTAAATTGACCCGACCGGGGACCGGACCCGGGACCTCAGAGATGGCGACACCATGAAAACCGGTGTACAAACCACTCGACCAAGGAGGTCGTCGAATAAAAGATGATGGCAATACAGATAGGCATAGATCAAGCCCTATCACTAACCAACAAAGTACTTTAATAGGTACGAGTATATATCCTCTGCTGGTGAATCAAAGCTACCACTAGTTCCAAGACAGGTGTCTTACTCGCTACCTCACTAGTATATGGAAACTATTAGTTAACCGCAAGTTCTGAAAGATTTTCATGAGTATGTAGTTAGATTGACATAGCTAACATTAACTTTTAAACAAATATACAGACAAATTGCTTCCACTCTTGAATTGAAAGAATTTGACATTTTCAAATCATAGTAACACATCGATTAGGTGTAAGCGATATGATTACAACTTGAATAATAAGTATTGAACACTATCAACATGGTTTATATACCCACTTAAATGACAGATTACAAACAAAAGCAAAAACAAATGCAGTAATTTCGTAGTTCCATCTTCAAAAGTCTCCCTTTTTCAAATTTGATTTTTCTTTGGCATAAATTTACAATAACTAAGAAGTTTTATTACTTTTATTTAAGGAGTATTTAATTGTCTATTAAACACAATATATTTCATTAAGCTAGCATTCTTAGTTTCCAAGATTTATAGGTTTCTTTATGTGACCCGGATTCATTGCGCTCGAGTAAATTGGGAAGGAATCAACTCCCAACGTATGTTAGGAGTTAATTCCTTGCTATATTATAATAGCAAAGCAACTGTAATAGCTATGAAATTCATAAATAACATAAAAAAATGTAACCATTCATATTTTTTTTTAAACTTGGAGTGAGAGAGAGGCTATTTCCTAAAAAATAATAATAGAATTAAATTTCATTACAAAGGCGATTATGACGGTTTAAGTATCAAAATAATGTAATAAAAATATTGTAAAGTTCAGTCGTTGCTCGTGTTTCTTGCGGCTTCTTCTCGCTACAAAGTGTTTCATTCAGCAACAAGTTAAATTTGAATCAAAGGGACGTAAATATATACCTATTTAATTTTAGATAAAGATAAAAATCGTGCGCACCTTTGAGTACTTTTCGTTATTCCTCATAGTTACACGCTCATTCAAAAACTGCACCCTGTACAAGGCAATTAAGAACACGCCCAAGACCTAACGCACACAACCGATTCACTTTAAATATCAATTCACAAATTGCTTCCCATCATAAATGCATCAAAACCATTTATAGTGCATAAATCCCTGGCGCACGCTGGCATATATGCATTGCATTGATGGACGCACGGTTAGGGTTGGCAGGTGTACTCGGTGCTTGCTTTCGTGATCCTAAACCATTCCCGTGGCAGAGTGCGGTACTAGGTTTTTTAGTTAGCATACCTCACCTCCTCTCGTCGAGCTTTTGGTCACTGGACGAGGGAAAAAGAGAATAATCACATAACCGGGGTCACCTCTAGCCCCAGTATATTCACTAAGAAATTTACCCCAGTTAAAAGAAAATATAGGGTTGCCAGATGTCCAGCTTTTTAAAACCATGTCCGGCAAATTATTTACGTGTCCGGCCTTTCCGGTTTTTGTTAGGCTTTTTGTTTGTGTAAGCGCGAGCAAGCGGGCTAATAATAATAATAATGGATTAATGGATACTAATGTTTGGCCAGAAAACGGTTCCCAGAGTATCACTTCCCAAATTTTATTTCCCAAATTTTCATTTGGCAAAAAAACATTTGTCAAAATAACTTTTCGCAAATTTACAGTTACCAAAAACATTTTTGGCAAATTTTTGTTTGGCAATCATGACAATATTTCATTTTACCAATTATTATTTGGTCAAAAATATTGAGCATAACAAGATTTACATAACACTCCAAATTCACTGCATTACAAAACTTGGCAAATCGTTAAGGGACAACAACGTACAACGTTAAGGGATGGAAAACATATTGTGCAAAAAAGTAGTGACAATCACGTTCATTTCTTTTTTAAGGTCACAGTTCTAATTTAACTTAACCTACTTTTCTAGCTAGTTCTAATCTAACTTAACCTATAACAACTGAGTTTAATTAAGATCAATTACTAATGAGATACGCTTTTTGTTTCAGGCAAGTTCAAGTCAATAAAATACCCACCTACTTCTGTATTCCTAAGTTAAAAATAAATTTCCATATGTCAAACTTACGTTTTAGGTTAAGTGTGTGAAGTAACAATTTGAACAAACATACTTTTGGAATTTATTTGACAAAATAAAACGTTTGCTTAATGTATATTTGACTAAACAAAACTTGAGCAAGTAAAATGTTGCGAAACGATTATTTGTCCAAGTAAATTAAATGCGAAACGAAAATTTGCTAAAGATTCATTTGGGAAATGAAACTTGGCTATTAGTTTTTTGGGAAGTGAAATTTGACGAAAAGTGTTTTGCGAAACGGCAGGATACCAATAATAATATATTTATTCAAATACAGAAATGCATTATCGTAAGTAACAATATAACTTAAGACTATGTTATTAATTATTAAAATTATATCCCTGAAATTATTACACATTTATTGAAATTATTAAAATTAGAATAAAATTACTTGTTTGATAGTGACCCCAGCCATCTCACAAGGTTGCTCTGATTGCCATACCAATTCTTCAGAAGGGTTATGTATTCGGTGGGAAGGCCCGCGTCATCCGCCAGTTTCCGCCACAACCTGTCGTATGTCACCTAAAAAGCGTGCAAGGCCCACGCTTAGTTCACACTAAGAAATCAAATTTCAGCTTTGAAAAACCTCCAGTTAAATGTTTCGCTGAATCCGGCATTTCATTGTAAGGACCTGATAACCCTACGCACGGTACAAATTGATTTAGTCGTAAGTGCGTTTTGGTCCAATCAAGCATCAAGCGTACCGACCGTCGACTATCTTTAATTACTCGTCAGCTTTTAATGCTCTAACAATTTATACGAATACATTAATATTTCGTTCTCATCACTTTCGACGGTAATGGCCTAGCGGCTTTTTTATTAATTGTTCTAATTGTGTTTTTGTGGTTGGTAATCTGTCTTTGCTGACTATTTGGATCGAAATTTTAAATGATGATAGCAGATTTCTATTTACACCGCTCGAGGACAGTGATGAGATACCCTTGTACCTACTAATTAACAGAGTATAAGCTTCGAATAGTAATTCCATGCTTTTGTCTCTTTTACTCTAATTTGAAGAGTTCTATGGCGCAGTGGTTGACGCGCCCGGTCTTGCTAAGGTTAGACAACTTTCGCAAAGGTCATTCATCGGATAGGTGACCAAAAATTTATCACCTCGAGCTCCTCCGTGCTTCGGAAGGCACGTAAAGCCGTTGGTTTGTCATTAGCAGTCGCTAACAACCAATCGCACTTGGCTCACGTGGTGGTTAATGGCTCATTGTCCCTATCCATCCATAGGGAAGGCTCGTGCCCAACAGTGGGGACACAAAATGAGCTGGTAGTCACTCCAATTTGAAATTAAGTTTATATGACAAAAACAAAACAATGTCAAGCTTGTGCCCTGTTTATTAGTATGGCCCTTAGACTATATCTACTCTTTTACTTATTTTTTTTGACATATTTACGGCACATTTTCAACTATGCCTAGCTATTCTAACAATCAGACTGAAATTTAACGATTCAACTTTAAAACTATATTTGAATAACAAATCGCTCAACGTCTCAAATAAACACAAAGCATGGATACATTGGTTCCCGCTCCCAGATTAGAAATTCCTAGTAAATCCAACGGATGCTTGACGAGTGGAGGCAGCCGTTCCGTGCGGATCCGAAAACCACTTAATCCTGCCTGATGTGATGTCAGGAAATTTACCACCATACACTGAGATTCTCGTAAATAACTCATTTGGAATTTACAATATCTCAAGTGTTTTTGCCTTATTTTAGCCGTCCTAGTGGTAACGATTAAAGAAATTTAAACAGGGATTAAAGCAAACTCGACATTTTGACTGAGTTGCACTGGCCATGGCAGCGTTGTGGTAGTGGTAAGACAAATATTACCATGGCATTGAAGCAGTAACTCCAGCTGGTGTAAATAACCTTCATACAATTTCTCGTTTTCGAATAACGAATGAAACTCGCACAAGGCACCCTTTGGTAATAGATTCAGTGGTCTTTGGTACGAAATCCATCCGGGGACATAGTGATCAGTAGTAATGTAATTCCAGTGTTACAACCAAGTTTTAATTGAAATTTTCTTAAATAAACATTCAAACAAACATGCATTATAGACAACAAAGTTACAACAAAGCTTCAACTTAAATAGGCAATATCAACACACACTACTATCTTAATACTGCGTTAAGTATTGGTTCGTGTCACTTGTGGAAGACTTCAGGTGTTATATAAATAAAAGGATGTAGATAAAAAAAAAATATTATGAAGAAATTCCAATGATTAACTTAAGTAGCAATTAATAAAACCTAATATGCCTAGGATGATGATAATATTGATGATGACGATGATATTATACCTAGCTGTGCCCCGCGGTTTCGCCCGCGTTAATTAGCTAACAATCTCATTTTTCCGTTTTTGCAACATTTTTCATTGCTGCTGAACTCCTATCAGTCATAGCGTGATGTAATGTAGCCTATAGTCTTCCTCAATAAATGTACTATTCAACACATTTTTTTTTCAATTCGAACCAGTAGTTCCTGAGATTAGCGCGTTCAACCAAACAAACAAACAAACAAACTCTTCAGCTTTATAATATTGTAAAGATATTGTTTAAATAGAAGACAAGTGTTAGTAAATGACTCTGCTCTGCTGATGCTAAGCAGAAGAAGAGACCAAATGCGAGGATAGCTAGTGAAACAGAACTGAGCCTCGCTAGCCATCCTTACCTTGCTAACCAGCTAATGGTTATGAATAAAAATCAGTGCAGGCACTATTATATAGGTCAGAAAACTCAAAACCGTGCTGCCACGGTAGTCAAGTTGGAACATTTTTCAGCCCGCCCGCGGGTAGATTTTAATTCGTACAGGACGTTATCACGGATAGTGTTTGAGCAAAAAATTGTCCGACTACATTTTCGGGGACAAGGTGTCCGACATACGGCGATATGTCAACTGTGATAAACAGCCCCGGGCGCCGCCATTTTTGTGGGTAAATGCGCGGTGTTGCAATGCTACAAAAGTCTCCCGTTTGAGTTCTGTTTTTTTTTGAGTTTCTGTTCTGAGTTAAGTATGTATTATTTTCGTCTTATGATAAGACAGCGTTTCAAAATTAAACTTCCACCCTGTTTACCAAAACTTCGTGGTGGAAGTTGAACGTGTTTAAATATGTTACTGTTTTGTTTTGTTGATAGTAAAAATAATATAACAGTAATTTCTTTTTAATAACAGAATATACATTGAATATAGTACTAGTATTTTAGTTATCTTTAATTTACCTAGTGTAAAAGTTCAAGATTAAATAATAGGTGGGTACTTTTTAAAGTACTGTTTCTTCTTTATAAGAAAACCGTGTCAGTTGGTAATAATGTACTATAATCGGATAGTGATTTCATTAGGCCGTATTTAAAAAAGGTGTAGTTACAAAATGATGACATAATCAACAAGTCTAAACAATACAACAGATTTAATCCTAGTTTACACCTGTTGAATACCACTTGACTTAAAAACGAAATTTCTTTTATGTTAATTTTACACGCTTTATAAATTATTGTGTATCTCAAAACGTCTTTAAGGCACAGTAATTTGTTATGAAACGCTTACGCTTATATAAGACTGTCACGTGGTAAGCCATTAGGGCTTAGAAACCTGATATTGCACGGTAAGTATATTTTTACATCATCATTCACATTTCAGGAGTCTAAGTATCATGATACTTATTGCTTAAAAAAGGAATACCTACAAAAATGTTTTGATTTGACGTTTGACTGATTAACAGCGTAGTCTTTATTAGACGCTTCACAGACGGAGCAACTTTAGCAGCAGAAGCTTTCAACTTAGTTGAAAAAACTATCAACTTTTAAAAGTTTTCGTTAAGAGTTGCCTGTTGCTGCAACAAAAATACCCAGTTTACGGTTGCCACGATTCTAAAAAAACTTTTTCAAATCTATTATTAACAATTTGAATGAGACAAAGTATTGAAAAAAAATCTACGAGCGGAATTCGAACCCGCACCCCATGACATGCCGGGTCAGGTGCACTACCAACTATGCTATCGTGGCTCAATCCAACTCGCCGAAATTAATCAACACTATTTACTCTTATTCTGTAAGCCAAAGGAGCCCTATTCAATGCAACAACTACGTCATCAACATCCGATCTTAATATTTTTACAAATATTGAAATATCAGATAAGAATTAGGCAAGCTATATTTATGATTATTTACATATAATTTTACTATATTTTATATTAATTATATGTAAATAATCTATGGTTGACAGTTGGTGATCCTTGGGGGAGGCCTTTGTCCAGCAGTGAACGTCTTTTGGCTGAGGTGATGATGATGATGATGATGGTGGTGATGATGATGCTGATGATGATGATGATGATGATGATGATGATGATGATGATGATGACAGTTGGTGTATGGGGAAACCAGCAACTTGACATAACTAGTACACATTTCAAAAATACAAATGTTGAAAAAATTCCACGAGCAGCCCTTCTGACATACCGGGTCAGGTGCTCTTCCAATTGAGCTATCGTGGTTCTAACCAGCCCGTCGAAATTATTCAACACTTTTTATTTTGAAAGTCAAAGGCGCCCATTCAATGTCGACAACTACCGTCACTAACATCCAATCATAATATTTTTACAAATATTAAAGATCAGTTAAGAAGTAGGCAAGCTATTTATAAAATGTTCAATAAATTTATAC
The DNA here is from genome assembly GCA_963082485.1 of Eudonia mercurella. Taxonomy (NCBI): domain Eukaryota; kingdom Metazoa; phylum Arthropoda; class Insecta; order Lepidoptera; family Crambidae; genus Eudonia; species Eudonia mercurella. Next base: position 18,405,620 of record OY720027.1, on the reverse strand, counting down.
AATTAGTACAAATTTGACAGTTGCTTGTTGCGGCAATTTGAAATTAATTCTATTATCGAGTGCAGCAACGAAAACTGTTGTCGATAATCGAAACTACTCGTAGAGTTGCTATATTCGCGCAGTTTTTTTTAGGTTTTATGGAAACAGCTAGTTGCGAGTAACCTATTGCCGCAATGTGGAGATCAAAGTTGCTCTGTCTGTAAAGCGCCTTAAGCATTATTCAAATGAAACACTTTAAGATGACTGCTGCGTCTATGACTGCCTCTGCGATCTACTACTGAGACTACCTATCTCAGATATTTTTTTTTTATATTTTGAACTGTGCCAGATGATTACAATACTGCTGGTCTTCAATTTTGAAATAATAAACCTTCCTTGAACGTCAAATCTTTGAAACACGAATAAATATGTTTTTGTATAACATTCAGTTTGCGAACTTTCGCAATAAGTTTGCGTGTGTAAATTGTTTTATTTTGATCTACAATCAGACCAGCAATCTTTGATAAAATCTTTAAAAAAGTATTATATGGGAATCCCACTTGAAGAATTGGGACGAACTAGCTCAGGATAGAGATAGATAGAAAGAGGGAGGAGAAGCCTTTGCCGTGCAGTAATAATATTTAAAAAAGTATAATATAATTATGGGCTAGCTAATGATTTTATGTTACTTAACGTATTAACGACAGTCCTGAAACTATTGGCACTCGATTTAACGACATTTCACATATAACATATTCTAAAATGGAAGCATTAGTGCCGCGTTGGAGAACATACACGAAGCCACGTCAACTTGTAAACATTTGAAATAATATTTTAATACGTCTCAATCCCCAAGCCCTATTTCCCTAAAGGGAAGTTCACACTACGATTACCTATTCAACGCCAACCGGTCATTAGTCTTGATCAACGTCGGTGACAATAGCTCAGATTTGGGCCGTCCCTGACGGAATGCGGAGTCCATTTATCCGGTATTACTTCTATACGTCCAATAACAATTTAAAACGGCCGGTTGCTCAATGCCTTGCCGTATTGTACATTTGTATCTGTCGCCTGATACGGTGGTCAATACTTTAAGGCTTAAAGCACTCGAATTTCACATAATTCTTGATCATAAAAGGATCGTGTGTGACGCAACGATTTATGATTAACATATTTTAAAATACTTCGTTATTACGGCGCTCGAGCAATTTGTGAAGCATATTTTCACTTCGACTTAAAAGGATGTGCTCCATTCGATTTTTATGTTTGTTTGCGCAAAGTTTTAATCGGAGTTAATTGTGATGAATAAACTTTGTCGGCATTTAATCGACTTACGAACGTGGTGATACAATATGGTTATAAGTATTACTAGTATGATAAGCAGTAAATATGACAAGATAATGATTTTGACCATCACTATTATGTCAGACGTATAACAGTATTACGGCATCAGCGAATACCACTGCAACATCTTCTTTTGGTGTGAAGGGAAGATTACAGAATGAGTAATAAATACGTAAAGTAGTGTTGGTATCACCATTTTGGTTCATTGCTAATATCCATGCATCTATCTAGTTATTCTACATAGATATAACAAAAGTGGCTTGGGCTTAGTGGCATTCGTTAGGAGAGGTCTATGTCCAGCAGTGGACTGATGTGGGCTGATTATGATGACGATGATGATGATGATTACAAAAGTATAAAATAATAACTAGGTAAGTAGCTTTAAGTCAAATTATTAGCTTGACTTGTATTATTTTTCCAATCTCGCTTAGTCTCTGACTTCACCACTTATTGTTAAACGAATTGAAAAGCTGAAGCGGAAACGAAATACGCAACAAAAAAGAAATGTGAAAAACGCACCAAAACTATTTCAGTTATTTGGGTAGGCATCGAATATTTACCCGGTCGCACGCAAAACGGCCAACAACGTCATTTTATACGTATTTCGTACGTATTTCGACGTATTTCGGCGGGCAGGACTATGGAAACACGCCTTAACATTAGGGTAACGGCAACAGTGATTGACAGTTCAGGCCCTGGCTAATCTGTAGTGTCACAGAGCGGCGATTACTAGCACGTTTACCCAACAAACCCTAAGACCATTTAAGAAGAACTCCTCCGCCCTTCCTTAGTATTTTAGTTGATAAGAGTAGAACGCAGTCAGCAAGGGATCTTAGTTAACTGGACGTCGAACCGCTCAATACGTAGATATTTGACGTTTACAAGTTTAAGTAGATTAGTCTTGTGTTTTGTATCGTATGTTGATATTTGTCTTAAAATATAAATATAGATGATTTTTGGTAATCATATACGTTTGTATTGAGATTTGGGTTTATTTGGGATGATAAATATTTTTTTAATTCAATGTTTTTATTTGCACCTCAAGTTAATATTATTTGTTAGATAACACAGGTTGGTTTTCGATTCCTATAACATATAGAAACTTTTTTCTAAATCTTGAAAAATAAAGAAAGTATAAAAAAAAACTGCAGTTAATACCTAATTGTTTGCTTATTGCAAGCTTTTTATTTACTGTTCATTCGAGCTAAAGATAACTAAAAGTCTTTATGGATGAAATCAAAAATCAAAATGCCACCTAGTAATAAAACGTGATCGAATAAATACAAATAGTAAATAGAAGTTGCACTATGCTCTCAGTAGGTACACTGAATACTTCATAATATCAGGAGAGTACGAAATTAACCGCTTTACGTAAAGTATGTTAGTGTTCAAAACTACAAACTGAACCTATTATCTTTATGCAGCAAATCGAAAATTATAGGCCTAACAACTAATATCCGGATTTATCTGTTCGCCGATAAATTCACAGAATAATGGATAACGGAAATTAATAGATGCCAAACGGTTACAGCTTAGGCTATAGCTTCATTTAAATGTCACACAAAATATTGTCAACGTAATTAAAGTTTTACACGAGTCGATCAAAACCTACGTATAAATATCGAGGTTTGGCTTAAGAAATATCAAATTACAAAGAGACTTCCAATATAGTTTAATTTAAGCGGTGGTGGTGGCGTTATAAAACAATAATTCACAATAACGACAAATAAACCATAGATTATGAAATATCTAAATCAGATTGTTTCCTGGACCAATACAAAGCAGGTAGTTCTACAATTTTAAATAATTGAGTATGAACTCCATAGTTTTCGGTATTTTTTATTAACTTTTGTATTCGTTCCGTATTGGATATAGCTATACGACAATAATTTGAAAGAATCATAATAAGAAAATTGTGATAAAAAATGGCCTCTTTAGATTTGCAGCTCTCGCTTCTTAGATATTTGTATTACATCTGTGTTATTAAAACATACACATTTCTTAATCTACTAATGATAAATAATAATATACGGACGAAACTCGCAAGCGAGAAATATTAAAAGAAAAATCATGATAGTGGAATCGAAATGTCTGCGAAATAGCCAACTGCAATGGAAAATAATAATTTCATGTCAAACCAGAAAATACACGACAGTCTACAGCTTGTACGAGAACTATTTGTAACATTTATTACAGTAGGTACCTACTGTACACAAATCTGGTAAAAAATACGAAGAACAAAAAAAACTTTACCAATTCCTGTGAGTTTTCTTTTTCATCCATCTAACATACACCTTTTTACTAATAGTAAAGTGTGGCACTATAAGGTGTTCGCTCAGCATGGTGTCAGAGTGCCAAGTGCGAGTTTCATTCGCGATTCGATCACGTTAACAAATACGAGACTTTGTATTGCAACATGACTCCTCCGTATGCCGTGGAGGCGCTGCTTCAACGCCTTACTAATTTTCGTTTTCATAAACGTAATCGAATGAATAGGGTAGTAACAAAACTCACACTAGGCACCCTGATCACCTAAATGGGCAACCTTTCCCGAACACCTTATTTTTTAGGCCCTTACAAATAAACAGAGAGTGAGATTCGAATATTTATTCCGTGTTTTGTTTCTGTCATGTAAACATCATTTCAAATTAAAGTAAGAGACAAAACATAGAAAAACTATTCGAAACTTACTCTCTGTTTATTTGTAAGGCTTTTAAAGTTTTTATAATGACTACCACTAGTACTATAAAGCACAGTCTGGAGAAGTAACATTAAAGGGAAGAGTACCTACCTTGTTTATCACAAGTTGTCAAGATACCTAAATTGTTCGCCGCAAAGGCCGAGCGATGCGTCAATCAGCTGTCTCATCACGGAAGTTTCGTTGTCGTTTTTATCAGTACTAGTGGTCGCCCAATGGTCGAAACTCAACCGTAATTCACAAGATATACAATTTTATACAATTTAATGTAACACATATAATACACAATTCATTTTTTCTTCCTACCCTCCTTAACTTTAACTATGTCAAATCATACATTCCTTCGTTGGCGCAATGTGCTTAAAAGGGGGTTCACAGTTTTTTCTTCCCGTATTAATATCTGGAAGATAATATTTATTTATAAATAACTAGGACCGTGAGTTATAAGACCTACAATGACTCCAGATCGACCAGTGGTCTGAGAGGGTAAAACGTAGGGAAGATTGGCGTCTTGTTGTGTCGGAGGTCAAGATCCACTACGGGTCACTGAGTTAGTGGAGTAAGTAAGTAAGGACCGTGGGTTGCACGTGGCCAGTGACCAGCACGGGATCGAGGCGAAAGGCATAAGCAAAGAGAGGCTTATCCTTAGTAGTGGTTCCAGAGGGGCTGATGATGATGAATATTTAACTTACTCTTTGTACAAGCTCCATTTCTTTTGCCATATGAATCAATAATTGCTATCTATTATATGTAGTGCCGTGACGTTATCCGGACAACGGAATTCTTTCCAATTGTTGTGGAGAATCCTCTTTGTTGTACGAATTACGTGTTCTATTATTTACAAGTTTAATCAAATAACAATAGCCTTGCTTTGCAGTCGGGTAAAAATTATAGATGGGAAACGGTTGACGTTCGTAGGTATAAATATCGGTGAAACAACTAAAACATTCACACAGATTTTTGTCCTCAGACCCATGGGCATCCTCTATTTTTGGGTAAAACGTATCTTTAACATTTCTCTAAAATATAAGTTGGTAATAGCTATGACAAATACATCGGTTATTGAACGTGTCATGCTTAAACGTGGAGAACAGACAGTTAGACAATTCTCTATTTACAACAACGACCCATATACCTAATACACATACACATACAGTTTTAATAATGTTTTGTTTACTAATATTTTTGGAATAGTAGTATCAATATCAAATCATCTTTTCCCAACACGTGTAAAGCAATAGATACCGAACGATTGACGAAAGAGAAATCACCTCAGAAAGTTGGCTTATCGCAAACAGATAAGCCCCAAGATCCATCCGAGGACACTTTAAATCTATCCGAAGACGGTACAACGCAAATAGGGGCACATCAATCAGAGCTCCAGAGTGGGGACCGCAAATCCATCGCGCGAATGGTCTTGTTAGAGGCCTATAGGAAAGTAAAGCTGAACTGAGATAGAAGAAGAATTTATCGTCATCAGCATACCACTTCTTAGTATTAAGATCGTTCTATCTCACAAGAAATTAAGATTTTAATTAAAGGTCCAAAGGACGGAATAGATGAATGCACATTTGTAATATGCATGTATTGATGTGCTGTCGACGGCAATGTTTTAATCATCTATATATTAATACGTGAAGCAAAAACTTTGTACCCGTTTTTACGAAAATTGCGCGGATGGAGGATTATGAAATTTCGCACACTTATAGTTTATATAGAGAAGGTTATCTGAATGTTATTTTTTTTTACATTATGCATAAAAAATACATTAAATCAACAAAAACAACATTACACACACTACCATGTATTTGACACACACGTATTGTTTGTCTTTAACGCGGCCGACATCTGTCAATGCCAATCCAAATTCACATTCTATCTTTTTTAATTTTTCAGTGCTTAGGATACCATCCAGGCAGCATTAATAAAATTACGGTCGAAATTCGACCACTGGGCGACTACTAGTAACTATTAATGTAATGGATGATTAATATGAGAATGTTTACTGAACCTGAATCCTGGCGTTGTAGCCCTTAGTAAGCTTTGGCCTCTGATTATGTATGAGAATGTTTGTTTAGCTTAATGTTTCCAATATGTATAACATTCTTTGTTTTTGTATTGGTCTGATTAGATATGTTTGCTATAAGAATGATCATCAGGCATCTTGACGAAGTAATGTCAAAGATAGAATACAAGATTATTCACTTAACATTTCTCTGATAAAATTGTATGTAAAAAACCACTTTTCATTCAAATAATACCATTAAAAACTCATGCGATTGTGTAGTTCCAATGCCCGTTCATAGATGGCGCTAGCAGTATCAGACGCGAGTTAGCCGGGCGAGCGGCGCCGGCGCACGCGTGACCAATCCGAGGCCCATTCATTTTATTCCGTCTTTTTTGTTCGCCCAACCCAATTCCGCCGTTATATCCGAGAATAATCGTCAAAGGGCCCGGTTGGCTCCACACTGAAGATGTTATTTCGAGTCTAAAAAAATCGTTTACAGCTACTTTATCGGCTTTTGATGCGTTACATTACAATAGCTTTTTTTCCCTTTTGTATTGAATCTCTGAATACGTGTGAAAATACTTTGATGGCTCATCTTGGGTCCCGTTAAACAATTGGAAAATGTACGCAAATTTAGACTTACGATTATTTACGTTTTAAACGTTAAACAACGATTTCAATTATTTTTCTTTATTTAAAAAGTAAAACTTGCAATGTAATGAAACGGTTTATATTTAAAGTTCTAACCTACATACCAAATAGAGTTGACCAACAATAATTAAGACAAGCCAGTGCGGTCAAAACCCCACACAATCATTTTAATCTCAACATTAATCATATTGATAGCTTTCTTTTAAATCCTGAACGATTTATATCCAAAATAGACTCATAAAACTTAATCGGCTTTGTACATAGCCTCATCAATCAATAGCTCCCTTACCCGTATCAGCTGATAGGAATATGATAATACATGGCATTAGCCATTCACAGGTCTATTGTACCGGAAAATTGAAACATACCTCGTCAGAATTATATACTATTCATATATTCATTGGAACACATGCCGGTAACAATATGGAGCGCATTCCGATATTTCCAAAGAAAATCCTTATGGTAAAAAAGTGTGTTATTCCATAGTGATAATTTAACAAAGCTATATTTTTGGGTTAGAACAGCATGTTCGTAATATATTTTTAGTCAATGTTCCATCTTTCTTGTATATGTCTTACGATATCTTCGTGTTTAAAATTCGTGTTATTATGAAACAATAATAATCATAGCATTTATATTCGGTAGTAATTTACAGTCATCACTGTTTATAAAAGATTCAACTTTAAACATACCAACAAGTTTATGCAGATACTAACGTTAATGATCCAAAAACATATTTACATTTGTAATTACTATGATAAGCCCCATTAAAGTAGTAAACAATTTACATAATTACACCGCACAGCCAAAGTAGTGGTGCTTGACACACTTAGAATAATTTGTCTCCGAAACGTTGAAAGCTAAAATAAACTTAGTACCTGTGCAATGAACAAAGGTTCACACACGGGCTAACAAGTTACAACTGAACCTGATCAAGAGCCTGAGTGCTTGCATGCTTGCTTGAATGTGCTCCACGACATTATCAACATGAGTCGTGATCTTAGCCTTTAGAGGCCGACCCACGGGTTTTCTGGTCACAACGATAAAAACAAAAACAAAATTCATAAAGATGAATTTTGTTTTGAAACAGACTTTAAAAAGGTGGAGGTTATGAATTCGGTTGTACTCGTAGGTTTTTTATTATGTACATTCACGCATATCTTCGTCATCTATGCACCGATTTTAATGTTTTTTTTATGGTTTAGACAAGCAGAGGTATTGCAGATCTCCTGTAAATATGGTCGTTTATTTATTACAAGACAGTGTATGTTTTAGTTTGTGGTATATCAAATACCTTTGCAGCTTTAAGACGTTTACAATCGTGTGTTAGTATCCTAATTTTTACATTAGGACTATAAGGAAAATATTGTTAAATAAAACTGTGTTAACATATTTGTATAAGTTCTTGTTCACTGAGTCATTAATTTATCTATTACTATGCTTTAACAATGAATAACGGTTTACTAGCAAACTAGCGTCGGGTCCCAACTTTGAACTTTTATCTAAGAAACACTGCAGCAATTATTCCAGTTTCCACTAATATTCCATCGATATCTCCGTTCATATATAAATAAGCTGATTGACGTTCGACCTAGTATTACAAATACTCACCCATCCTCATGTATTAAGTAATATCATTATCTGGCTCATAATTATTGCTTATTAACGGTGCATCGCAGTGCTTAATTAGTCACGTATTAATCCCTGCGATGCTACATAATGCCACGTTAATGTTTCTGAATTAGCACTTCACCCACCTATGCAAACTTCAATAGGTTTTATAGCTTCATGTAAGCTCAAATATGTTTCGAAACAACACCTAAAGGTAAATGTTTCGGAATCGGTAAAATGTTTGTAAACTTTTCATTTAACCTTTTTCAAGTTCAAAACTATTAGGGACATTAATGGATACATAATTATTATAACATGTTAAAACTAGGCTTCAATCGAAGTTCAGTTCAAGGTGTTCATTACTATTATAACAGTTATAACAGAGAATTTATAAAACAATATTCTTATAATAATATGTTATTCCAAACTTAAGTAACAATAAACAACAGAAACCATTTAAATGAAGTGAGAAACGTCCACCTGCAACATAAACAAGTACCCGCAATGACATTCAGTTTTACGATTGCAAAAGGCTGTCTGCTACCGCTGAATATATGGGCATCAATCCAAAATAGGAAATGCACCTCCACTAAAAGTGGCACTCAGTAAATTTATATCCAACAATCGCGCAAGAGAGTATCGCAATAAAGCTAACAAAAAAAAACGCCATAAGCCCAGCCGGGGGTCCTTTAAAACCAATTTGTCCCCGGTTTACGACCACAGTTAACGCATCAAACAATGAGTGAAAGTATTTTGTTTTTATATCGTTTAAGTTTGATCGTTTACCTAACCATAACTCTTTTATTGGCCGCCGTAAAAGTATCTTTGGAGATCGCTTTTTCAATTCCGCCGACCGTATCGAGAGACCTTTAATTATTCCCCATTACTCCTTGGGACATAATGTCAGGTCCCGATACGTAATTATTATCAGAAAGAATAGAACATGCTGTAATCGCGTAGTCAATTAGGGTGCTGTTTTTGTTTCCTATGACATTGTTTTCTGGGAACGTCTGTTTGTTCAATACACGTGGGAGTTCCGACGTGTTGTCTTTTGAGTGCTGTTCGGATACATGTGTCGGCCTCGGGTTAAATTAACCGGAAACTTTAAGGGGAAATAGTTAAGATTCAGTGCAGGTCTGTTGCAGTCACTCAGAAAGTTAAACATGCCACCCCGGCGTTCGAAATAGTAGCACCACACAAATCCCGTAAGGACACTTCACAGTGAGTTTTGGACAATAGTTTCTATATACCTTTTTGTTGTTTTTAAATTTATTAAAGTCATTTGTTTTTTAAAGTTTACGCGAACACTACACATTAAAACGAAACACTATCCACTCGAATTTATTAAAAAAGCGTGAGTGAACACGCATAAAGCGTTTCATTTTAATTCCTAGACAATGGAATTGGTTATACTTTAATTGACAACATCGAACCTGTCATGGATGGATACAATGCACAAAAAACTGTTTTGTAACCGGTAGCGGATAATGCAATCGATAAGGATGAATTGTAAAAAAACAGGATGGTGTTACAACAAAGGCCGTATGACGAAGCAGTTTTTGGTTGTCAAGATGCGGTCCAAACAGAATGCGGACCCAAAACAACGAGTAGAAAGGATAGTAGAGATGTAAATTACGTAAAAACTGAATAAAAACGGGCGGGACCAAGTATCTTTTCATAATATAATGGGGACGTGCGTGCTTCATACGGAGTCGGCCGGATCGCACGGGTGGTCCGGTGTGGTTGGACTATTTAAATATTTTTTTACTCTTATTATTTGCTCACAATTTGAAGATTTATGTTTGTTTAACACGAAGGTGTTGGGACAACGAGGTGTGATTTGTTGACTCTTTATAGGCAATCGATTACGGTTTCGTATTTCGTGTCGTAAAATAGTTCTACATTATTTTAAAAAGTTTATAGGCTATAAATTTTCTAAGGAAACACAATAGCTCTGGGTTGAGTTCAAAATAGTAAGTACTATATTATTTAATCAACCGGAAACGTTCAACAAACAGCTAAAGATCTTTCAATATGAGTAAACAAACAAGGAAAAGTGTATGACAAAGTTATATTAACATGATTTGTGAACCAATTTGAAGACTTTAAAATAATAAGTCAAGATTACCATATAAACTGAAAGCAGCTTTATTATTTAAAAATCATGAATTTCTTACAATATCGTGGTCGATTTCAGCGGTCACGAACGTGTTTTAGTTTTAGCGATAACATAACATATCTAAAATCTTAAAAAACCAAAATAGACGTTGTTTGTTGTTACTAAAATTGCGTGTGAATTGATAATTCTAAAGCGAACAAATATTAACATTAACTCACCCACATTCCCCAATCAATTTCAATGATTCTCCAACAAATCATTGCAAGGCTGGCCCTTTACAGTCTTAATTGGACAAATCATCATCAATTTATTTATCTGTCCCGTTCGTATCCCAGTTATCTTCAATAAAGCCGTTTGCCTCATTTGAGACGTTAACATCTATTTTCACTGGCTTATCTGACATCCTCAGATGTTTGTTACCAACGTTCAATAGAGATGACTGCTTGAAAAGGGCCATTATGTGGATTCTCCAAGTGTCAAGTTCACTGACTCGAATTATTATTGCGGATTCGTTTGTGCTGCCAGCAATTTTATCCTCTTACTCAATGTTATGATATCTTTGCTACGATTTATTTTATTGTTTACTTTTGTTTCTGTGGGTTTTGTAAAAAAATACGAATGCAATGTCCCCAATTTTTTTGATACTGTCTTAGATGATTATTTGAATTTGACTAACCAATTGGGATTAAATCACTTTCAATGACCTTTAGTAAAATGACTACCAGATCTCTGTATTGCCTACCAAATGTCGCTAGTCTGTATTAGTTTTTGACTTTAATCCAATGGATCGTGTTCTTGTTAACTTCAGAATACTTGTTAAGAAATTTCTAAAATTTCTAAATGCATAGTTTTTGCGATTAGTTTATAGATTGTTGTTTTATTACTTTCAGGCCATAATCATCATAATTGTCATTATAATTTATCTTAAAACAGATACGTCCTGCATCAGGTCATCGTAAACGCATTAACGCTGAAAATAATTAACGGGACGAGCTTTAACCGCACGACCGCTGAAAATATTGATATGCCGCAACCGAGTGCCATTAAACTCAAATAAAGCCTACACTAACCGCAATGCGAACGTTTACTATTTCCGCACAATCCGTACAGCCAAAACACAAACTTACGTTGATCGAAGAAGCAGCGATCCAGACCATTCATAACGTTGCAAACAACCGCATAGTGCACTCAACACACAATTATGTAACGTTCACAACTTGCACACAGTGACGTCACACTCAAAACAAATCACAGCGTCGTTCCCACTCGGTCACTGCACAACGTCAGGGCGGGTGCTATCAGGACATTAGCGTATTCTCTTTAGGCGTGTTGCCTGCACGGCGGTCGGCGCGCGACTGGAGTGCGCGCGGCGCAAGGAACGAGGGAGGGGAAATATCTGAGCGGGAGGGGGTGCGTGCGTTCGGAATCCGCTTCCCACGTGCTTGCCAGCCGTCCCTTTCTTACAGGACGGGTTAGCTTTTTAAAAGCGCGGCCGCCGCTCGCGTCGACGCATCGATACGCCAGGGGCGATGTTTCTCTGTAACCTTGTTTATATGCACTGCAGCTAATAATAAACACGCGAATAACACTTCAAGTGCGCGTTTTTTGTTATACTGTTTTTATTGTAAGTTAGAGTTAAGTGGCGAGTTAAGTTTAGATGTTTGTTTTCCAGTTTCCGATACGCTGGTTTCGGAACCGAGCGCTCGGGCGCTTTTTTCCGGTTGGCTGTGTAAGCTTTCATCGCTGCAGCTTAGGTGTCCGCGACTTATTAATAAATGAACTACGTAACTTTACAGCCTTTATCTTTGCACAACAAATCTTACTGGCATTTAACGTTTTCTACAATTCAATGTTAGTTTTACTTTCATGTAGCATGTTTATAAATTGGAATGTAGAAATGTTAATAAAAGTCTCGAAAGAAAAATAATATTGGAAATGAAACGCTTTTACAATCTAGATAGCATTAACGCCCACGCAGAGCGATAGGTCAAAGGGACGACGACAAATGCGGTGCTCCGCGTTCGTAAAACTTGTACTTATTTTAAAAACATCGAAGACAGATAATTTCCATCATAAAAATATGTAAAACAAAAGGGTGGCAACCCGGGAATGACAAAAAAAAGTTAATGTGTTTCTTAAAACGCTATTTCGGTGGTCGCTCACTTGTCTTATCGCCTTGTCACTCGACAGTGCGTTTTTGGTATCGTCCAAACTTAGGCTCTCCAATCTTTTTTGGATAGTTCCTCGTCCTCGGATGCGTTTTACACTTATTTTGATTTACGACTATAAAAAAGTGGGGAAGTTTTTTGTTTCGACTACAACTGGCACGGCGTTGTTTCATTACTTTTTTTAGAGAACCAAGTGACAGCTGTGAAATATTAACGTACGAATTATTAGCGAGTGTTACACCTAATAGATTATGGTTCTATTGTGTTCAACTGACAGACAAAAGTTGGGCAGGTGATAAAAAAACAAATTATGCCTTTATTATTTGTTGATTTTGACACGTTATGAGAATATAGAGAGAGGTGTAGAAAGGGTCGCAATTTAGATTTGTCTTGCAGACACGTCGCAGAAGCAAAAATAACGATTATTTTTTACAAGATATCATGCAATACTTAGAACTCAAAATAAAGAAAATCCTTTAAAATGGTAATCACAGTAGACTACTAAGAAAAAACTGTTTAAGAAAGAAAAGTTTTTAGGATCAATATCAAAATCAAAATATTTAGATCAGATGTTGATGTTGTCGACATTGAATAGTGCTCCTTTGGCTTACAGAGTAAAAGTAGATACTCTTGATTAATTTCGGCGAATTGGATTAAGCCACGATAGCATAGTTGGTAGTGCACCTGACCCAGCGTGTCATGGGGTGCGTGTCCGAATCCCACTCGTGAAATTTTTTCAACACTTTGTCTTTTTTCAAATTACTAGGATCAAATAAGAATAAGTCAAAGGAACAGAAGAAGATTCGAAGCAGTCGTAGGTATTGTTTGTTTCAGTTTTTCATCAAGATGCAAACAGTTCGGAATGTTGCTGTTTCCTTAACAACGATACCAATCCCCAGAAATGGAGTAACATTGCAGGACGCTGACAATTCTCCAAAGGCGGAGCATGACGTTAGAAATCTGATATTGCAGATAGTATACATGGGCAGTCAACATGGGTACTATTGTCAGAGTAGTAACACTGTCACGTGTGCCTGACAAAGGAGAAGTTATTCAACCTTTTAATATCAGAACTGTTCTTAAACACAAACAAACAAAAACCAAAAAGTTTCCACTCAATCAACAACTGCGTCTAATTACGGGACTCTTAATAGCCCAAACACAATTCCTTCAAGGATTTCTACACCTTCTCACCAGAAAAAAGGAGCAACATAATTATAATATTATTTATCAAGAGTTTTCTTCCGAACGTCTCTCCCGACGTTGTTATTTAAACCCGTTACTACCAGCTGACTCAATTAAAACCACTTAGGACGCATCGCTATCGAGCCATTAGGACTGACCGATGTGCTGGTTGTGGCCGATTTATATGTCAGCTTCTCAATGTAAAAGGGAATGGGCTACCCTTCGAGATGTTGGTATAACATTGAGAGAATAATAAAGACTTTTGTGTGCTGTGTAGACTAGACTACGTTTATAAATGTTGCTTTTTTCCATAAAGTCACTACTTAATATATTTATTGCAAAACTATAATGTACATAACGATGGTGCGTAAAGAAAGGAGAGAGGAAGCGTCTTCGTCCTTTTCTTCGCATTTTTTTTTATATTGATATGATATGAAAACATGGATATCTTTAAAAAATAAATAGGGATGACCATGGTGCTAATATTTAAAATAATGTCTAAAAGTAATAATTCTGGATGCAAAATTCACCCGGAATCCTCAATCGCTGAAAAACTGGTTACCATTGATTTGATTGACGAAAATAAGAATTAAGTTAACTAAGTTGGTATATCGACAGGGTTTGATAAGATAGTGGTAATTAGTCAGACAGACTTAGAACGATCTTTATCACCAACCAAACCTAGCCATGAGCCAGTGGTCTTACCACTAGACCAATAAGTGTTCTAAATCTATGCGAGTCTGATTAATGTAGATTTCTGATAAATTTTACAACATTGTAAAGTAAACACTTTGTCTACTTTTGGCCTTTTTTGTTTACTTTCGATTTGCGGGCCTGCTGGAAAAATAAAACTTTCTGATTTATGCAGCGCCCTTCTACTTATGTAGCCATACAATGTTGTTTTTTTAATTGTCTGAGAGTATCTACATAAATTATAAATGCCAAGAATTATAAATAACAAACAAAATAATATTTGGTTTCACCTGACTTTTACATATTAAATAGGTATTTATAAAATACAGTAAAATTTTAATATTAAAAGCCTACCCGACCCAGCCAGGAATCGAACCTGGGTCTTCTGCAATCCGGGCGGCTGCACTGACCATTATGCTACCGGGAAGGCTGACGTAAGCACTGAATTCTTTCACTGCTTTTTAATTTTTTAAGTGCTTTTTAGCATTTTACATATTGTTTCATCTCAAAACTCTTTGGTTACAGGGACACTGCCTCATAAACGCGAGTCGATCCATGAAGTGGTTTATTCTAATAGTCTGATTGAGATCAGTTGAATGACTTTACTGGTCTCGTTTTAATCAATCTACTTTCACAGTTGCAGCCCTAGAGGCGGTTCAGACATATACAATAACCATACTATAGCCGGTACATTAACCTTACTATTTAAAAGAAGAAAAAAAAATGAATTTAGAATACCGAAGTTATAACAAAGAATTTTTTTAAACGTGGAATCTTTGCCATGGCTTCGCAAACCCTACCGTAACCACTTCGTACAGTCAGCATAAAATTATTCGAATTATACTAAAAAACCTAACTAAAGGTTAGGTTAGTATGAATATAACTTTTAAAGCTTAAGCTATAAGACTATTTTTGCTTGATTCAAAAGTGTTGACAGTGCTCACTCAAAAATGCACTCTAACTATGCGGCAGTAAGGTTTGCTTTGTTAAATTACTTAGTTTATTTTTGACCACTCCATCAAATGGAATCAATGATCAGTTTCAAGATATTCTTGACTACTTGTGTTGCATCGATCAATCTGACGCTCACTGTACGCGTCGCAAGGACAATTCTGTCCATCAGGCTTACTTAAGAATCGAGTATAACATGGAAATTGCTGGGAATCGAACCCAAGACCTCTGGGTTTGAACCGGTATACCACAGGAGCGGTTAAAACAATAGATAATATAACAAGTCTCGATCTGGCTATAGTCGTACAAGAAGAAGACTATAAAACTAAACATGGTGTTCAGTTTAGCAGCTACACGATCTATAGCTTTATTAAAAGTTATACTAAATTCAAGACCAACCCCGTACCATGGTACTGAACTGATGTCTTTTCTTTCGCAACTTGGAAACATCACTTAACTAGTAACTTAAAAGTAGGTAAGTGTCGCCCGGTAACATAACTTCGGAGCTAATGCTGTGTACTTAGTGCAAGGCACACTGCAACTTTACACGTCTCGTCCAGTTTGCTTATAAAACATAACTTGGTGTTAAGGCTTCCATTTAGCTCGAGAACGGCAGACGCTTGTGGACCACGCAATGCTTTGGGGTATAAAAAGTTCAGATTCTAGCTTTAAAACGTATCAAAAAGTAAAAAAAAAACAATAAGTAATAAACGTATTGAAATATTCCTAGTCATCGTATCAAACTACTATTAAATCATCATCATCATCAGCTCATTTTACGTCCCCACTGCTGAGGCACAAGCCTTTTCTATGCATGGATAGGAAGAACGGGCAATAAACCACCACGCGGGCCCAGTGCGGATTGGTGGTTGGTAACGACTGCTAATGCAGCCGGGACCAACGGCTTTACGTGCCTTCCTAAGCATGGAGGAACTCGAGATGATACATTTTTGGTCACCCATCCGTAGACCGGAATTTGCGGAAGTTGCTTAACTTAAGCAATCGCAGACCTGGCGCGTAAACCACTGCGCCATCGAGCTCCTACAACTGACTAGAAGAATATAATATATAATAGAAAACATTTATTAACAAACACACATACATTAGTAAACAATTTGTATCTATGAGCATTTGTTTTTAATTTATATTTGTTTAACACTTCGTTATGTTTGCGTCTGAAAATTTATAGTATGTTTTTTATTTAAATGTGTTTAACATATAAACTTAACAACTTCTTAATATATTTTTACAAAACAGCAATAAAAAACACTTTTGCCAATATACATTCAGAATGTTTGAATAAAACATGTTTGAATAAAAAGCTGTTGAAAGTCTGTTTGAAACTAATCAGGGAGTAACAGTACAAACTTAACGTTGTAGATACTTTTGAAAGAATACTCCGTAACATCCCATCCGGCCAAGAAACATTCGAAAACCGTAACACAAACATAAATCACCTCCAGATCGGGTATTCTTTTGATTCTATTCACACATTTACATTCGAAGTTTCAATGCGACAGATCGCGCTATACACACACATTATACTGTTAGATGTATATCACAATTTGCAGCTTAATCTACCGTGACGAGGGCTATATATGTCACAAAGGGATGCTCGCGAGCATGTTCGACAGACACAAATTATGGGAACCAAGCGAACCGCGGCAGCCAGCTTGCGTTTTAAATTAGTTTATTCGAACGCATCAAATATTGATCGGGAATATTTGTGGGCAGTTAAAACAAGTGAATACTGAATTGAAACAAATGATATTTCAATTAGCTTCATTTTTAGAGAGCCCTTTAATATTATGGATATGATTCGGATACCTGTAAATTTAATCTTTTACACACATATAAAACCTGTATTCTAATACATAAGATTTTACATGGAAAAATACATTAAAAAATAAGTTTTAATAAAAATAGTCTTTTCCAAAACAAATAATTGAGAAATGCTGATAATAAATATAAATAAACATTTTCCTAGAACAAATTATGGATCAAAATTTTATAATAAATTACCCAAGGATAGTCAATCTATTAATATTTTTAAGTAGGATCTCAAAAAACATTTATTTATGTATTATTTTTTATATGTTAAATAGTGTACTCTATAAATAAATTAAAATAATTTGTAACAAGCAGCTCATTACTGCTCACTTTTAGCATAAGTTTTAGCATGTTTAGCAATATATTTAAAATATTCTCTAAATGTTCAAATAAATTTTAACGCAAATTTTGTTGAGAACAAATTACAAAAACACAATTGTTGAAAAAAATTCCACGCACCCTTCTGACATTCCGGGTCAGGTGCTCTTTCAATTGAGCTATCGTGGTTCTAACCAGCCCGCCGAAATTATTCAACACTTTTTACTTTGAAAGCCAAAGGCGCCCATTCAATGTCAACAACTACTTACCAACTACTACTAACTATTCTCTAAACCTAAACCTGAATACGATCATTGAAGTAGTTTTTATGTAAGTAAGTGATCCAACTGATTTAAATAGAGATATTAAATTTTGATCTAGAGTTATATATAATGCATCATTTCAAAGGTTTTTAGTTACGATGTGTGTGTGTCACTGTGTGTGTGTCACTGTGTGTGAGTGTTTCATTGCTACAGACAAAATTATAACCGGTTCCCATCGGTATCTGTCTAAATGGTTACTACTTTTATACCTGATAGGGCTTACTAACGAAAGATACTGCCACCAAGCAGCAGTGTCTGGCGAAGATCATGATGAATTAGGTAACCCAGTAGTTACGGAGGCATATTAACTAAGGTCTCAGAGTCGGCAATGTGCCTATAGTGGTCCAAGAGTTAATAGGCAGCGATGACTTTTTACCGTCACGCATATTGTATGCTTTTACGGATTCAGACCTATTAAAAAATGGGCTTGCTTGTCTGTACTAACCAACAAAGCTTACTTTAGAATGTTTAGAATCGTCGGTAGCAGAAGGAATAGTTGCTCGATGCAAAAAAAATCGTAGTTCAATCCCAATAGCACCTTGAAGACTACTGAAGTGGACCCACACTTATTAAAAAGCGTAAGTTTAAGCTTTTCTGGGTGGTTAGTAGGACTATAAATCTTATTTTAATTGCAAATTGTAATCATTATAAGGAAAAGCTTTCAAACATAAAAACAACTCCTTTTTTTACATATTAAAAGTTTAAAGCATTAAAATTATCCTAAAACCAAAAATTTTAGTGTCTACCTTTAGATACCATCCCAAACGAGCATTCGGCCGTAAAATGTTCCACATTACCATTCAATCATTTGTGCACTACAAGCCGTCGACAGTACTGATTCATCTAATTAGAAGCGAATGTGTTGAAACGAAATGCACGCGTCGCATTGGAGGCGTCTCCCCCACACGTTAGTTCAATAAACTTGGCTATAACTTGATTCCGAACGAACGTTCCTAATAATTAAAGCTAGTATATTGTTTTGATTGTTTTAGCCAGCATAATATTTAGAGCGTGCAAGCAAAACATAAGAGCTTAGTGCTACAGATGATTTTGAAATCGACCATTTATAAATAGGTATAGACAATATAATAACAACGTTAAATGTTGGTAATGTACTTATTTATTAAGCGTGCAGCTTGTGTCGTAGACTGACCAGCTAATAAAAGGTATAATAATAAATCTTTCAAATAATACTCATCGTTTGTATAGTTCTGAAAGCGAACCCGATTTTAACGTATAACGAAAACGGGTCAAACTGTCAACTGCCAACTGAAGCTTATCAGTTAATCAGATATTTATATAATACTGGTGTTTTTATCAATGTGATATTATTATCACATGAATCAAAAAAGGAATCAAAAACTTAACAATCTGTCGTTATTAAGAGTAGATTAAGTTTAGTGACACATAATATTAACTATCAATATAGCGATGCCAAACGCCTCGTGTCTAATTTGAGGAGCAAATGGCGCTAAACTGTACGCACTATCTTAACCCCACACATTACTGCACTAAACTTGACAATAACTTAATTCGGGGGTCTCACGCGACCCCGGCAAGGATGACAATAGTCCCAGTTTAATATAATTAGAACGATCGATACAGGGTGGAGAGAAACTGGAGATGTTGGCAGAACATCTGCAGGGATGTACTGTAAATGCATCCTGTTTGGGCATGATTAGCGTAATGGTAGCTTCGGTTTCTAATCTTAAGACAAATTAGGTACCCCAGGAAGAGTGCTAACTATTAATGCGTACCCTGAAGGCAACGTATTCTGGAAAAAAAAAGTAATACTTAAACTTTGAGGAGCTCGAAGGCAATGTGGTTAACGCGCCTGGTATGCGAGTGCTGAGGTTAAGCAAATTTCTTTAAGGTCGGTCTTCGGATATGTGACCAAATAATTTATCGTCTCGAGCTCCTCCATGCTTTGGAAAACACGTAAGCAGTACATTAGCAGTCATTAACAACCACCAATCCGCACTGGGCCCGAATGGTGGTTTATGACCCGTTCTCCATCAATAGGGAAGGCTCATGCCGCAACAGTGGAGACATAAATTGAGCTGATGATGATGATGATGACACTAACAAATCTTTGCGAAACGCATCACCTTTTCGATGTTGTATGATCTGTTTTTCATGACATGTTAGTAAATTATCAGGGTTCGTGACTTTGTCACATTAAAAATAAATTGAAATTGTAGGAAGAAGGTACTTATACAAAACCCACTACACTCTTCAAACAATTCTAAAAGAATAATTCGAACAGTTACCAACGTAAACAAATTAAAAGAGAACTGTAAATATTAAAGTGATCTTAAATATACTATATGCTGTAATTAAAGTATCGGCATTCGTTATTAATCTATCTGCCCACGGTTGCATCACTGGAGATGTAACTTTAGATATCGTTTGCGATAAGATGAAAAATGATATTAATATCGTACTAGATAACCGCTCATTAAAAGCTTTCTAATAACCGTGCTTAATAGAATTCTTATCATTCGGTAATTATTACATATTTTTGTAGGAATTCATTGAGAAGCTCGATGGCGCAGTGTTTAACGCGCCCGGTCTGCGTTTACTAAGGTTAAGCAACTTTTGCAAAGGCTGGTCATCGGATGGGTGACCCAAACTCTATCATCTCGAACGAAAAATATTTCGCCTAAGCTTTAACAGTAATGATCCATCATACTCAGTAATCATACTGTAAGTTATAGAATAAATAAAACCGGCCAAGTGCGTGTCGGGCCACGCGCAGTGTAGGGTTCCGTAGCCCATCTGAATAATGCGGACTTTGAGAAGAGGGCTTTTATGAACATTTATTTAACGATGGCTCATATACTTAAATGGTGATACTATCGGTTTCACACACCTGACAACGTTATTTAACTGCGCCAAGCACATTTTATAAGTTGGTCGACTGTTACTCGTAAACTTGTAAAGCCTACTTAGCTGTGATAGTTTTTCTTTTAACTTCGTCATATATACAACTACCGTGAATTGACTCTAACAAATTTTTTCACTTTAAAGCTTAATAGTTTACAAACGGATGCCTCAAACAAAAAACTGTTTCCACAAACCCACAATATTTTTGAAATTGCTATCCAACGACACCCCACACTATGGGGTTGACAAGAAGACCTAAAAACAAATAATTTTCAAAATTTTACTTCACCACTTTGTCGGCGTGATTAATATGTATATCCATGCCAAATTACAACTTTCTAGTACTAAGAGTCTATGAGCTAGGCTGGGGATGGACAGGCAGACAGACAGACAAACATGGCTAAACTATAAGGGTTCCTTGTCACCACGTTTTTATAAACAGTCAATAACTGCTTGTGTTTTATTGAGTATTGATAAACATTCTTGTATATAGATCACTTTGTGCCAATTGTTGCGATCCTTAAAAATACTCTTAATATTATGTTTCTTGTAGTTGAATAATCTTGTGTAATAGAAAAAAGTATTTGCAAACTCACAATCTTCAAAACTCCAAAGATTAAAATGAAATATAGTTCTGCAGATGCAAACCCGAGATGGTAGGAAAAAGCTACTACCCACAGAAGCAACAAAATTTCTCCTAAGGAGGTTTCATTGTGCGTTTGCGACGTGCGACTGACACCTCGCTGATTGTATTGCCGCTCGTAAAAATTGTAAAAATTTCCTAACGTCTCTGCCGCGATCGCGTATTCCGAACGTCAGCGTTGCGACGACGTGTCGCGTATTTTACTTATTGGATTTTATATTTTTAAAAATTCAATTTTAGAATGTACCAGATTATTTGGCACTATTGAACCTTCTGTATAAATTGGAGCTTTGGATTTGATTTTAAATGTAGCAAACATACATACATACGTCGGTAACGTCGTGACTATTTAAAAAGCTACTATTTCTAATTTATTTTTACCATCTGGCAAGTAAATAATGAATGAAAATAATACTAGTGTGCTTACTTGCAGTGGCATTCCTTTTTTTTATATAAATAATTAAATATTCTGAATTAGTGGAACTAATTAAAGGTATTACTATAATAGATAAACAGAATCTAAACCCTATCTGAAAAAGAACCCGGGACCTTTGGATTTAGAGGCTGGTGGTCTACCACAGCGGCGGCCAGTCAGTTTATTTCCATCAATGATACCTACATCTGACTATGTGTTGCTAATCTTAAGTTTCCATTCTCCACTGCAGCTGCTATTGGTCTTCCAATTAATAAAGAAATTTAAGTTCCAAGCATCTCTGCTTAAAGTTTAAATTAAATGACTTACGTATAAACAAGTTCAGCTCTTATCTCATTTGCTCAGAACTTTACCTGAAAAGAGAAACAAAAACATTTGAATAACGCCACAGTGAACTGCGATGAAAATAAAAATAGTTTCATTCATAAATGGAAAATCGATCACCAGCATTATTGAATCAAACTTTGCTACAGACGTCTAAATTTAAATTCGTAATGGCGTACGCTATGTTATTCCTTTAACGAAATCGAAGTAAAAAAAATATAGAACCACTTCAATTTACATAAAAGCAACAATAGCTGATTAATCCGCGTCTGGGACTGAGGTATTAATAGAGCTCTCAGCAATTGTAATTTCCAATATTGGATATGGAATCGACACTAGGAATAAAAAATAATTTAAAAGAATATCTATAAAGAAAAAGACAAAGACAAATATGTACTTATGTTTGGTTTTTTTTTTATAGAACTGTAATTACAATGCCCTGCTCCAAAAGAGGGTAGGTTTATACCTTACTTACTTACTCGGTCTGTATTATTACAGACCGAGTAAGTAAGTAAGTAAGTAAGTGAATAGCCTGTATATTGTCCCACTGCTGGGCAAAGGTCTCCATCATTAAAATCAAGTCATCACTACAAATTGATGGGTATTGACTTTAATCACCACGCTTGCCAAATGCGGGTTGGTGATCATAAACCGTATAAATACATACCGAGTAAATATCGTAAATTAAAAAAAAATAAAAAAAAACACAAATGTTGAAATTTTTTTATCGTAAATAGTTTTACCGCCTTTGTGGTACGTGTTTGTGTACTCGGTTTGGTTGGTGGTAGGGCTTGTTTGTCCGCCTGGCTAGCTACCACCATCTTATCTAAATATGTCGCCATAACATCAATGTTTGTAGCATTGTTGTGGTCCGGCAACTAGAGATAAGATAGTCAGTGCCTCACTAGTTTTGGATCCCGGGTGCAGTGCGCTTCTATCATTGACCTTATCGTTACTTAACATCGGGTGAGATCAAGGAACTGTGCATACCCGTAAAATATATTTAAAAAAAATCTGTATCTGACACAGCACTATGGGAATTTATTACAAATATACCTTAGTAGTAAGTTAATGTTTTGAATTAAAAAAAACAGGTTTCTGGTTCTGTGTGTTACTTTTAGAAATAATGTCTGTCATAGATTCAACTGACAGCCCCGTAGGCTATGGTATGATCATGAAGCTGTATGTAACAGCTTCATGTGTATGATATTCTTATCTTGATGGGGCCTGCTGAGATTTCCCTCTTGCAGTAACACTTCGACCCATCGGGATCTTTTGTGCAAATTATATTACTACTCGTAATATACACAAGATATTATGTTACGTTCATGTAATTGACGTGTATAAACGTTAAATTTTAGTTACCCTTGCCTGTTTGTAACATACATGACTTTTTTAAGTTAAATAGGTATAATTATCACACAACTAACATGCCCGTGGCCGCCTATTGATCCCCGATCCGATCCGAACCCCTCGGAGAATCTAGTAATGCACGGGGACAAGCACTCATACATGATGCCGGTCCTCTTTAGAAAACCTCTGACGCTGATTCGTTTCACACGGCTTGAGGAATCCTTTAAGTTTGTCGCCGCCCCCACAAAAGCCCGGTGAAGCTGATAATGCCGTCTAAGGCAATCATCAAACTATCTCAATAAAAACTTGCCTATCGCAGACAAATCGCATGACATCCCAATAAGGATGTTTTTGACACTTCATGATTTGAGCGCTAATCACACTAATATTATAAATGCGAAAGTTTGTGTGTATGTGTGTATATTTGATACTTCTTTACACTGCAACGAATAAATGGATTTGAATGAAATTCGGCATACATATAGTTTATAACCTGGATTTACACATAGGATACTTTTTATCCCGATATACCCAAGGGAACGGGAGCCACGCGGGTGAAACTGCGGGCGGCCGCTAGTAACAAATATTTATGCTTCTTTTTCTCTATAAGAGTAGTATCGTGCTTCGAAAGGCAAGCCTGTGCGTCTGGCCGTTATTATAAAATGGCAGTATCTTAAACACACCAACCAGTATTAGGCCAGTGTGGTCAGTTACGTATGACCCAAGCTTCCCATGTGCCTTTGACCAGCAGTGGGAATAGGCTAATAATGGCGTAATATTGACTAAAAATAAACACATCTTGCAACAACACAGCCAGTTAAAGAGAAATGAGTCCACTACAAAAACAAGCCAGAACATTGTCATAATAAATAATTAATGATACCGAACACGACCGATAATCGATCATACTGCACCGCTTTGCTTATTCGGTTAGCTACATAATTAATGTTATTATACTACTGTTTATCTAGCGCTGTAAGTATATAAGAATAAGAATAAGAATAAGAATAAGAAACATTTATTGACCTGCACAAAAACAAATACAAACAGATGAGAAAAATAAAAATAAAATAAAACAGGAGAATAATAATCGTTTAATTATGATTCGTATTCGTAGTATCAGTATATAAACATTCCCCTGCTCCTGCTGCCTCCCCGATTTCGACACCACGCTATTCCCATTTTTAGGCCAAAATTGAGACTAACGGTCAATCGCGCTTCTCGAAGCACGGAGGTAGCCGAGATATTTTTAATTTGGTTGACCTTGCGAAAGTTGCTATAGGCAAAATCGCAAACGGAATACGTAAGCCGCTGCGCCATGGTCCTCTTCCATAAGCAATTGTTATTATATGAGTTTTTTTGTTTGAATTGGTCGAAAAACAAGCTTTAAAGTCCACCTGACGAGGATAGTGATCACTATCATACTTTACTATTTTTTTATTATTATTTAACTAGCGTATTAATAATATTTAAATCTTACAAACGCTTAGTAAAATTAAGAAATACGTCGACCCAATTGTGAAGCTGTTGATAGCGACAGCCAAATCTTCCAGCAGCAGTCTCCAACCACCGAATACTACTACTGGCTTAATTCAAAAACTAATTTCGCAGTTTCCGTTTAAAAACCAAGCAAGTTTCGTATATTTACGTAGGAGGGTGAGTGAAATCGGCGCCAAGTTCTCGGAGGTTGTGTTCGACGTAGGAAAATGTATATTACTTGTACGGGCGCGAGTTCGTTCAAGTTGCTCGTTGCAAGCGAGCAGCGCGGTACGAGCACGGTGTGGGAGCGATAGCGGTGTTGTGGAACACTTGATATTGGCTTAACTAATGGAGACCCACAAGGACAGACTAATACATACCATGCTTGAGCGACGCAGACATGATACTTAGAATCGATAACAGAACACGTCGCTTGCGTGGAGACGGATCTCGAAACAGTCAGAGCGTAACTTTTGCGAGATTCCGTGTGTATCGGCAGCCCAAGGCAGGCAATGCCGGTACAGCAATGGGAGTTGAAGGATTAGGGATACTTACTTGGTACAATGGGGAAACTCGAGCTGACGTTGATGGCGTAGCCACCATACGATTGTCGTGTGGATGGAGCTAAACCGGCAGAAGTCTCTTCTTCTTCTAGATAATGTCTATTTACAACTATAGCACGTATTATTTTGCGCACACACACACACACACGCGCACACTCACTTTATGAAGGGAGAATGCACTATCAAAGCGGTTAAGTACCGGCCGGTAGGCTATCGAATGAGATAATTCTAGAAGGGTTGAACGGAGAGCTGAGTGGATCGGAACTCGGCTTGTGCTGAACGACGTCACGGGCGGGCCGATCGAGCCAGACTAGCACGACTGGTGTGCTGAGGGTTGCGCGGTCCAATCATTTCTATTTGAACGCGCGGGCGCTGTGTGCGGCGTATCTTTTTGTTGATGAGAGATTATTGAGTTAACGAGCGAATGAGACCGTCGCGTTTCTGGCGCGAACACCGTGTCTGTGAGAGGTCTATGTGTGCGATGCTCGAGCGCGCTTATATGAATCTTACCTTCTGCAGTATCCTAATACCAATCCGATCCGAACCCCTCGGCGAATCTAGTAGTCACGGGGACAAGCACTAGTGCGTAATGCCGTTCACTCTAAAAAACCTCCGAAGGTGATTCGTTTTACACGGCTTGAGGAATTCTTTAATTTCTCGCCGCCCCCAAAAAAATCTTCTTATTTTGTGGTATTTGTAACAGGCCACACATAATCATAATATTATATATAGCCCGAAGAGTTGCTAAGCTCAGATGGCAGTGGACAGGGCACATCGCTCGTAGGACTGAGGGCCGCTGGGGCGGAACAGATCTCGAGTGGCAACCGCACACTAGAAAACGCAGTGTAGGCATGCCTCCAACAAGGTGGACTGACGATTTGGTAAAGGTCGCGGTTAGCCGCTAGAAACGAGCAGCACAAAATCGGTCGTTGTGGAGATCCTTAGGGAAGGGCTTTGTCCACCAGTGGACGTCTTTTGTGTTTTTGATCTTTTGCTGTGATGATGATGATAATGATAGTTTTGACTTTTGTCGCGTTCGCAAATGACTTTTTATTATTTTATATTTAATTCTCGATTTTGTAAAATTAAGCGTAATTAAAATTAACAGTATTCTCCAGAGCTGTGCTCTTTAATAATCCTCTCTACACCTACACAATAACTATATGTTGTTACAATAAAAAAATGAGAATAAATCAAGACACCATTGGCAATTTTTAATATTACCTATATTAGTAGATAAGTGTACACAGACTTTTAAAATGTGACCCACATTACAGTTCCTACCTAGTTCTACAAAAACAGTGAGCCAATATGTTTTGACTATATTTCTTTAACACGGTACCTATATGTTTTTTTTAAATATACCTTGCTCAGCAAGTGACTTCACTCCACCTGATGATAATAATTGGAAATGAAGTCAGACGCAAAGATAACTGGTACAGAGCGTTAATACGACGTTAAATCACATATTTTGACTATTGATTACTAATTGTAAGATCGCTCGCTCCTCCACCGTGTCTCGCCTATTAGCCCAACATCTCGTTTCTTTACAAAACTAGAACACGCTGCGTTCGGAAAATTCTAACAGAAGCCACTCTTAGTGACGCTTTTGACAACACAGAAGTTCCACTTTTTCAACATTAGTAAGATAGCGACTGTCTCTAATCTCAAACTTTGATTTTGATTGTTACTTTACAACTGTTCTAAAATGCTTAAAATACTTTTAACTTTCCATTTAACGTTATTGGACAACAATGAAAAACTGTTTTACATTTTCAACCGCTGTTTCCAGAAACCCATATCAGAGAATAACAAAAAGGAAATACCTTCTTTTTATAAGGGGGTGTTCAGCAAATTTTTAAATTCCGATCATTATGTTACTTACACTGAAATATGAATTTAAGACACAAAACAGCACAAAACCGGTCGTAGAAAATATCCTTGGGGGACACCTTTGTCCAGCAGTGGAGATTTTTTGGATGAACTGATGATGTTGATAAAGATGATGATGAATATAAAATGTTGTAGATTTTAAATTTAACATGAATTGAACAACGACACAAAAGCTGTAACGTCTAAACCTCCAATACGCTTTAAAGTCACTTTGCATCAAACATATTGTTTTATGTGATCCTCACTTGTTCAGCTGAATAGAATATTGATGTTTGCTCGTTAAAAATTTATATAGTCTATTAAAGTGCGCTGAGAGAGGTCTTCAAAGTTCCTCAGAGGCCACATTAACCGGCCGCCTGGTCTATAAAAAGCTGTGGCCACTTTTGTAGCCGTTTCACGAGTTGTTAACTGTTCATTAACAATGCAATGTACGGTTTTGTTTGCCAAAGACCGTTTTATTCGTTCGGATTTGTTGTGGTTTCATTCATTGGTTCGGTTTTGAGATGAATGCGTTGTAGGCTAAATAAAGGCTAGATTAATTTGGAACATATACATTTGTTTGCTCATGATATATTGAGCTTGCTAAGATATATTGTCGCAGCAGCTAGCTTGGTTCATGGTCGTGTAAGCAACTTTTCCATATGGGTGACTCAAAAAAAGCACGTTAAGTTATTAGTTAGATCCCAGTTCTCGTAACGGCAGTCATATGTATACTTTATTGTAATGAAACTGTTTTTACGGATCTTCTCGCGTTTATTTTACACATTAATTTTATTTAATGTTTATTATATACTAGCTGACCCGGCGGACTTCGTACCGCATTTTTTTAATATAGTCTATGTTACTCGGCACTAATGTAGCATTCTAATGGTGAAAGAATTTTTTAAATCGGTCCAGTAGTTTTTGAGTTTATTCGTTTCAAACATACATACATACAAAAATACAAAGGTTTCCTCTTTATAATATTAATATAGATATAATTGACAATGTACTTTATTGTGTATTGCAAAAAGTTAATACATTATTTACAAGACTTTTTGCTAAATACTATAAACCTCACTTAATTCTATTTTGTCACTTATATTTTTACCATTTTCAGTGTTAAAACACCAGAAAAGTTTAAAAATGCAAGGAGTTTTTAATGCGTCGAAAACAACGTTAAATGTTTTTTTTTTGCGGCCACATTACATGTAAGCACAATCACAGGTTACTGGGAACATGGTCAGCAATCTGTATATGGAAACGATGCAACGGAGGAGTAAGTGGTTCTAGTTACGATCGAGAATGTTGAACCTTATTTGTAACGGTTACTAGATGCTTCGGAAGGTGCGTCAAGTCGTACTGGATACTTTACCAACTCTACGATCATATAGTTCTACCGGGACTATTGGTGTTGGTGTACTATTGGTGGTGGTAAGGCTTGTCATAAGATGCTTGGTTTCCACCGTCTTATCTAACACTTTAAAAATTGTAATTGAAAGAATATGTAGTGTTAATTCCCCTAACTCACTCGTTTATCCAGTTTGGATGCAGCACGCATGCCCTTCCGCCCGCAAATGTATGGCACATGCGTACTAACACCGATATATCGAGACATACATACAAAAATACAAAGGTTACCTCTTTATAATTTTAGAATAGATCAGTAATAATAATTAAAATTAATTAGTTTAACTGGAGAAAACGCCTTGCTTTTAACACGAAGCTAAACTATACTTACCCAGGAATATTGAGCAACTGAAAATCACCGTTCGTTCTTTCTGCTCTCCAACATACCGTTCCTTCCGATGAGCGGGCGAGTCTAATGCGATATCCTAGACGAGGTTTGGAGGCGCGATGTAATCGGACGACCTCCGGCAATCGCTTGAACCGACCGACCGTTTGAAGTCGCCGCGAAAGCAGCACTTAACCGGCCGACACTCACACGGCAGCGTAATATACAACCAAACTTTACAATTGTAAGTAAGTAGCCTATTACATACTATCGTACTGCTGGACAAAGGTCCCTGTTTTTGAGATCAGGTCATCGTCACAAATCATGAGTTTTGGCTTAATCACCACGTTTGCTAAATGTGGATTGATAATCACAAACCTGGGCATCAAAATCTTATACATTCTTCGATTTGGATTTTGGAGTTAACAATATAAAGTCGTACTTACAAAAGCAAAACTCAGGGTGCCTAGTGTGAGTTTTGTTTACTATCCGTATTCATTTGATCACGTTTACGAAAACGAAAAATTGTATAGCAAAATTTGAACTCTTCTCGTAAGTCGCCATGAGGCGCTCCTTCAATGCCATACTAATTTTCGTTTTCGTTACGGAATCGAATGTCAAATGAAAGTTACACACATCCAACCAGTAGTCCTCAACAAAATTTAAACATAAAACACAGTGAAATTAAATTACTTATTTAGTTCAGAAACACATTGTCGCTGACTGTATCTGGTACATATGACTTTTATAACGACAAAATCAGCTGTTATAACTTAATTGAAAATCGGGTGCCTCCACCACGGTGGCATCACACACCGGGGGCCTAACCCACGAACCCTTACATTCGGTGTGAGCGTCGGCCATGTCGAGAGGCTTCTATTTTTACACTGTCAGTCGGATCTCCAAGGTGCATAGGTCTCGTGCTATCCGACAAGTAAAATTTTTCTAATTAAGTCTTCTGACATCCGTCCATATTGTTTTTTGCTGTCTGCTTAAAAACAAGTATTCGTTGAGTATTGTTGCTTAATTGTACTTGTATCATTCTTTCGTTCGTATTGTTGTTGCTTCAACCTTCTTTTGTGGCTTTTTTCTGTCTATCTCTAGATGAATGGATAATTATGATTAAATATTGCGCTTTTATAAGAACGTGTTGCTGACAATTAAGGAACATCGACAAGCCATTAAACTTAAATAGCATTATACGATGAAAAAGCAAAACGCATTTTGATTGGTGTTACTATGCGTTTGAATGCTTGCGTATTTTTGAGGCTAGTCATGGTGAAGAAAACTATTAAATTTTTATTTTATGAAAATTATAATTTGTAAGTATGTATCGTTATAATATGTATTCTAACGCAAATTATAACATACCTACAAATTATTATTTTCAAAAAGTAAAGATTTAAAAGTTATTATTAATAACTCATTTACATAAATGACTTATTAAAAATAATTTTCCACACAATTTCATTTTGACATCTGAATGTTTTATACAATCAGTTATTATAATTTGAATTACATTTAAGTATGAGATAAAATTTTACTAATGAAAATCAACCAGAGAAGCTCGAGTGAGAATCGAATCCAATACCTTTGGATAACCGGTCCAACAATGCTCTAACCGCTAAATTATATGTTACTAGCTGACCCGGCGGACTTCGTACCGCTTTGACAGTTTCCATCATTGGGTTAAATATATTATATCAATGGTTTCCATGACAACAAAACAAACAAATCACTTGTGTTGGAAAATTAAATTGTCGTTTTTAACCGACTTCAAAAAAAGGAGGAGGTTCTCAATTCGACTGAATGTTTTAAGTATTTTATTTAATATACCCTATGTTACTCAGCGCTAATGTAGCATTCTAATGGTGAAAGAATTTTTAAAATCGGTCCAGTAGTTTTTGAGTTTATTCGTTGCAAACATACATACATACATACATACAAAAATACAAAGGTTTCCTCTTTATAATATTAGTATAGATGAAACTAAGTTACAATTTACTAGTAATAATTGAAAAGATAGTTAAAAAAAATATATTTTTACAAATAATTGGATAGAGATAAATAGTTCTCATATAGCATACACACGTAATAGCTATATTTACATAATGGCTACCTGCCTCCCTTAAACGGAGGAACGCCCAATCGTTAAGGAAACGACAATCGGTAGTTTATATTTTTGTTTCATAATTAATGCCTATTAATAAGTAATAGGAAACTAGCAATTAATTATACTAATCAAAAGCTAACTCTCTGTAACATTATATAATGTCTCGTATGGGAAGCGCAAGGGTAGGACGGACGGACGAAAATAAACTAAACGTAACTTTGGAAGATATTATTAAAACGCATTTTGTTTCAACCATATCGTTGGCTTACAAAGGTCGTGGTATGTACATGTACTTACTACAATAGCACCGAGATCGGTCTAAAACCTACCACCTCGGCTTTATGCGAATTGGTGGGTATTATGCCGCCATCTTGCTTTCCAAAGCACGAACAGGTCCGAAATATTTGAATTTAGTCACCCATCCAACTATTCAGCATTGCAAAAGTTGCTCAACTTTCAAGATCGAAATCCAAAAGCGGAAGCAGCTGGGCCATCGAGCTCCCCGATTTTTACTTAAATCATTTAACGCAAACTATCAGCTCCTTAGTTTATATCTACGTATTTATATTGACTAGTGGTCGCCCAGTGGTCGTAATCGACCGTAATTTTATTAAGGCTGCACGGATTGTATCCTAAGCAATGAAAAATTTAAAAAGATAGAGTGTGAGTTTGGATTGGCATTGATAGATGTCGGCCGCATTAAAGACAAACAATACGTGTGTGTCAAATACATGGTAGTGTGTGTAATGTTGTTTTTGTTGATTTAATGTATGTTTTAAGCATAATTAAAAAAAATACTACGATTCGGATAACCTTCTCTATATAAACTATAAGTGTGCGAAAATTCATACTCCTCCGTCCGCGCAATTTTCGTAAAAACGGTTACAAATTTTTGCTTCACGTATTAATATATAGATAATAATTTTAGACATACACCTCTCTGTTTTTCTTATTATATATCACAATGTTTGCGGCATAAATAAAAACCAAGCCTTATAATTTATTTCATACGAATCCTTCCGTGTATTGGCTACCTACGTGATATTGGCAGAATTGTGTTCGGCTGCAGACACAAAACATGCAATAAATAAAAGAATAAGAAGAAGAAAAGCAAGAATAACTAAAACATTAGAAACACCGCCATCACAATCTTGATACCAATTATCAAAGATTCTTAATCTCCAAGATTATTCAAATTGTTGATGTCATAAAACAGTGAGACGAATCGTCGAAGCAAGTAAAAGCACGCCAACAAAATAATAAAGCTGTTGTCCAATACAAAATAAAAACATTCGGAATTACTGTAACAAATCGATTAGTGTAGAACAAAGGACGTATCAGGATAACGGTTCCTCACAAGAAGAAATATTATTAATAACTAAACTATATTCAATGCAACGATAATCTTTTCCATTCACAAATTGAAACGTAACGAACCTCTTCCTTACCACCTTGGATTAGAGCCGCTAATTGAAGCGAAAGATGAAGTTAAAAGAACCGACGCTGTTAGAGTTAATAATGAAAAGAATCTAAGGATCATTACTTGTGTTCGGACGTGGCAGCCATCCCACACGGCTGCGTTCGATTCAGAATAAATGAATGCACCTATTTCTGTTCTAGCCAATCCTTCATTTTGATTAATTGTAAGTACCGCGTCCACTATTGTTACTTTGTATCTTACAAGGATTCAGTTGTAATGTCGCTATGGAGAGTGGCCTAATACGTTGAACTTTTTATTATCATGTCAAGATAAGAAAAGTAAAAAATGTATAAGAAAAAATAAGGTAATGACTACTGGGTGCTTTATTAAGTACTAGGTATTTCTCGATGAATATCAGTTTATAACAGGTACAATTACTGTTTAAAAAGTATTTTTATAGTTTTGTTTTGTTTTACTTAAGAGAAGCACTTCATTTTCATCTCACCTGATAGTAAGTGATGACAACGCCGAAGATGGAAGCGAATTCCATCCGCAATCCTATCAAAAGAACTGGCCTCTAACTGTAGAAACACAATAACTGCACTAACAAAATTGATATGGCATTGGAGTTAGATAAGACATTACAAATTAAACTCAAGTGGTGGTAGCTAACTAGGTGGACTTAAGAACAAGCCTTAACACCAGACAAACCGAGTTCTCTGGCAAAAAGCGAACTCGTTACTTCACTGAGACTGTTGGTCTGCCAACTAGTACCGAAAAGGCGGCTAAAATCTCTCCGACATTGGAGTTGCTTTAAAACCCTAAAATTTTTCAGAGTCTAAAGTGTTAATAAAATTTACTTATCAAATAAATGTTCTAATATTGATTTGTCTTCCGTTTATAAACGCGGTCAGCTACCTCAAATTTCGTTTTGAGTCACCGTTTTACCAATGCACGTTAATTGGTGTCAAACCGCCATTGTTTACCACTTACTCACTGTTTCACGTAACGTATAAAGTCAACGTTAAAAGCATAAATTACCACAATTAACACGGTGCCCAATAATGTTGGCCCAGATCTCATGAAAAAAAACGAAATAGACTTCGTATCAGCAATTCTAACCTCACTAATGAGCTCCCAATGCAATTAGATGGAAAAAGAGAATAACAAGATACTGCGAGCGAGATACTTCGAGTGGTGAACGTTAATTTTTGGTTTTGTTCTAACGTATTAACCGATTCAAAGTAGTGTTGCCAGCTGTAATTTTGAAATTCTACAAGTAACGAGTTCGCACTATTTTTACTTTTAGGTCAAAAACTGAACATAGTGTCACTTTTCATAATAAGTAACTGGATGGCATTGCACAAATTATTGACAAAATTTTCTCAGATACCCAAAAAACAGTACTTAATATTATTTAACATTCTGTCATTCCGCTAGAAAATCCGTTTGCTCTTAGACAACCGACTCCGACTCCGAGACTCCGTTTTCACCTCATCCCAATACGCTGGATATGACGAAAAATTCGTTAAGTTGGCAACACCGACTGTAAGTTTCCACAACACTATGCTGTCTAACGTTATTGGGAATGCTGAAGCGCGTATAATTTATCTGTGCTGCTCTGGAAATAGAGGATTTATTGCGAGTAATGGTTTCTGATATTCTTTAATTTATTTATTTATCAAGGCGTTCAGCCAAACACAGAAAATAAAAAAAGAATACATGTGCAGACCTATTATAAGCTTGAATAGCATACTTAACAGAGTAAGAATTATAAATAAACACTAAAATGTACTTACTTGACAAATTTGTTAAAGGCAAACTAAAACTGAATCTTAAAAATAAAATTAATTAATTCGTCGATATACCTATTGTCTTATCAAACAATACTTACATATAAAAAGAGGGCTTATTATTCTTATGGGCTTATCTAGAAAACTTTTGAAAACTAGTGTTGAAAAAGCAACAAGCAACTTTTAAAATTGTAACTAACTTTCACCTGCGACTTCACGTGCGTGAAATTCAATCTGTCATCATCATGGCTGTGTCTGTTAATTACGAGTAGGTACTTGGAAAAAACCACTGCGTCGCGTTGATTGGCAGTATAATTAAGTTAATAAAGGACAAGCACTACCATAATTTGTGACGACTGTAGTGTGTAATTTGGCAAACATATGACACGACTCCATACTTGTCAAGCATCATAAAGCACCAAAACATTATTGAAACATGTTTGTTTTCACGCCGATTTCGTCCCGTCCGTTCACAAACACATCGTTACAACCAAATCCGTTTTTCAACCATAAAACCGTGTTGAGGACGCCGAGTTTTATTAGTTTAGACATACGTAGCATAAGGAAATTTGATTATTTTGTTATTATTTTGTTTGTAAACTTAATGTAGTAATAAGTACATGTAAAGCGCTAAGTACGATTTGTTAAAGTTAGGTTTGATCTTGTCGAAACACGTCTAAACATGAATTAGCCAATCACGTTAAAGTTCACTTAATTTGTTTGTCTAGATAGTATGGGATTGGTAATAGTCGCAATATCAACTGTGTCAACGCGTCGCTAGTTGCCATACGTCCAAATCGGATATAAGTAGCGCAGTTTTGTATGAGAATCATGTTCAACGTTCAGTATTCAATTGTAACTTGGGAAATAAAGAAGACACTAAATACATCGAAGAAGAGTTTTTATTCAACAAAAATACAGTCCACCACATTATGGTCCATCGAGAAGCCGGATCTCAAGGAATATTTTGAAGAAAGAAAATATTCAAGAGAAAATATTCAAGCCTTCGTCGTCTACGGTACTGAATATTTTATCAACGTTTGGAGCTGCTATCAAGACGTCTAGCTACAATCTTCGTTGCCATTAGCCGATCGCAATGGTTGTCACAAGAAGTCAAGGTGATATAGCGGAGCTGGAAGAGCAAAGGCGTCAAGAGATGCAACGCGTTGAAATTGAGCGAATACGGCGACTCTCACTGGAAGCACCTGCTTCACCTGCGTCGAGACATGTAGACCAGGGGCAAAGCAAGGCGAATCCAGGGGGCACCATGGTTCATAAGGCTGGTCCCAGTATGGAAGAAAAGGAACGGCGTCGCGTCCCGTCACCGACGCGTTCTGTGCGCTCGCATCGATCTACGGCAAGCGCTACTACGAGAATGCGACTGGCGGAATTAGAAGCCGCTGAGAAGCTAGCATCCATAAGAAGAAAGGAATTGGAACTGGAAGCCGATTTAATAAAGAAGAGGTTTGCCGCCGAAGTATCGGCCATTCAAGAGGATGACGATAGCGTCCACGATGAACCGGTTCGACGCGTCTCAAAGGAGGAAGAGCGCCAGCGAGTTGATGAATGGCTACAAGTGCAAGGCAACCAAAAAGAAGATGTTCGACAACTACGCTTCGAAACACCTAGAGAAACAACATCATATACCCCATCACGAACAAGGAGCGGAATCGATCGACTGGCAGAAACTTTAGAGAAGATGGTGCGGCCTAGAACACGAAGTATGGACCTACCTATTTTCTTCGGGGCTATCAACGAGTGGCTACCATTCAAAGCGGCGATGCAAGATAGCACAAGAATGTACAACATATCCGACGCTGAGAACGTACAACGGTTGAGAAGCTGCCTTAAGGGAGAAGCTAGAGACGTCGTGTCAGCACTGCTACATACGGCCACCAATCCGAACGTCATTATGAGAACATTAGAACAATGCTTCGGACGACCTGAAGTTATCATCGATCGAGCCATGGAAGAGTTAAGGAAGACGCCGAAACCATCATCATCAGCAACTGACCTCAATCAGTTCGCCGTGCGGTTACAAAACACCATCTGCGTATTGAAGACAATCGATCGTCGGTACCTCTACAATCCTCTACTGGCAAGAGAGGTGCTGGATAAGCTGAGCCCGCACATCCGATCACGTTGGTGTGACTACGCTTACGAAAATGAAGGGACGGCGGAACCAGAGATCGTGATGCTTTCGCGATTCTTAATGCAAGAGGCGGACCGAGCGTTGCGATACACATACGCTCCTCCATCAACGAATGCAACGAACATAAGAAGAGAAGTTCGACCTGCTGCAGCAATTGCAATGCCAAGGAAGAAGGCTAACAACGTGTACAACGTGGAAGAAGTGCAAGATTCGTGCCTGAGCTGCGGTCAAGCGCACATACTACATAAATGCCCGAAGTATAAAGAGATGACGACTGAACAGCGATGGGACTTTTTAAAAGAAAAGCAAGTATGTTTCAAGTGCGCTCATCACAAGCACCGGCGGAGCAGCTGTCGCGCCAAGCCATGCGGCGTGAGACAATGCAAACGTCCACACCATTCGTCGCTTCATTATGAAAAAGAAGAGAAGCCCGCAACCGCAACACAAGAACAAGCAACAACGAGCAACGAGGCCGTGTTGTCGGTAGCTACCACCAAAGCTGCCGGACCACGTGCCGTTCTTCTGAAGATGTGCCCTGTTGTCATCGGTGGACCACGGGGGGAGGTGAACACTTTCGCGCTGCTGGATGAAGGGGCTACAATCACTCTAATCGACGAGGATCTGGCCAAACAAGTCGGTGCGGAAGGACCTGCACATCCGCTACATCTCCATGGCGTCAATATGAGGCAAATACAGAACAACAGCAAGCTCGTCACCGTGCAAGTTCGCGGCAAGCAGGAAGATCACGCATACCAATTGAAAGCGAGAACAATGAAGAATTTAAAGTTGCATCAACAATCAATTCCAGAAGAATTATTGCAACATAAGCACCTTCAAGATCTGAAGCAAGAAGAAATATGTTACGAGAGAGCGCGTCCAGGCCTTTTGGTGGGAACCGATCACTGGGAAAGTATTGTCTCCAGGGAACTGAGAATCGGTGGCCCCAACGAACCGGCTGCCTCAAAGACGCAACTCGGCTGGGTGGTGCACGGAACCGTACCACGCAACATGATTATGAAGAATGAGAACGTGCTTCATCTCTACGAGCCCGATCGGCACAGCGATGCAAGAGAGCGGCACGACAAACAGCTTCATGATCTAGTGGAGTTTCACTTCAAGATAGAAGCACTGGGCGTCGCACGGGAACCACGAATCAGTGAGGCGGACCAGCGCGCAATGAAGATAGTACAGAACACAATTAAGAAAATTGATGACGGCTATGAAGTTGGCTTACCATGGCGACAAGACAAGGTCACCACGCCACCAAGCTACCACGCGGCACTACGAAGATTACAGAACATTGAGAAGAAGATGGACGCCTCGCCAGAATTCGCTGTCGAATACACTGCTCAAATAGAAAATCTTCTTAAGAAGGGGTACGCGGAGCCATGCGACGGATCGGAGATGAACAGCACCCACTGCTGGATTCTACCACACTTCGCCGTATACAACCCCAACAAGCCAGGCAAACAACGGCTAGTGTTCGACGCAGCGGCACGATGTAACGGCGTGAGCCTCAATGACCTGCTGCTGGAGGGCCCTGATCTGCTGCTATCACTGCCCGGAATACTATTTCGCTTCCGGGAGAAAGCCATCGCCGTCACAGCAGATATTCAAGAAATGTTTCTACGGGTCAAGATACGTGTTGAAGATCAACCGGCCCAACAGTTCTTATGGCGAGGGGGAGATCGCACAAGTCCACCTCGACATTACAAGATGACCAGTATGATATTCGGCGCAGCAAGCTCTCCATTTATGGCGCACTTCGTTCGCAACCACAACGCAGAGCGACACGCCGAAGAGTATCCACGGGCATTAGAAGCAATAACGAAAAATCACTACATGGATGATTTCGTTGCCAGCTATGAAACAAAGCAAGAAGCTCGGGCTGCAATAAATGAAACAAGGAAGGTACATGCAGCGGCGGGATTCACTTTGAGACAATGGAGCGCAAGCGACACCGAAGCATTGCGTGACGTGCCCACGGAACTATACGCCACCTCACCTATGCGACTGGGGGGAGATCAGCAAGAGAGTAAGATCCTCGGTCTGATGTGGAACGCTGAAAAAGACGAACTGGGATTCAACACTTCAATGAACAGAGTTCCAGTGGAAGTTCGAAGTCGGCAGCGTGCACCAACGAAGAGAGAGGCTCTCAGCACGGTCATGTCTATATACGATCCGCTGGGCCTACTGAGTCACTTCACCATCAGAGCGAAGATAATTTTGCAAAGTCTATGGCGACTGAGGACATCGTGGGACGAACCTGTACCGGCAGAAGCACTAGAGCTATTCACGGCGTGGTTATCGCAGCTCGAAGAAATTGCAAGCCTGCAAATTCCAAGATGCTACTCGCCGGGAACCTACGAACAAACGGAGCTACACGTACTATGCGACGCAAGCGAACAAGCCTACGCAACCGTGGCCTATTGGAGAATCGTCTACAGCAACGGCGACGTTAAAGTCGTGCTAGTGGCCGCCAAAGCTAAAGTGGCGCCACAACGCACACAAACAATACCACGGTTGGAGCTACAAGCAGCAATCATCGGAGCGCGACTTGCTGATCAAATCAAGAAGGAACACAGAAGTACAATAACAAGAACCGTGTACTGGACTGACTCCACTACAGTAGTTCATTGGGTGCGCAACGACGCTCGACGCTACACACCATTCGTGGCGCATCGACTCGGCGAACTGGCGGAACTCACCCATAAAGAAGAATGGCAATGGCTACCAACAACAGAAAACGTAGCGGACGACGCCACGAGAATGACCAACGGTCGTATAAGTACGAGCGATCGATGGTTTCAGGGACCTCGCTTCCTATATCAACGTGAAGATGAATGGCCCCTCGAACGCATAGACGACAACCAAGATGAAGAGCAAGAAGTTCTACACACGACAGAAGTGGAACCAAGACGGGATAGCTGGATACCGGACCCGACTCGCTTCTCTAAGTATGAAACGTTAGTACGAGCGACTGCGCGAGTGTTGGCGTTTATTGACATATGTCGACACAGGGCCACCGGATTGGAATACCGGCATATAGAACGAGCGGAACAAGAGCTCATCAAGCAAGCACAAGAAGATAGCTTCCCTAATGAGATGAAGAAGATAAAGACTGCTCAACCAATCACTAGAGGAAGTCGCCTCTTTCAGCTCGACCCGGTGTTAGAAGATGGCATCTTAAGAGTACGCGGCCGCATTCAAGCTGCTACCGCGCCCGACAATATGAAGACGCCAATCATTATGGACGGACGGCACCGCATCACAAGACTGATCGTTCTGAAAGAACACTGCGGCGCGGGTCACGCAAACAGAGAACGCGTAACTAACGACCTGCGACAACGCTACTGGATAATACATTTGAGACCCACAGTACGCGCTATAGAAAAGGAATGCGCACTCTGTCGGGTACGAAAAGCCAGACCGAGAGCACCGGCCACTGGAGATTTGCCACGCGCTCGCCTTGACCCTTTCCATCGCCCGTTCACTAACTGCGGGGTGGATTACTTTGGGCCAATGATGGTGAAGATCGGACGCCGGCGAGAGAAAAAATTCAAAATTCAAAATTCAAAATTCAAAATCATTTATTCAGTTTAGGCTACAAATAGCTCTTATGAACGTCATTATGCCATCGGTTCGTAAGTCTACTCTGGGCGGGAGAACTTGTACTGAGAAGAACCGGCAAGAAACTCAGCAAGTGTCCAGCTCTTTTCTCCCTTACAGCGTCAAAAATATTGGAAAATGCCCTATCATAAAAGGACACTTTCCATCACAAACAAACACACAAAAAAAGGACAATCACAACACCCAAAAATAATACAAAAAAAAAAAATAATAATAATAATAAGTTTGCAAAAATTACATCAGGTAACTACCATGGGACCTGGTAACTACCATACCAAAAGATGGGGCGCACTGTTTACGTGCCTCACGTCACGCGCCGTGCACATCGAGCTCGTCTCATCACTCACCACAGACTCTGCAGTGATGGCACTACGACGGATGGCGGCAAGAAGAGGATGGCCAAAGCTTATGTACTCCGACAACGCTACGAACTTTCGTGGAGCCGATCAAGAGCTACGAGCAGCGTACACCGAGTGGGCACCCATATTAAAAGAAGAGGGGTACCTACACCGCATGGAGTGGCGTTACATAGCGCCCGGAGCGCCAAATCAAGGCGGCGCCTGGGAGAGGTTGGTGCGCTCAGTAAAAGTCGCACTCACCGCTACGCTGCGAGAAAAGGCACCCGCCGAAGAGGTTCTGAGAACGCTATTGACCGAAGCAGAGTTCTCTATCAACGCCCGACCGCTGACCCACGTCAGTGTGAGTGCCCACGATCCAGAGGCGCTCACCCCCAACCATTTTCTGTTGGGATCATCAAATGGACTGCCTACGACGGGACCCTGTGACGAAGCGGACCGAAGAACATGGAGAGCCAGCCAAGCGTTAGCCGACCACTTTTGGCGACGCTGGCTACGCGAGTATCTGCCTTCACTGATACCGCGAGGCGAGCCACGAGACAACGGACGGCGACCCATACAAGTTGGAGACGTCGTAATAGTGGCCGATAACACGCTACCACGAAACGTATGGCCTATGGGCATCGTGGAAGGCACCTACCCAGGACCAGACGGCGGCATCCGGATAGCAGATGTGAAGACAAAGACAGGAGTCTTCAAGAGGCCAGTCAGCAAACTCGTCGTGCTCCCGGTAGAAGAGGCTTCGCAAGCTGCGCCGGGGGGAGGATGTTGAGGACGCCGAGTTTTATTAGTTTAGACATACGTAGCATAAGGAAATTTGATTATTTTGTTATTATTTTGTTTGTAAACTTAATGTAGTAATAAGTACATGTAAAGCGCTAAGTACGATTTGTTAAAGTTAGGTTTGATCTTGTCGAAACACGTCTAAACATGAATTAGCCAATCACGTTAAAGTTCACTTAATTTGTTTGTCTAGATAGTATGGGATTGGTAATAGTCGCAATATCAACTGTGTCAACGCGTCGCTAGTTGCCATACGTCCAAATCGGATATAAGTAGCGCAGTTTTGTATGAGAATCATGTTCAACGTTCAGTATTCAATTGTAACTTGGGAAATAAAGAAGACACTAAATACATCGAAGAAGAGTTTTTATTCAACAAAAATACAGTCCACCACAAACCGATTCCTCGGTAGTCAACATAAAAACTACCCGTGAAATCGACGTGCATAACTAAAACTAACCAGACTCGTGCCTTTTATCAGTTCAAAACTAACTTATCTGATGTTTTAACAATGGCGGTCCTCTGCCTTTTGTTTGCGCCATCTTAATAGCTGTTTTAGTTGGTTGGTGGCTTGCGTAAATTGGAACGGAAATTGTTACATTCAGTCGTTAATGCCGTTTAAGGTGAATTATAGTTTAGTTTATGGCGTTTTTAATTTTTCGAGCAGTTCCTTTGTTTATGTTGTAGGCAAGTACGTCACGAATGTAATGTTAAGTGTACTGTTTATAGTTTACTTATTTATTTTAGGTAGAAGTTTCTTCATGCATATTTGTGCAGAAAATGGTTTACCAATAAGCTTGAAGAATGAACATAGCATATTTTAATTGTGCTCTTGCGGAACTTTTTGTTGACGTATGTCAGTTGACTTCGGTACCTACACGATAATTAAAATTAAAAATACTAATTATCACAATCGTACGGATAAGCAATTCATGCTAAAAACAGCAAACAACATCATTCATCATGCCATCATTGTGTTTACAAGCGATGATTGTAGTACAATGAATCTCTGTACATTGTGTGCGTCATGATCATGACAACATAGAACAGCATTTAAACAACGAACAATACAGTTCTTAGCTGCCAAGTAGTACGTGCGGCCTAGAAGCTGGCCGCTTACCATTGAATGGTCATTTGGAGTCAATAAAACAAAAGAACTACAAAACGTCGCACGCGCATTGCGTACAAAGCGACTTGTCAGTCGTTTAAAATTCAAAGAGGACATCAGTTTTAATGGGAATTTTGTCATTATAATCTAAAATTAGTTGCCAGAAGTACTAGATTAAATACATTTTATATCATATTGCTATCAACGATCTAAAATGTGACGTTAAGTCTATACGATCTAACGGAGTATCAGGTATTTTTGTATCGGTGGATGGGAAATATTTCTTTTAGAAAATATTTTTTTTGTAAACAATTTTGGTCACGAAATATTTGGCAAAAGTTATGAAATACCAAGGACAGACATTAGCATTTGTAGAAAGGCTAGTTTTAAGTCCGCATAACTAGCTACCACCATTCTATATAAGTCTGTCGCCATAGCAACAGTGGTGTTTGACACGTTAGAGATAACAAAGAACATAGTCAGTTCTACATTGATTAAAGATTCCAGTGCGCCTCCAAATTCGTCCTTGTCTCCAATTACCATCAGATGAGATGAAGGTCAAGTGCTACTCTATGTGAAACAAAAGAAAGGAGAACATCAGAACCACGCCAGACGCCACCAACACGAACAGTACAACGGCCTAAAAATTAAAAACAAAAATCAAGTTCAGTTAATTATTTTCCCTATTCTCGGGCGCAGGCCAAGTTATTGTGGAAGTGGGGACGTTAATTAGATGCCGTGTTCGGTGGGAGTGGGCGTCATCGGCCCCAAAGGGATGCAGCGGCTAAGGACAGTAGGATCTTATCGAGATTTAAACGAAACCCATACCAGGGACCGTAGCTTAATGTTGAGAAGGAAAAGAATGGAAACAATACTGCTTG
Organism: Eudonia mercurella; assembly: GCA_963082485.1. Classification (NCBI taxonomy): domain Eukaryota; kingdom Metazoa; phylum Arthropoda; class Insecta; order Lepidoptera; family Crambidae; genus Eudonia; species Eudonia mercurella. The sequence goes on along the minus strand of OY720027.1, from coordinate 18,362,218 downwards.
AGGTCTTATCATGAGCTTTCAGTGTTACTGCAATGCTATTGCAGTTGCAAAACAAGACATGTGTAGATATATATACCGCTGTAGGTGTCTTGTTTTGACAACCGCAAAAACACGACTGTTACAACCCTTCTTGATGAGCGAGTAAAGTAAGGAAACAAAGTTGCATAGTTAGACGAAATCATAGCCTGGAGACAACAAAATGGATCGACTTCATTCCTATATACAAAGTTATTTTAAGTATGCACAAAAACCTGACAACGATTACTTACGAATTACGAATTACTTACGAACTCAAACCCATTTATTTAACTGTTTACGAAAACTTGTGATATCAAAAAATTGTGTTTTCCTAGAAATTATTAAAGTCAACATGGCTATGGCAATGAAAAACATGAAAATTTTCCATTGTTATTTTTGAATTTACATACCCTCTTACAAATAAACAAAGAATAACAAAACACGGAATAACTATTCCGACCTTATTCTCTGTTTATTTGTACGGCACAAGTGTTTAAACTGGCAAGTTTGACCTTGTTATACTAAAAATAACGCTGTATTAGCCATCAGAGTCTTTAATTTTAATTTACTCAACACGATGAAATATCTCGGTTGCATCATTCATGTAGGTCCTATTCCATGGACAACAATTAATTTATCGAATTACGAAAACATTTCTAAGGGAGAATAAATTATTTTCCTTGTTAATTATTGTACAATTTCAATTATTTCATTTCACAGAGGAGGTTGTTTCTTTACTGTTTTCATTAAGAGCTTCTCCTTACATCTGTCTTGCGTAATTAAGCACCTACCTCAGTCGATATACAGTTAGTCTACTATTGTATTCTTTGGAAATATTATTTTAATTATAAGGAAAATTTTTGTTCCTGCTGTTTTAGCGTTATGCCGTTAATTAATTAATTTGATTATTTGCGTTACGGACATTGTTTTACGCCATGACCAAACGCGAAGTTGTATTAGATCCCTCTGAAAATTTAGTCATTTCAAAAATGTGTTCTCATGTGGCACTTTTTCAATAAAATAAAATAAAATTAAACGAATAAGCCTTTTAACATAATCGTCATCATCATCATCAGCTCATTTTATGTCCTCACCGCTGGGGCACGAGCCTTCCCTATGGATGGATAGGGAGAGCGGGACATAAACCACCACGCGGGCCCAGTGCGTTGGTGCGTGCGTGGTTGTAAACGACTGCTAATGCAACCGGGACCAACGGCTTTACGTGCCTTTTGAAGCACGGAAGATCTTGAGATGATACATTTTTGGTCACCAATCCGATGACCGGCCTTTGCGAAAGTTGCGTAACCTAATCGTAATCGATTATTTACATATAATTTTACGCAAATATTGTTGCGAACAAATTACAATTTGAAAAAAACAAAGTCCTATGGCTCATAAAGTAAAAATAGATAGTGTTGATTAATTTCGGCAAGTTGGATTGAGCCACGATAGCATAGTTGGCAGTGCACCTGACCCGGCATGTCATGGGGTGCGGGTCCGAATCCCGCTCGTGGAATTTTTTCAACACTATGTCTTTTTTCAAACAATAATTGTCATCGTCATTAGCCTATTGTCACTTTCATGACGATAGGCTTTCTTCACATCACACATGAGCATGAGCGGATGGAGAGATCAGACCATACTTATCACGTTTTCATCACCGCTCATGTCGCCACTGTTGGGGCACGCGCATTACGGGAGAACAGACCATAAACCATCTCGGGGGCCCAGTGCGGATTGGTACTGCTAATGCAGCCGGGACCAATGGCTTTATGTGCTTTCCTAAACACGGAGGAGCTCGAGATGACACATTTTTAGTCACCCATCTGACCGTCCGGCCTTTGTAAAAGTTGCTTAACTTCAACAATCACAGACTAAGCGCGTTAACCACTGCGTCATTGAGTTCTCAAGCTCAATGCGGGTAGTTTACTGTTATGTTTTACTATTTTAAGTAACTTAGTAAGGAGTAAGTAAGTATTTTACAACAACAACCGGCATTAACGACTTAACGTGCCTTACGAAGCACGGATACTTTAGTTTTATCACCCATCCGGTGATGCGACATTGCAAAAGTAACTTAACTTGCAAGATCGCAACGCAATCGCACGAGCAGCAGCGCCATCGAGCTCCATGCTATCGTCATACATACTCGTATGCATACATACTTGACGGGACATAAATATTCATGAACACATGCATCAAGAATCGATATCAGTTTACAGTGAAGAGTGGAAAACAATTTAAAATCGTTTAATATGGCATAGCGATCATTGAATTCACAAATAATCATGTAACGTAGCAGTCAAAATATTTAGGTATGCAATGTTATAGTATTAACGGGACCTAAATACATTATACTCGTTGTCATCGCATACCATACACCCACTAGACACAATCTACGAAAAAAATACCGTTGCCATATTTAGGAAAGCAAAACAGACACTAGACAACGTTATTGTCAGACGTTAAGTTCAGGACTTTCTCTTCTGGTGGAAATAATCACTTCTATGAATGTATCTATTCATTTGTGTCATTACACGTTTTTCTATTATTGTTTTCTTCCGCGTGAGGTATCATCTATAGTCTCCGCCATCACTAAAGTTCAAGGTAATCTAAAGTTTATTATTATATCAATAAATCATTACTTATTATCTTCAATCTATCACCACCAAAGTAAAATTCACTAAAGACAAGGCTGTATAGGCCTCGATTCCTTTGCGATTCCTAATTGGTAGATGAAAAGTAAAAAAAGGTTATCTTCCTTCAGTGATATGATCTCGACGGCTGCGATCTCGCGCGATACGCGAGCTAAACAATTAGAAGCCATTAGACGGATCGATTCGGTACCATTTTGTTGGTTACCGTTAGGGCTGACTGTTACACCGATGTGTAATTCAGGAGTTCATAAAACATCGTTGAAATACATAGGTGAATTTGTTTTTATGACTTGAACATTTTCCACTTCCAAGTATTTTATTTTGCCATTTTTTTATTAAATAATAAAATTTTATTATTCTTATTATAATCCTTTATTTTAATGACTCAAACCTTTCACGGAGTAACAAGAATAAGATGCAGGTAAGGTAACAAAAACGCTCGGTCGTGTTTGATTTGCCGTTTTTATACCTGGCGTTAAAGATAAATACTTTAATGTAATTAGTTAGTATAATATTTCTTACTGACCAACACTCCAAAGTAGATACAGATAGATTACGAAATTTGACCATGGTGAATTAAAATTCAAGCTGAAACTGTGTCAACAAAACAATTTAAAAACTCTTGATTTTTGGTATACCATAATACTGTTAACTGATTGAATGAATGAATGAAAAATTTATTCGGAGCCAGAACATTTAAACTTAAACATATGTACTAAACAAAAGATTGCAGTATTAATGATAGATTCAGAATCTCAATTTCAAATAGAGTTCGGTGTAAGTGGAGGCCCCGTGAGATGGGGAGGTTACACAGTTCACGTGCGATGGTATCTCCGTATTCTGGTATTTTTAGTACTTACCATAGCGCTGGCATAACAAAGACTGATATTGGTGTAGGGATGGGCATGTAGGAACATTAATAAGGTACTCCATCAAAGATAATAGAACTTTTACATAACGTTAATGTCACGTGGTTCAATTTGAAAAAAGAACAAGGTGTCTTAATTGCTTTTGGTGGTGATAAAATGTCAGTTCAAGAATAAGTTAAATTGTTTCTGTTAAAGTGATACCCTACCGAGGTCTAGAGCTTAGACTACCGTACTACTCTAATATGGAGGTCCCGAATTCTAATCCCAGTAAAAAAACATGTACCACCTGGTACATGTAGTTTCCGGTTTACAGTTTGCTTGGTGGTAAGGTAAGCTTGGTCTTAGTTTGTCTTGCTAGCTACAACCATTTTAGTTAAGTTAAGTCGCCATAACAACTACTTTAGTAGCATTATTGTGACGGTTCGAGATATTAGATAGCCAGGGTTAAAAGTGTTTAGGTTTTCTAGGAATAACTTTCCTAATTTTGACCAGTCGGCTTGTGACCACGGCTGGTGCAACTCAACGGTAACGCGGATACATAAAAAAGTAATAATAATAATAATAATAAATGTTTCCCACACTCACACCAATTATCTAGCCCCAAGAAAAGCTTCTTTAAGAAACTCGTTATATGGTTAACTAGACAACGGATAAACATACATAATATACTTAAATACATACTTATTATACATAGGAAACACCCAGACCCGAAACAATATAGAAAAACAGGTATTTCTAAATTGATCCGACCGGGGATCGAACCCGGGACCTCAGAGATAGCGACACCATGAAAACCGGTGTGCAAGCCACTGGACCAAGGAGGTCGTCAAAAAAAAAAAGTATTCCCAGAATACCTTTACTTTAAATATTTATTTATATTCTAAATACGAAAGTTCAAGTGTAAAAATCAAAAAGGTTTTTAAAGTCCGAAGAAAAAAAGTGTCACGATTAATAAAAACTTCTTTGATCAAGCTCGTCCCATCACTATTAACCGTCATGAACGTAGTCCGACAGCTCTTTAATTTGGCCAGATAAGACTGTGGAATGGACGGAACTATCAATGGCTCGATATGTCCGAGATACCTGAAATTTCTCGATGAACGATAGGCACCTCCTACGACACTCGTAAAGCGGTTTAATCTGGTTCATTTATCTGTGGAGGTAAACAAATAAAATCCCACTTAAATGACCGTGAGACTATTTGCCTTCGACAGCTAAGTGGGAAAGTTCGACATTACGACCTATATGTTTTCAAATGGATTTTTCTGGACAAATAACTCATCATCATCACCCTCTAAACGACCCACTGATGGGCTTACATACCTTTCCACATAACATAGGTAGATCTACATCGATAAATTCTAGCAAAAGCTTTCTGAAGTGATTTACATGACAAAGAAGAAGAAAAACATTTATGGACACACACACATGACTTTATTAAAGTAGAATTAAGAATAAATATTATCAAACTCTTGAAGAATGTCCCAAAACTAATAAGTATTCTTCAATCTTCTATACTTATTGACATTATCAACACGAATCAACACAATCTTTGCTCACTTACTGAATCACGTTGAAAAAGAGCGAGTCAACAAACAAAATTTGCATCTGCACAGCCGAATTTATTATTCAATTCGTCGCCGAAATCAATTTCAGTTTGGGCTGATATAATTTTTATGGTCCAACGGGCCCACCATTACGGGAATATATCTGTCAATGTAACGTAATAAAAAATTGTGTCCGTCTGTTGTTATGCCCGAGCCGTGACTTATGTTGATTGTAAAGTGCAAGTTTGTAATAAAATCCACAGACAGGGAGACGTAAATATCTCTGCGAAACGAATGTTATTGGCTACTGAAAATATTTTATTTACATATATGCACTTTTCAGGCTTGCGTTCGATTTTATACAAATAATTGGACGGGGTTGAACGCGAATAGTTCGGCCATAAGCATACCATTTTAAACCTAGGAAAATTCGCACCCGATTTATCCCAACATCATCGTCATCAGCTCATTTTATGTCCCCACTGCTGGGGCACGAGCCTTCCCTATGGATGTATAGGGAGAACGGGCTATAAACCACCACGCGGGCCCAGTGCGGGTTGGTGGTTGTTAACGACTGCTAATGCAGCCGCGACCAACGGCTTTACGTGCCTTCCGAAGCACGGAGGAGCTCGAGTTGATACATTTTTGTCACCCATTCGATGACCGGCTTTTGCAAAAGAGCCATCGAGCTCCTTTGATTCATCCAGCGGGGTTACAACTCTACGGGATATGAGGTTAGCCTGATGTTATAGCCGACCCACTAAAAACCTAGGACACCCGTCTACCGCTCGGGCAGAATCCCAAGATTTTTGAGGAGTCGTTTACGACCCACCACGATGGTCCCTTTGGACACGTCTCTTGTAAGGTGCCTCACTCCGGGTGCGAGGACGCCTCTACACCTTGAGGAATTAATGCGAGGAGTGTGGGGAGAATGGTATTCTCCACCACTGCAGTGCGGCTAAGACGATTGGAGTTACCCTTGCAAACCGTCGCCGAATCATAGCCATCTCTTAATAAATATCCGACTTTTCGACTAAGTTGTACCATTTGCAAGTGCTGTTTTCGGCCAAGCCCGGTGTTACTCCACCGAAATGTCGGATACAAAAAATGCATGCCTAATGATATTCAATATCATTTATTCAGTTTAGGCTACAAATAGCTATTATGAATGTCACTATGACATCGGTTCGTAAGTGTACTATACTGATATGATACCTATACGTAAGAAGCTTGCGTTAAGCTCCATCGAATTCCTTGAATTATATTTATATTAATAGATGTGAACTGTTATCAATTCATGCAACCACCAACCCGCACTGGGCCCGCGTGGTGGTTTATGGCTCGTTCTCTATATCCATCCATAGGGAAGGCTCGTGCCCTAGCAGTGGGGACATAAAATGAGCTGATGATGATGATGATGATCAATTCATGCTCCTAAATACAGTCTACACACTCTCGTTTCACTCGTTTTGTATAACGATTTCATGAATTTGGTACGATCGAACTTTTGTACTTACCTTGACCGTACTCCGAAGATTCCATAATATTATACGGGCGCTAAAGAAGGTAGCAAACTGAACTTTATCAATAAAAATATATTTGAAACTTACAAGTTTAATGTTGTTCTCTAAAGTTTACGCGAACACTACGCGTTGAAACGAAACAATTTATACGGATATACTCGAGTTTCTTTTAAATATTATAAGTTGTAAAGAAGGTAGTATGTGTTTACGGACCCTGGCAATACCTAGGGTAGTAGCACCGGTGTTCGACAGGAACTAGTGATTGACATTTTTTGATGTGTTACATCTTTCCGCTCGCTTTCTATATAAGCAATTTGTGGGAGTGATTTCGTGAAATGAGACGGAAGTATGTGTAACAGTGTAACAGGAAGTCGGGGAAGGGCGCAAGCGCGCGCCATTTTGTGAATTAAAATCGATATTATGAACATGACATATTGTTATTATATGTGACATATTGTGTCATTTTGATATGTCAAATGTCTTCTAATAAGTATTTACTGCATTTATTTTATAGTTATAAAATGTTACACATCATATGCGACTACTGTAAGGCTCGCTCGTTTTTCCTTTAATTATTAAAAATATGGTCAGCAACCGATTTTAGTCTGTAGCAAAAACAATCCACACTCTGGCCCTCACGGCGTAGTGGAGCGTCCTCCGGGTGGCGGATGGGGGAACGGTCCGTAACACAGCCTAGCTAGCTACCGGCCAAGACCGATGGGGTCGCTGACCAAAGTAGGGTGTGGTCCTCCGGCGCTATGGGTTTGTGCGGTGGGTTAACGCCCCGCTCACGTAAAAAAAGACTACAGTTAAGAAACCGACACAGAGAATAATGAAATCTTGATGTCGGAGGTCAAGATCCACTTCGGGTCCCTGAGCCAGCGCAGTAAGTAGGTAAGTAACAATTGAATACATACCATCTACTTCCTCGTATTTATCCTATAAAATGATGTTTTTGGCTAGGAAAATTGTGTCGGACACTGACCTTAAAGGTGCCAATACCCTATATATTAACACTTCACACGAATCTTTTTTTACTCAAATAGGTAAGCATTTTGACAGTTAAAATAACGTTATCAACATTAAAACAACGTGCCTTCCGAGCATGAAGGAGAATTTTGGTCTCCCATCCGCTGACTCAGCATTGCGAACAAGACGCTGCCAATGGAGCATTTCAATTATCTATTCAACATCGAGCACCTACTAACTAGTTTATAGATAAACCTTCAAATGGAAATTTCGTGTTTTTTCTCTTTTACTGTTATTTGAAATAAAATTTACGCAATGGGAACAATACACGGAATATCTATTCCAAGCTTATACTCTGTTCATTAGTTAGGCCCTGAGAATGTAAAGTGACAACAAAAACTGGAAACGTAAGTCAGTTTGGCGCAACCGGTGACCTACACAAAGCGATCAGAGATCATGCCTAGTGTGAGTAATGTTTAATATCCGTATTCATTCGATTACGTTTACGAAAACGAAAATATGTATGGCATTGAAGCAGCGCAGCGTCTCCTGGCGACATACAAGAAGAGTTGAAATTTTGCCATACAAATTCGCGTTTTCGTTAACGTAAAAGGCGATTGAAACTCGTACTAGGCCCCCTGGTGTAACCGGCATCTCATGTGTTACACCACCCATAGACCTATCCACGTTTAAAGCGTGCAGCATTCGATATTTAAATAAACGTCAGCCAGCAGGGGTGACAATTAAATCAAATTAGACGAAACTGTCCGTGAGTAGGTACGGCCGGCCATATAAATTGTGTTGTAATTGCGCCCATTACCGAGTGTCCGGAGCCAACCCTATAATTATCCTGTCCGAGTGTCTGTAATCGCATCAGATGTTTACGATAAAATAAAAAGGTAAACTCAAAAACAGTTTTGAACTTTGACACCGGCTTAATTTGAACGCTAGTCGGAAGGTAATAGTGCAGTCTAACGTCGTGATGTGGGAATTTCATAATTGGTTTGACGCGTAAACGGTTTTACGTTCGTGACCTATTCGCATATCTAGTTGAGATGCATGATTTTTTTATGTAAAAAATTGTTGTACGTAATATTCTAAATTCTTATATATTACATTTTAAAGAGAGACCGCTCCTATTTAACCCAAAACTTGAAGACGTCTTTTATTTTAAGGACATGTATCCTGAAACTATCTTGCTTAAACTTGGTAGTCTAGTATATGAAAATTAACGATTGTTTAGACGGCTTAAATGCCGCATATTATTTGATAATAACTCAACTCGCTGCTGTACTTATAGATAATTCATCCTATGGACATTGATTAAAATGTTTCAACAAAATTAAACGCAAACAGGACTCATTAACAAATTTGAAATCACTTTAACGTAAACACCGACTGACAGCAATTCAACAAACAAAGCAATCAAACCGCCAGTTGATTCCGCTATATCCATTTAACTTGATTGAACACAATAATTTGATGGACAAAAACTAATCATCAAACATCATTCTGTATGTTTGTGTGTCAACTAAATCGCTCAAACAACGGGCGGCTCTTAACAATGCACCCGTTATTCGAGATGAGGCCAAATAAGTTCCATACAAAGTTAAACACTTAAATACTGCAATGCAATTTGAACTTAACGCGTCCGATATAGAAGCTACAGCGACTGATATGATTAATTCTCCAACGCACTGTCAATAATGGAATTAAAGCGCCGTTTTAATATTTACATTGCAATGTTGCAATTGTGAAAATGAGAGCGACACACCGTTGTTTCGGTAACAACAGCTCTAATAGCTTTATTTTGGCGTTCGCTTATGGGTGCATTAACGTTGATTGCGTTTTAATTGTCACTAATGAGTATACAATTAGAATTAAGTAATACGTGACCTTTCTCTTAAAGACTAGGTATTTGTTATTTTAACATGCTACACGTTATTTTAAAATTATTTTATCATTATATCACATATTAATTAGCGACTGTTCCACACCTAATAGTCATAGCGTGATGTAATATAGCCTATAGCCTTCCTCAATAAATGGACTATTCAACACAAAAAGAATTTTTCAATTCGAACCAGTAGTTCCTGAGATTAGCGCGTTCAAACAAACAAACAAACAAACAAACAAACAAACTCTTCAGCTTTATATATATATATAATATTAGTATAGATAAAGGAAAATAAATCCGTAAATAGTTCCATTCCATTTCAGTTTATAGTGTTCTTATAAATTTTATATAACAAATTAAACGTTATTAAAATTAATAGTGTTTTGTTTATTTTGGTAGTTGCAAAATTTCTAGACCCAAGGGATTGTTTGGGCGTTGATAAGAAGTCATTAAGTGAGTCATAGCTTTTCTTTTCACATACTTATATCTAAACTCCAACAAGTTAGTCGAACGTTGACGTCCACTGCTGGACAAAGAGGCCCATGTCTAGGATTGGACATCTTTTTGGCTAAAGTGATGATGATGATGATGATGATGATGACGACGGCAATGATGTTGGTAATGATTCTAAATTTAATATATAGATTATTAACCATCCGATGATTAAAACAGCCAATAGTGAAATATTTTTGTTACAGCTTTATTCGGCAGCACCAACACCATATTGGCTTGAATTCAACGTCATTTAATTACTCCTAATTACTGACCGCTGAAAGCTGTAGCGACACGCAACGCGAATAGGCGCAAAAATAATATTGGATGCGGCAATTTGATAATGGGCACGTGTGTGTGAAGTATGCGAGGTCACTGGGTTACTTTTAAACCTTTTTAAAATTGCAAGTCAAGATTTTGACCACTTTGACCAACTGAGTTTTATGGGACAAAGTTTAAAAAGTCACTAAGTAATTATTTGCAAAATGTTTGTTATTTTCATGATAATAATTTTCTATTTAGCTTTATTACTACATAGAACTTGTTGCACAATTGACTTCCAAATATAACTTAAAAACATTACACTTTAAATAAAGTGAAGTCACTTGTTCCAAGACTTTTGCCGTACTTTTATTTGTGTAAGTATCTAAGATATGAATAGCGTGTTTCGCCTTGCGCAGAAGATATGGCGCTAAAGGCCAAGACGGATAAGTATTCAGGTGAGTGATGCTGTAACTAACTTCATGCTATAATCCAGAATCAGCGTCTCGTAATAAAACGTAAAGACAACTCCATCCAGCCCAATTCATATTTACAAATCGGCAGTTGGTAACCGAATCATTCGATTTGAGGTTTCCATCATTAGAATTTAGGTAACATGAAGTTGTTAACCAAAATACTGAATTTCGAACGCAAAATGAATTCAAATGCTCTAAATACGCACACACTACTAAAATGGCAAAAGATGACAACAACAAATAACTTAGCCTAAGTGAATGATGATAATGAAATGCCAGTCAAAGTCAAAGTCAAAGTCAAATCATTTATTAAACATAAGCTTTCACAGACACTTATTGACGTCAACACTATAAAATCAAAAAACTAAAAAAAATAATCTTCGACCAAGAAGAGCTGGCAAGAAACTCAGGAGGCTTATTTCTTTTTCTCCATCTTACTTAAACTAAGTATCTTCCTTACTTAGTCAGTACTTTTACTTGTCAATCTTCAGAGTCGTCGGATTTGGCTAGTTTCTACCGCTTCAACCTTCTGTACCAGCAGGAGAAGCCTCAGCCTTAACCCCGAAAGAATCATCATCATCATCATTCTGTGCCATATTCACACTAAAGTTTGGAGATCAGTATACAAAATTTTCTGCGATCCCATTTATACTCAAAATAATATAAGTGAAAAAACAAAAGCTAATTTTTGGTCACCAATCTGGGTACTGACTGCAGCCATAGTAGATCTTTAATTCCGTTAATTTAAAAAAAATCTTAAGATACACAAGATACACTTTTTATACCAAAGTGGATTTATATTTTTTTTTTTTTTAATCAACTAACCGATTAATTCCCATACCGATCAAATAGATCCCGGGTTTGATTCTTTGCATTGCAACCATTCAAATTCCGATTCAACCGTGGAGACCGGTAGAGTGTCCTTAATGCCTAATGATACAAAGGGCAGGTGAATTAGGTGCCCCAGATGATGGCGCAATGGTTAACGCACCCAGTCTGCGGTTGGTTGTTGAAGTTAAGCAACTTTCGCAAAGGCCGGTAATCAGATGGGTGACCAAAAATGTATCATCTCGAGCTCCTCCATGCTTCGGAAGGCACGTAAACCCGTTGATCCCGGCTGGATTAGCAGTCGTTAACAACCACCAATCCACACTGGGCCCGCATGGTGGTTTATGGTCTGTTCTCCCTATCAACCACAACGCTTGTGCCCCAGCAGTGGGGACATGGTATAAGCTGATGATGAGCTGAGTCAAAGGCTACAATTAGCTAGGCATCTGAAACTGGCGTTCACACTAGACCACCTGAGGTTGCGCCACCTCCTAATAGACATATCACCTAATTCCAATACCATATCAAAACCGATTTAACCCGTCAATGTAGCCCAACACTGCGTTAGTGCGCGGTAGGACGTACTATCGGCTTAACTAAGCTAATTACAGCGAGGATTGAAGCGTCCTTTGCGTGTGCCACCTCGATCACCGGTGACGTCTAACACAATGCGATCGGGGACCGGGGAGGTGGGGACCGTGATCTCCGTATTGCGAGCCGATTTGGTGAGTATCTGTGGGTGCTACGACTTTTATGTATATCTGTGGAATTCTGACAGGTGTCATTATGTTGTAATGTGACAGTAAAGTGAAAAGTTATGTTTGTGGATTTGTTTTCTGTTCTGTAGTGTATGTTTTGGCGAATATAAACAGTTTTGGCTGTTGCCTTATTGAGCTTAGGTTGTAGTGGATTCATATCAAGTTATACCTAACACCGACCAAACTCCCGCTGGTAATTGAAGTATCGCACAAGAGACCTCTGTGAGACGGGTGCGGTGGTCTACAACAGACCATATGAGATCTATTCGTGTGCCACCTCGATCGCGGTGTTGTCAACCACAATGCGATCGGGGACGGAGGGCGTGATCTCCTAATAACGTGACGATTTAGTATCTGTGGGTTCGACGGCTTTTAGTTTTAGATCTGTGGAACACTGACAGACTTCATTATGACAATATGAGGTGGCAGTTATGCTTGGGGGGAAAGAAAGATACAATTTGTTGTATTTTCTTTTTTGTGTTTTTGGAATATGAATATAAAATTGTGTCAATGACACACCATATTATGTAGATTGAATTAGAAGGTACTTATCTTTACATTCTGAATAAGGTCGATTTTGATCTGTATTTATTTGGAATTAAAGTCAGTGATACCATTCTATACATTCGTTATTAGCAGTAGGTACCCCGTACCTATTGCTTAACAATTTGTAACTTTGTAATTTACTTCATTTTTGTTTTCTAGGAACTTTGCAGGTTTGCGGTTGCATTGCGAAAGTATCTGTTCAATATAATTTACATTCCAATTTACACATGAAATGCAGTCGGTAACGGGCGATTCGCCAATGAATAAAACAGTCAAGAAAAATAAAATTTTACACAGTATGGTAGGAGACACAGCAATGCGATCGTTACGTTCATTTTAACACGTTCGTTTAATGAAAATAACGTACTTACTATAATGTAAACAAACTACACTCTGTCCCACAACTGGGCAAAGGCCTATCGTTGGGATCAAGTCATCATACAGTTTTCATAATAGATTATATATAAAATGTTAATAAACAGACCTATAGTTTCATTTATTGTTACAAGTGTTAACATGAACTGTTTAGTACAATTTTAGTACAAAACATAGTACAATAAGTAAGTAATTTTAAATTTTAGCAAAGTCCACTTTTTTACAAATCGTGAAACAATGACTTTGGTGTGTTATAATTCTCAGCTTAATAGACATCTGGTAGAATTTGTATAAAACAGATATTGTCGGATTTGACCATTTTAGAAAATTACCTCCTATTATTGATTGCTATTGGTTAATAGCAATCAATAATAGGAGTTAAGTGGTCTCTAACCCGCATTTGACAAGTAAGGTGGTTACCTTACTTGTCAAATGCGGGTTAGAGACCACTTAACCCTGGCATCGAAGAATCTGCATCACGGTATGCCTTACCTGGGAATTGATCTGAGTACCTCCAGAAATCGAGCAGATCGCTGCTACTCGATCAACAAGACGTAAGTATAAGAATAAGAAGCAGTGTACGACACGTAACAATAACAAATAAACGTATAGTTTGTTAACAATATTAGTTTAAGTAATGTTATAAATATACAATATAAGATTCATAAGAAATAGTACTATTTTTCATATTAAGAGAAAAACAAAAGAAAACCTCTTCAACTATAACTACAGCATTAGAAAAAATAACAGGACATCTCACCGCACCATCCTAAATAGGATATAGCACCAACAAAAACCCGAATAAAGTTCCACAAACAAATCACATAGAAAGAGCAAACTCGAGAGCTACTAGACACTCGACGCAATCACAACAAGAAAACCGCATTACACTTTCATAAAAATGACGCTATCACAGAGACCGTCCCTCCGACAAGGTGTTGGGGGCACAAATAATTTATTACTTTCCACGGCCACAGACAACATAAGCTGCGAGAAAAATAAGCAAACTACCCACTTAAAAAGACGTAACAGTCTTCCAAGACGCACGCTAGCGAAAGCAAACCTTCCTGCCACGAGGCAAACTCAAAAATCAACCATTCCAATGTAGCAGTAGGGTCTTTTTAGCACCGCGCCGGCAGCATAGTTTTCTACAAAGGGGTATAAATTTCGAGAGCGAGGAGGGACGGGGGAGTGTCGCGTCGACCTTATTTAATTTCATAATAAATTGCAATAATTGCATTAGTCGGGCCGGCGCAGAAATAAATCAGGCGATACCGACGAAGCTCAGACCAAGTTCGCCGTCAAGTAGTAAAAATGACAGGCTATTGCCTCATGAGTTATGTCCGTGCCTCGTTCTCGGCGAAACATAAGATTTTGATGACGTAATTCTATCAACAAACTTGCTCGATTGTCGAGTGCGATGGCTTGAAACAATCTAATTTTCGTCTTTACTCGTGTTACTAACAAGTCTATTAAATTGATAGCGAGCGAATTGGAGCTACAAAGAGCTTCTAGTAAGCTGCGTAAATTGACTTTTAGATCCTATACTGGCGTTGGGTAAAATTGTATCCAATCAGCATTAAATTACAGAGGCGGCTGCTAACACTATAATTACGACTATACATCTCTAGTGAGACAACTAACAGTATTGTCTGCCCCTGTTATCGGTCAGGAGGACCCCGGACTTATGAAGATTCGATTAAGCCAACAGGAGATTAAACCGACCCCGATTACGAGCGTACATGGAAAAACAATTAAGGAAAATACTGAACAATGACAGACTATAAAGTTTGTCTTTGTTTTCTGTATCTTAACGGCGGCTTGCGGTGGGCGGGCCCGCGAGACCGGTAAGGGTGCGCGTCCCATTCGGGAGTAGGCACGACATTTTGAGGGTTGAAAGTTGTGAGCTGTTCAAGCGAAATTTATTGTTTTTAGATAAGCCGTAGATTAGTGCAAGGGTTACAGTGTTAATGGCAGTCTGTCATTCGGCTTTCGTGACGGGCACGCTATTTGTGGAATGGCTGTTGAACATGACGAAACAATTTGTTGTTGTCAATAAATCGTGAGCCATAACAGTTTTATCTGTAATGCGTTCCTGGTGCGGGGTGTCGTTACGCTTGTTAAAGCATCGATAGTTGGCAGCCGTCATGTTGACGCTGGCCAAGTCACTGGATCAATAAATGTAAAAGTGAATTTAAACGAAAACCTACTATTTAAAAATTCATAATATATTGGTAACGGGAACTGAAATAAATCAAGAAAAAGTATACCAATGCTTATGCTACTTGGGTATAAGATAACATTTTGGATGCTTACCTGACGATGTGCTTGCTTATCGTAGTGCGTGATCGAAATTTTAATGTAAATATTTGTTTTTAAAGTAATCTCACGTCATTAATACGGGAACGTAAAATTAATGTGGCTCAATAGATTTTTAATGCATATAAAACTTGTTTCTATTTTAAGTTTTATTTCAACCTCTTAACTGGAGTTCACAGAAGACCGGGGATGTACTATAAGTAGGTTCAGTCCTGGTTTTTATTTATTTAAGGACAGCTAGCAAGAACATACACCAAAAACAATGCATTGATACATAATGCAATGTAAGTACTTACATGTAAGTAGAAAATTAAGTTACTTGATACCAGCTTATCTAAATGACTTACCCGGCATGTCATAAGGTGCGGGTTCGAATCCCGCTCGTGGAATTCAACACTTTGCCTTTTTTCAGACGCTCATAATGTTATATTAAAAATATATGTCGGAGTTATTTCATAGACTAGTAACGGCATCTATCGATACTAGGCTGAATAGCTTGGCAGAATAACTTGGCATTATGAAATTATCCCTGAGTCAGTAGTTCGAGCGAGTAGTGGGAGCATAGTGAGTCTATGACATCTGTCACTGTCACTTGTCAGTGAGGTAACGTTAGTTTGTGAAACTCACTCTCGCACTCACTTTACTTCTGGAGCTCGACTGTGCCGGACGTGTGCGCACTGACTCTATTCTACGCACAAAATGGCGGACGGAGACGACGCTTTCCAACGAAAGCCGTTTCCATCCCCGACATATATATATATATATATTAGCTTTCTCGGTAGCATAATGGGTAGTGCAGCCGCCCGGATTGCGGAACACCTATGTTCGGTTCCTGGCTGGGTCGGGTAGGCATTTAATTTTTTCGCTGTCTTTTATAAATATTGAATTCAGCTTCAGTGCAGCAATTAGCACTTAAAAATAAAAAAGTAAAAAAAAAATTATACATACCTAATTATTTAAATAACCCTTCCAAAATCGTGTCAGTCAATACATCAACATGTCGCCATGTTGACCGGATCTCTGGCCTAAACAGCCCACGGCTTCTGGCTCTTCAAACACTGAATTATGAATTATAAACCCGTTCGACAAGTAAATATTGCTGAACGGCCCCACTTGAGGCGTACTCATGTAATGTAATTAACAAAGGTAGGTTAGTAAATGCCTTATCCGAAGGGTGTGGGGGTATTTTTGTACATGTTGTAACAAGTTTCGCTCAGAAACGGTGATCAATGAATACAACGCGATTAATGTCTAGAATTCGTATTTTGGTAAATGCCTTTACCAATGTTCGTGGGCAATTTTCGTACATTGTAACAATGATAACGGGTCTTTATATTTTTACGCGGATCGTGCTCGGTGGCGTGCTCTTGGAGAGGCCTATATCCAGCAGTGGACTAGTGTAGGCTGATGCTGATGATTGATGATGATGATGATAATTTTACGTAAATTTTGTTGCAAACAAATTACAATTAAAAAAGTGCTAAGAATATTTTATGTAAGTGTCGATGTGTTCCGACAGTTTTAGGATAGATAATTAGTTTTTAGTGGTTGAGAATAGAGGCTTAGAGAAGTGCGCTTCCACCTTTGACGTGATCGTAATTTACTATGCGGAGAGGGCCAAGAGCTTTACTAGATTGAACTGTCTTACTTCTTACTGTTAGAACACAAAATGCTATTAATACTGTTCGTATAGCCACCGAATGCAATAAGATGATGGCAGCTAGAGCCAAGCAAATTTACAACAAGGTCTATCACCAACAAACCGGGTAGATACAGCCACATGGGAGTCGAACCCTGAACCTCTTTGTCTGAAACCGGTGGTCAGTCAATGGCGTAGCGATTAGCGTTAGTTATGTTAGTCACTATAGAAGTAGTCACACCATCTTCTCCTATGCATATTAGGCAATATGCATAGGAGAAGATGGTGTGTAGGGCTTAATTCTCTCTTAAGACGAACGAGTGGCTTCGCCAGCAAAGCGGAGTTACAAACTTACGAGAGAATGGGCTGGTAATGTCGCCCGCAAACATGGTGCAAGAGGCTCGTCGTGTGGAGAACCTGGGGAAAAAACGACCTTCAGGCAGAACTCAGATGTGCTATTATGATGACCTGACGATGGTGGTCTTTGAAGCCTCAAGTGGATAGAGAGAGTACAAAACAGGGAAGAATGACAAAATTTGAAGGAAGCCTTCTTCTTCTTCTGATCCGCTACGTTGTTGACAGAGCGTCATGTAGTAGTAGTTTGGGCAGATGTTATTCGCCTTACGACAGCGCGCCACTTTTCTCTGTTGGAGGTCATCCTGCTACAGTCGTTTAATGGAGCTCCCATGGCTGACTTAATTTGGTCCGTCCATCGCATGGGAGACCTTCCACGCGGTCTTGTGCCCTTCATTTTTCCTTGAATGACAAGACGTTCGATGGACTGATGGTCGCGTCGATACTCACGTATGCGAGACTGTACTACTGAAAATAGACGCTGCTCAATGCAGAGTTGTTGGAGTATCGAGATATTAGAGCGAAACTCGGTCCACGATACTCCAAGCATTCTTCTCCAGCACCACATCTCTAAAGCATCTATTTTCATCCTTTCCACTTCTAGCAATGTCCACGTCTTTGCAGCGTAAAGGAATATGGGGAAAATAAGCGTTCGAAGGAGGCCTACATCCACAGGATTGAAAACGGCTGAGAAGAAGAAAACTCTATACCACTAACAAAATCTTTTATGTTAGGTACTACCGCTTGTAATTGAACTGGGTCATAACTCAGATTCCATTTCAAACCATTGAAGTGGTCGAAGCATACTCCATGTTGTTTTAATCACTCAGCACAGAGCTATTTACCAACAAATAAGTGGCCTTCAATCACCCCTTTACGAGCAAAGTTCAATACATGACCGCCCGTTACACCGTCGCGTATCGTCGCCGTCGTGCCGGAACGAAATCTGCTCTGCATACTAATCAGATCTGTTGGGCTCAAAGATGGATTATCCTAGAAACTAGAAGCGACAGCTTTAAACATTTTTTTAGATGCTGTCGGCATACGAGCATGATGGAAATCAACCAAAGTTAAAGTATCTTGAGGTCCTTTGTGCTTCAAAAAGACACGATAAGTTAATTAAGTTAAGATAAGTCTTTTAAGCCCTACCAACCCGCATAAGTCTTAAATGGTGGGTAATATTTGCCCAAAACCAGCTTGATTCCAGCAAGGTTAAGTTTCTAATGAAGATGATAAAAAATTCAGAATTTTAAATTGTCTTTCTCGCTTCTACAGACGAGGATATTAAACCCTTACATACCAAGCGAGGCTCATGCTTTATGACGTGTACAAACAACTCCTACCTTAAGACAATAAATAACACCAATGACATAGCAAGCCCCTAAAAGCAACAAAGTCGTTTGAAATATAAATATATTTATGTCACTAAACTTTTTACAAACTTATTTATAGCCGTCTTCACGGTTGTAGCGTAATTGTATTAAGGTGTTTAGACAACCATATGCTCGCAAGTTAGTAAGTGGTAATCACATCTAGAGTACATTTACTAACTCCGTGTTTTTATTGAAGTTTCTACATCGAAAGAACGAAAGTCTGACCATTGTTCTATAGGCTCGATAATCGATTTACCGAAGACTTATCACTGCAGGCGTTCATTACTAATTCGTATCTTGTAATATTTTATACGTTTTACGCATCAAGAATTTTAAATTAACGTAGTATCTACACATGAGCATGTTGTTTTTAATGATGTTTTATAGGATTACTTGACGTATTTAATTGTGTTTTTAAAACTTTATAAAACTATTAGGCAAATAGTGAACATTTGAAATAACGAAGTACAAACTAAAGAGTTTTCATTTGAAGTTTAAATACCTATAAAATTAGTTCACAAATCGTTTTCACTCTCATTTGCTTAATCAAATTCAAAACAAACTTTAATAGCTTTGCTAAAAATGTACGTACTGGAACGATAATAGCTTCACTAAAAAAAAGTATTAATTGGAAATAAAGGTTTTAATTTATTTGATTTTGTTAATGTACTTATTTCGTGGCCCGTAGTGAAGTCTAGGTACAGTCAAAGATTCCGTGAACGCTTCTTTGTCTAAAGCCATTAAGATAACTTATCATTAAGTTCCGCCGGCTTTTAATGATAGCATAATATGAGTCACCTAGAAATCAATGAGACGCGTCAATTGGAGAATTGGACGTTATTTTATGTATCCTGACGCAATTAACATCATTCGCTCATGGTCGCGTAGTTACTATCGTAGTGGCAGCAGTGTCCGACACTGTTTTCGTCGCAAAATAATAACGTATATTCTCAATGAAATATTACGGGATAACGTACTGTATTTTTTTTAATAGGAATATAAGGAGGCAAACGAGCAGGCGGGTCACCTGATGGAAATATTCTGCGAGATTCACGCCGATATTCTGTGAGAGGATGGTATTACGCCGGGCGAGCCGGCCCATTTCGCGCTGCAACGCAGCGTGACTCTACCACTTAGACAGTGTCACTCATTTAGCACCACCCAGGGGTCACGTGTAGGGTCTCAAGGGTAAACCTACGAACCCGAGTAACGTTAACCCCCAAAATTATTCAATCCTGCCCCTTATTTTTAATGATTAAAGAAAAGAAATGTCTGTCACTAGTTCCTACCGAGCTGTAGTGCATCTATCCTACTCGTTTCATTTAATATGGGGTCGTGTGACCAAAGGCAGAGCGAAGCAGGTTTTCCGATTTGCAAGTTTTCCTCGGAGAATCTTAGATGGAGACGGAGACCCGCTTGCTTGATGCCATCCCATATAGAATCCCTCTCAGGATGTCTTGATCACATAGCTTGGGTAACCCTTTAAGTTCCTTGACGCTCACAAAAAACCACCCTTGTGCTCTAGTGGTTATGACCACCGGTCTCAGACCCCGAGGTCCCAGGTTCGAATCCCAGTGGGAGATACATATTTATGTACTTGGTTTGGTTGGTGGTAGGGCTTGTTTGTCCACCTGGCTAGCTACCACCATCTAATCTAAATATGTCGCCATAACATACATGTTTGTAGCATTATTGTATACCGGCAGCTAGCGATAAGGTACCAGTGCCTCAGTAGTTGAGGATCCTGGGTGAAGTGCGCTTCCACCATTGGCCTTATCATCACTTAACATCAGGTGAGATGAAGGCACGTGCTTTCCCGTAAGATTTATAAAAAAATCTTTACGATGTAAAAGCCATAGGCGGCCAAAAGAACTCGAGCGGATGAAAGGTCATGATTGTTTCCTCACAATTTCCTAAACACATCTATTATATTATGTTCTAAATGTATCATAAGCACACCAAGTTTAAACAATAAAACCAATGGACCGTTGTACTTGATTAAAATATAATTTACATGCAACGACCGATTTTATAACCCAATCCGAGACGTTAGGAAGTTCTCCTAACCATAGTTTTAAAGTAACTTGGAAATTAATCGGTGCGGTCACTCGGCTGGAAACTTACGGGAATAGCATGTCTGTGTAGGGGCACGCACACGACGGCAGCTACGCGCGTGTGTGTGTGGCACAAGTTAAAAGCGATACCTTTAGCGATTTCTTTGATTGACTGAGAATTTCGATGGCGCAGTGGTTATTTCGCTTGGTCTTAATTGCTGATATTAAGCAAATTTTGGCAATGCCGGCCATCGGATGAGTGATTAATAATGTATCATCTCGAGCTCCTCCCTGTTTCGGAAGGCACGTAAAGCCGTTAGTCCCTTCTGCGTTACCAGTCGTTAACAATCACCAATCCACACTGAGCCCGCGTGGTGGTTTGTGGCCTGTTCTCATTTTTGATCTATCGAGAAGGCTTGGGCCCCAGCAGTGGGGACATAAAATAAAATGGTGATTACGATGAATACCAGTTTCACGATTTATATGACACAACGAAAAGTGTCTTACCCTATAAGGGAGCACAAAACCATTCCACTTTTAATGTTTACCACCTTGGTAAGGACACGTTTTACAATTTTCACGTTTCAGGAAGATTTTATTAGAATATTGCGAAGCTATGATCAGTGTATTGTTATAGCGTCGAAAGATTTTATCAGATCCGCTTGTGTCTTGTCCCACAGCCACTTCGGTAACAATATTTCATCGGAACCAATTAATATGGGCTTCTTGGGGTGTGTTAAGAAAGCGAACCAAGTTCAAATTCAATATTATACCCGAAATTTCGCTTGTACATTCTCTCACAATTTCAACATCATCGGTTTGTAAGTAATGGAAGGTGCCTACTATTTGAGCTATTGTTTAAATTTAGGCCTCGATTATAAAATTATGAAATATAGTTTTTTTTTTGTCTAAATATCACTTTTTATGGTATAATAATTTTTGAGCATTAGATGTAAAAGATAGTTATAAGAAAATAAATTTAAATCGAAATGTTTTTAGTATGTAAGTATAGATGCCTACACATCAAACTATCCAAAAACTGACATATTCTTCAGTGAATGATTAACCGTATGCTGTATATATATAAAGTTCAAAGTCTACTGAGGAAATTTGACAGTTTGTGGTAGTGTGATGTACTGTACAGGCGTGTGTACCTACATTTTTCAGTAGGTATTCCGTTTCGTTCTATTTTTGAATTCAGTTGGGCCTTTTATTAATTTCAAATTATTTTTTTTAAATGTTTTTGTTTTGTTTAAGTATATAATTTTAACGCAAATTTTGTTGCGAGGCAAATTACAAAAACACAAATGTTGAAAAAATTTCCACGAGCAGGATTTGAACCTGCACCCTTCTTACATACCGGGTCAGGTGCTCTCCCAATTGAGCTTTTGTGGTTCTTTGTATATTTTTTGTTATAATTAAATCTACAAGACTGTTGTTTGTTTAAATATCTAAATAGATAGACAACTTAAACTCAGTTTAGATATTATCTAAACTCAACTGCTCAATCCGATCACATGTTTTATTATCTGCACAAATTTACATTTGCACAAATTTCTATAACAAAAAGGGCACATTTATTCAATCGTTTTTTCTTCATGTCATTAAAGTTTATAAATCCATTATGTTCTCCTGATAACGTCGACAGCTTTTATTTTATATTAATAATACAGTTTTACTTAAATAAACAATGCCATAACCAGTTCATTCATATAAAAATAAAAATGAAGAAAACATGATTTTTGCAATCGTGTCACGTCCCTACCGAGAATCGGTACCATGCTAATTGTAATCGGCCATTCAATGCAAATAATGAGACGCACCAGACGATTATTAAGATATCTTGTTTGTGAAATCGATCCTTATCGCGAAGCAACCAGCCACACTGATCGATGTTTCATCGATTTTGGACGTAAAAAAATGTAATTGCGCATTTAAAAATACCTCTAGGACCATAACAACGACATCTGTAAAATTTATAAGTCGCTACAGACCTACATTGTTGAATGAAATTCAGCCTTGTATCTTTAAAATACGTGTCATATTTTCAAAGCAAACGCTACGGTGGTATATTTTTTGTGCAACAACTTTTTAATGGCCGTCCAAGCTGCCATTTAAAATCATGGCACCAGGTTAGCGAGATCAGATTACTGAAAAACATGATTTTATTGTTAACGATAACTTAAAGTTGACATTACAATACAACTGTAAAAAATTAATTACTCGGAAGTCACATAAAAACCAAAACTCAAAAATGTCAACTGAAAAAATACGACAATCAAAAAATAATGGGAAGTGGTCTTCGCCACCCATATTATACCCATACATCCATATCTACATCTGAAGCATCCGAAGAGCTCTCTTTGCGTTGTTAATTTTGGCAGCCCTATTTATATGCTTATCAAAGAAACTCATGTCAAAGCGCACAGAAAACACCTCTGAAAAGATCCCATTCCATATCCTACATATTTTTGAAGGGAGTTTGCTGGTGCCCCAAACCGCCTTTACAGCGTCAGCGTACTTGTTTGGAGGCGGCAAGTAACTTAAAGGGTTCTTCAAGCCGTGCAATCGATACACCGTCCTAGCGTTTCTAGAGGGTTTTATTAAGCCTGCCCCCGTTCCTTACAAGATTCTACTATGATTCCGGTTCAAATCGGGAGGCAACATCCTACAAGTCCGTAGAAGAAACGACGTTGTTTGCCTATTATTATACTGTTAATAAGTTTTTAAGTTATCGGAGATCTCAAGTACCCGCAGAATCTATACTAATATTATAAAGCTGAAGAGTTTGTTTGTTTGTTTGGTTGAACGCGCTAATCTCAAGAACTACTGGTTCAAATTGAAAAATTATTTTTGTGTTGAATAGACCATTGATTGAGGAAGGCTATAGGCTATAAAGGTCACTTTTTATCAACTGCAAATACTTTGACAAAACATCTAATTATATCAGAGAAATAAGGCCCTAGCATTTAAAAAAAATTCAGGCTAGTTTTTTTTTACTTTTTGTACCAAAATATTACCACCAAAATTGTAATATTTTTAAGAGCGGCCTCTCTGTCGGCTCTTTTGAATGAAACTAGGGGCACGTGTAAGCGGTGAAGGCATTGCAACCTCTCTGTTTCGGCTCTTTTGAATTGAAACTACCGAAAGTGCTTTATTTTTCTTTTTAATAGAAATATCTTTTGGCGTTTTTCTTGAAAACTAACGTATAAAAATTTAAGGTTTTTTCATAAAATTAGTTTATATATATGTTGTTGAATTTATCCTCAAAATATTTGCAGTTGATAAAATGTGACCTTATAGAGTGTTCGTTAATTAACGCAGGTAAAACCGCGGGGCACAGCTAGTTATGTATAAAGCGAGACCAAAAGCACCACTTACAACTCGTAAGTTTCAATAACACATTCTAAACGGAGATGCACGCGATCGTGTTATCCATAACGCGCTGTCAACTATGACGAATGACGATATTCCAACAAACAATACCAATATACGTGTACGCACACACGAGATGACGTGAAAGCAGTATGTCAAGTGCAAGATTTACTAGACGACATAGATTTTTTTTTTAATTTAAAATATTTCCACTTTTAAACATTCGCGTTCCATAATTAAACAAAGAATTTAAACGGGTATTAACCCGTGACCAGAGCCGTTGTAACTTGGTCGAAACGTCGGGTATAAAGAAGGTATGATACCTTTTTACTCATTAGTTTGCGTTAAAATATTTCGCCCTACAAGCCTACGTCTCGATCTTTTGCAGACTCCTACTAATCCTTTCCTCCTCCTATCCTTTTCTAGACATCAAATTTTAAACGGACCAAAAACTTTTAAAGAAATTGGTCTTCGAAAGAAGTTGTCCTTAGTTTAGGGCTCGGTTAATTAACAGTGAGGGTACAAACACATAGTTTTAAAATTTTTGATAACAGAGCTAGTCCCTATGAGCTATTGTTGAAATGAGTACGCCTATGTCCAGCAGTGGGGCGTTTATAGGCTGATGAGGAGGATGAATAGCAAACGATTGTAAAAAAGTAATTCTTTTGTTCAGTACAATCATAGTTTAACAAGTTTGCTTGTTATTAATCGTGTAATGAAGAACTGGTCTTTCATGGCTTCTGGGCATCATAGGACAAAGTGGTTCATTTAAATTAACTGTTCAATAAATACAGACGCTATAATGTTAGGTCTTGGATCATCCTGGCGGCATATGAGGGAAAGTACAGATGTTTTTGTAGTTATGCCCGTTTTCACCCCTAGAAAAGGAGGCCGAGGAGATAGAGGGACGCATACCTATCTGCATCTGCCCGGGCGCTGTGTTATGTCTAGGTTATGCATTTTTTTCTATATAACAAAAGTGTTAAGTTGAAATACTGCTGTTGTTATTTGACTATCAACTCTAAATAAAATACGACCTTAACTCGAAAGACTAAGAGTCTCTAATGTGTTCATATTGTATTACAATTTGAATGTAAAAATGAAATGGGCCGTTCGGAAACATCACCGAAGATCTGTAACAGAATGTATTGAGATAACGCATAACACGCATTTACGTGGGACGGACCAACGATCGGATAATAGTTTTTGTTTGAATGCGGCTGGCACTTATTGGAATTAGGTATTTTGAAAATGTCTTATTCACCATAATAAGTTAGGAAAAAACATATATTTTGTAAATCTTTATTACAGCTCGCAATTACACATAGGTATTTTATTTTTAATGGATTGAATTGTACTTAATTGGATTTAGGAGGACCAGGAGCTCAAAGGCACGTGGCTTGCGCGTTTAGGTACAAATTTAGCAACTTTCGCAATGACGAGACACTTGATAGAATTAAAAAGATAAACAAGTAGTTAGAGCATAAAAGTAATTAAATTGCCTTTTTTACTGTAGGTTAGTTGTATTTTCATGTAAGAGCAGTCTGCAAATTAACACTGTCAAGTTAATATCAGCGCAAAAATAGCATACAAAAAGTAATAAAAGCCAAAAATATAAACTTTTAAATTTTAAAAAGACTGGTAATAGTGGAAACAATTGCAGAAATAAAATGAGTTCTATCTCAGTTTCTCCGCAACAACCTACTATTAAGCACAATAGTAAATCATAAAACGACGGAATTCTTCGATGAACCGTAACGCAGGAACGCATCGCGTGGGGCATTAAAGTGTCCAGTGTCGACGAACATTTCCATTCCTTTTGTTTGCCCGTTTGTGCGTCTGTTACGTAGGCCGAACGTCTTCTTTCCGATTTGATACAAGTTAAAAGTGTTTAGAGAAATTTCTATATAGTTCCACACAATGATTTAAAATAACCCCTATTTCTTTATGAAGCCATCTGATGACCTGTTTTAATGCATTCTGCGCAGTGAAAATAATTTTCGTTCTTAATATTTGAGTGTTTGAAGATTGCGCACATATAAAAAGTGTAGGTTCTAATATATTTCTTGGCGGGACACCATTAAACTAAGATTAATCTTTAGCCGAATAAGAATCTATGAGAATACACTGCATTTTGTTTTCTAAAGTTTTAGTTTACGCGAACACTACACATTGAAATAAAACTACTTTTACGGTTCTACTCGCTCATGGACCTTGCAAAGGGTTCGAAACGTCAGGATAAACATTAAATAAAATTAATACATAAAATAAACATCCGTAAAAGTACTTTTATTTCAACACTGCATTTTACCCATCTTGTAGTCTGTGCAAATATTTAGAGCTGAAGAATTCCTAACACTAATGAACTGTTATTTATTAATAAGATGGTCAATGGAGGTTATTTTAATGCCTTCCAGAAGTTAGAGAAAATTTCTAGGCTATCTTTGTTTTGAATCACAAAACAAATCACAGAGACAAAACCATCTTCTGTCTCTGGACTTTTCTGAATCCAAACAGTGGTTGGTATCACATCATTTCTATGTTCAATCCAAAAATAAAATATTTCTAAACTTTAAAGTTGGAATTAGTGTCAACATACAGTGCAACAATAGATAAACAAGAAATAGCAGATGAAAGCGAACTAAAACGCTATTTGCCTATGACTTACACAATCAGATCGAATGTCGAATAAGAATTGATGATCGAATTAACGATTTTAATGGCCGCAAGTTTTGTTGTCCTGAGATATGCGCGGGTGTGGCAAGCGCAGGACTCGTGACTATTAAAGTTAAAAAAGGAAAACCGTTAATATTTTAATAGTGGCACAGTTGTAGGGCTCTTGTTTAAAAGCAAAAAGAAAATACTTCCCAGCTTTGATGATGATTGATAAGGCTAAGCCAATTTTTAAAATATTAATATCATTAAACTGATAAATGAAAAGAGTACTATTAAATAAGTAAATTAACAGTGTATACCAATCATAATTTTATTTGTAGGTACACTGTTTACCTAGGCTAGGCTAGGCATTTGGCTATTTGATACCATAAAGCTATATATCATAAAACTACTTTTAATAAGCTCCTGTCTTGACACAAAATTTTCTAACAATTTTGTAATCAAGTCTGATTGAGTCGAGATCCAACCCAAATTCATTAAGAAAATCTGAGGCTGCAAATAGCTCTTATCCTTGTTTATTTTTCAATATGTTATTTATAAAATAACAAAATTATGCTTCGCTTCTGCTAAGCCAACGTGATTTCGAATAACTTTATTCTTACGTCATCTTTCAAACAAATTGAAATTTGCGAATATGCGTAAATATCTCTCGACGACGCACAGATTAACTTTCTTCGATTAAATCGATTTGTTAAGATCAAAGGGATCACCTATGTGGAGCAATTTACCATCGAAATCATCTGCAGAAGTTTGATTAAGTTTGTATATGTCGCGAGCGTCTAAAGCTCTTGTAACTTGAATGATGTCATAACCATTTCGTGCCTATAATATCCGAATAACGATCCGAAAACAGAACTGTTTTCACCAATTTTCTTTAAAGGACCATATGGATCTTTATATTTTATTAAAAAACTATGCATGAAAACTTTCGAATTTTTAGCATACGTGTCTAAGAATATCTAGAACAGATATCTTATTTCATAGAAAAAGATAATTATAATAAAAATAGAATGTGATACAAACATCATAAATAAGCAATAGTTGCTTTATCATATTTATATTTTATTTATAGACTGAATGGTGTAGAACAGAAATAGCAAATTCAGTGATATTTATGATGATTTATGCTACGACTAACATTACAATAATTACTAATAACTACATTATTACTAAATGTTGAGTATCCAATATATATGCATGCTATTTATATCGGACCCAACAACAAAAAAAATACGGTAGAATAAAAAGCTTGTTAATAACAGCGATCTAATTAAGATGATCCATAATGTAGAAGACAAACTGTTTTATTTTTTTAGACTGTATTATTAAAAAATTGGAATTATAAGCAAAAACCATTAACCTCTCAGCTAAATTACGTAACACCTATGATGATATATCCAAAGGATTTGGTTTCGGGGAAACGACATTAATTACTCGTTCTGTTACGACACGCACAAATTGCTTTTGTTACTCAAAACATGATGTTAGGCAAATAATTATTATTATAAATAATATATAAATAATAATAATATTATATTTTTTATACTCGTATCAAATCTTTTAAAATTAATTCTACATTACGTATAAAACGCTGTTGAATGACTTTGACTATTTTTGACCTTTACAGCGTAACCGAGTTTATTGCCGGCTTTATGAGAGATTTGATGGTTCCCCAAGTGGTAATAATCGAATAATCCTCGAAGGTTTTCTAGGAACTAGCATCCAAGGGCGTCTTTGAAGGTTAGGCCACAGCTTAGGCTAAAGGAAAACTATCTTGTTACGTCTGACTTCATCGGAATTGTCATCGGTCTGTGCTCGCTTCGACAAACATTACCAAAGCTCTGCAAAAGCGAGAGAACCGCAACTGCGTTAAATGCCTTGCTAAATTGGACCCACAGAGTGATTCTGGGTATGTAGCTAGCTATAAGTTAATATAAGTCAATAAAGTTAATATACTTATATTGGCATGCAAAAACCTCAGTTAGTATCCAATAATAAAATGCTACGTTGTTAAAAGTATTTTGGCATTGTTAAAACAAACCATACTGTTATGTGTTAAAGTGTAATTAATTGGTTTATTATTATTTTGGGTAATATTATTTTGACAATATTTTTAAATCAATCAAAAATGGGATTATTATTAGTGTTTTTTATAAGTTTCTATTACTAGTATGTACTGCAATAAGTAGGCAAACGAACATGTAGTCCTTCTATGGTGAGTAGTCAGTCACCGCTGCCGCTCATGGACCGATCATCAATAATGTTGCTTTTGTTGTCGATAATATAAGTTAAAAGTAAAGGTTTCTAGGCTCTGTCTATTTAGAATATTTGAATAACGAGTTATAATCTATTATTATTTATATTTAATTAGTAATTACCCCTTGTTTTTTCTTATATATGTAGTTTTGAGATTCCTGCATCAGCAAGAAGATTTCATTTACCTGTAACAAGAAATAAACAGCATTAGTTACACATTCTAATAAGTAAAACGTAAATATTTAAGATCTAAAATTCTATCGACTGTTACTAAATTAATTCTGTCTTTAAATCCGTGTAGAAGTTGCTTTTTTATATAGTTAGCATGGCAAATAGCTCCCCTCCACCACAGTAAAACTGCAGTCCAGATGCAAATACAACTGGTACAGCGTGAAAACATTGCAGCATCAGTGACCCTCATCCTGCCGGCTCAAAATCCATAACATCCTTTATTGATGATATAGCTTCTCATATTATATAATATATTTATTCGCCAAGTTGATTGGCGTCAAATCATAATACATATATCACGTAAACATTAAACAATGTCAAATACTTCAAACTTCAACGAGACAGTATTAAAGCAGAGTTTATTTTCAGTGCATTAATTTGATACGTTGACAAGTTGCGCCCTTATTCGTCGAACATAAAATTCGCAATCGCAACCTTTGAAACTGGATACTTGCGGAAAGTTGAAATGCTGACCCGAGGGCATTTAGACACCGAACTTGACTTAGCTACAAAGATAAAGATACAACATTTACACTATTTCATTTCCTTAATTTAATAACTATTTAAACTATCATGACCACTTGCATTAGAATAATTATTAATGATATTTCGGCCATGATCACGGAATTACCGAATATGCCGAAATATCAGATAAGAATCCCCTTAATAATTGCTGTATAATTTTAATATCATAATTGTCATCATCCACAGCTATGTTCATCATCCAGCACCCAACAGATACTGCCACACACCCATTTAATTCCCGTGTTGCTTAACAATAATTATCATAATATCTATCTCGATGCCGGACTTAATTTTTGAGCTATATCTCGACTATCATTTCGTTTTTAACTCAACCCATTTTAACATCGCCTTTGTTACAATAAATCATACCAGCTCCATTTTCTACAGATGTTCAAAAATATACATCACTACTATTCCAAGAATGGCAGCAATTAAAGGACCACCGTATCATATCTGTAGGGTCAAATGCTATCGTCGCGACGCACGTTGATCGTAACAGTTATTTCAAGCACTGAATCACGAACCGCGAACAATGGACGATTTCCTACACGAACACTATTGTTTCTGATCTTAAAACATGAATAAGTACGCATCAGATAAAATGTATTACCATTTGAGTATTGATGACGTTGTCGATATAATGTTGAGTATGATGGTTAATAAATGCACGAGGTACAATAAGCTTGCTGTGCTTGAAATACCTTATCTATCTACCAGTACATAAATCTAATATAGCATTGCCCAGGATATTTTTGTAACCCAGTTAAAAAACAGTCCTTACGCTCACGCACTTAAGGTACAAAGAATCAACTTAAATAAAAAAAACAGTTGGTGCTGTAAAACTATCTTTAATCTTTGACGATTTAAAGCAATTTATGCCTTTAACATTGCCTTGGTTTGACAAAACAGAAGTTCTTAAAACTTTATTTCACTTGTTTTCATTAGATTAAAACTATGAAACACAAATTTACAGTAAAAAAGCTCTTTCGTTAACAACGCAGTTAATTATAACATGATGTGCATTTCATTACGCAACTCCACAAACCACAAACCAATAGGTAGAGTTAAAACCATTCATTAGTTTACGTCACATTTTGTTTAATAATCAAACAATTCAAGGACATTAGCACTAGCAAATGAACAACATTGGAATTCTACCATGACGCACGCTTGTTACCACAACACCGCAGAATTGGGATGATTCACACTACCAACATAATAGCGAATGACTTTCAAATTAGAAAGCTCTTGTTCATTAAATCAATTCGCTGGGTCCTCGCAGAACTATCATTTTAGATTCAGGGGCTCTAAACACCATCCCTTTCGTAATGAACTCGCGTGACATACAGCCTTTAAGGATACAATTTGAGAATAATTTTAGAAGAATATAGGGCAACTTACAATATATTTGTATTAAAAAAACCAGAACCTAAATCAAGATATATGTAAGTGTTTATTGAGAAATTGCGGGACATCCAAAGAAAGTACCTAGTCGTAAGATTTCTCTGTTCATTGGTATAAATAAAAATGAAAATTTCATCAACCGCAGTGATTTTCGTTACTGTAACGATAATTCTTAAACTGTAATATCAATAATGAGTGCTTGTCCAACTGTGTCCAATCATATTTTTCGACATAGAAATTAAAATGAATGTAAGAAATGGAAATTTGTAAATAATGAAAAAAATGTGCATTGTCTTTCATGTTTAATTTCAAGATTTCTGTTGACATTAAAAAAATTGTCCAATTTCTGTTGGAAAGGGAAATTAATACCAAACATAATAATTAAAAATACTTGTTAGTCGCGGCATCTGTATTTGATACCGCGATGCTGAGTAAGCACAAAACGACGCCTCACATTTAGGGGCTCTATAGCGACGATGCAAAATTTTCACATTAATGCCACGTTATAAATCTATTGATTATTCATTAACTGATTCCGACAACATATAGGGTTTGTAATATTCGAACAGCTTTCAGTAGGTAACTGCTCCGAAATGGCGAATGTATTCTTGTTATATTTGCTATTTCAGTTCTTCAGAAGTTGTTGAGTATTCTGTTGTAAAGGAAAAAGTTTCCTCCAGAACTTACCTATCGCAGTTTTGTAAGGTTCTGTTATAAGTGCTAAAGAATTTGTGGTTTTAGATTCGTGTTGGTAATAAATTGTTAAGAAAAAAGTTTTGATACAACAACCTTTTTAACAAATAAATAGAATTTGTATTAAAAACTTTTTAGTTAATGTTATTTTCTTAAGTCAAGTAAATATGAATGTTAAAACCAGTAAGAGTTCGGATAAAGTCATTACTAGCACTAACGATACAATCAAGAACAAACAATGCAGAGAACTTATTGTTTCTCTTTTTAAACTTGCTCTGATTAAATTTAAGAGAGCTACAACCCTTGAGATTAGAGGGGAAAGGTTTTATTAGGGGCGACTAACGAGTGTTGATAAGGATGCATAATGCCCCTCGACTCGGAGATCGATACTAGAGAGAGAAGACAGCGAATAAACAATCTAGAAAATAAATAGAATAAGACAAATTTTATATTCACAGCTTTAGGTATTGATTATAGGCGAAATATACCTGAATGGATGTCTACATTTATTGAGTTTTTTATTTGTTATATGAAATACCAAAACTTTGCCTCCCAATCTCAGATTTAACACGTATCTATTAACCCTACATCACAGATATCGTCACGTATACTTTTTTTTATAGTTTCCTCCAACATGATCGGAGCTATTCGATGCTAATACTCTTCCATACAAGTTCCATCATTTTTGCCTCTCGCACTTCCATACTACATACTTCACATTCTTACATCCCTTTCATTCCTTGGCAGTGGGTGTTCTGCCTTCGTCACGTATACTTGTGTTATGCAAAGTTTGTTAAAAACATATATTTTTGCCAATCAACGCAAAATCTTGTAATTCGTACCATGCACCAAAAGGGGGCAGGCAAACCATCTACTGTTTAATCTCTAGTCCAATCTTAACTTAAATGAACACCTACGGAACTACTCTAGTATCGATTGTCAGATAGTGCTAAGACACTGGTTAGGTTAATGAATTGCTTCGGCACTCTGTTTTCGCTAATTATTGATCGTTAGATTTACATAGTTGATTTATGTCATGGACACTGCCATAACAGAAATATATTATGTTGGTACCAAACAAAATTATGCTAAAGTTCAGTAATTTTGAACACAGTTTTTCATTCGCTTACTTTTATTCTTCCACTTCCTTTAGTAACATCGGTACTGTAGCTAATTTGTTTCACATTTCTTTATCACATTCCCTACCCTTAATTTGATT
This sequence comes from Eudonia mercurella, assembly GCA_963082485.1. Classification (NCBI taxonomy): domain Eukaryota; kingdom Metazoa; phylum Arthropoda; class Insecta; order Lepidoptera; family Crambidae; genus Eudonia; species Eudonia mercurella. The sequence goes on along the minus strand of OY720027.1, from coordinate 18,328,884 downwards.
GAAGTAGAACTGACTTCGTTCACTATCCGGACTAATCTTGATACAGCCACTACATAAAGTGACATCGTAATCTTTCCCCCCCCGAGAGCTCAATAAATTACGCAGACCTCTTCATCAGTATGTAGCCACGTATGTAGAACTACCTTTTACCTATCCATACAAAGGCTTACCTCCCTTCCGGTGCTTACATGCCTATCCGCTTATAAAAACCCACCTTGACAATGTGATGAATCTTCCCTTATCACGAACTGATAGCCTTCCGAGGATTTATTTTTTGCAGGGGCAGGACGATGCGTTTGTCGTGTTTTTTGCCTCTAAAATCAGGGTTAAGGAATATAAAAATGATAAGACGGCACTAGAGGTAGGAAGCTATAATAGGCTTTTTTAGTGTTGTTTCCAGAGGGGGCACTGAAAATGTGAAGTAATCATGCGATGGGGATGATACGCCGTTGGAATCAATAAGTGCTTATAACATGAATTAGTTAAGTAATTGGATTGGGTACGTTCTGTAAGCGTATCAAGTATAGACTTGATTGCATTTGATTTTGGAGGTAATAAAACTGGTTGTGTTTATACATTTTGTAAACTGTAAACCATTATAAATTGACTAGATTGTTTAAAAGCTAATGATAAACAAGTGTACTATTTTTATTAATATACTTCAAATTCTGTAAGTTTAGTAAAGTGTATAAACTTTTTTAAAGTGTTCGATTATTTAAACTTAATAAAAACTTATTAACTCATTAACTTACTTATTATTAAGAATTTTAAATCACTAGCCAGTGGTACAGCTAACATTTAAATCGAATAATACGAGTAGATTACATTGTAAAATGTGAAACTGAAGGCAGCAAAACGCTTTGCACTCAAAAACTTGCTGAAACGAGTTAGCTCCAGTTCTGATAGAGCTACCACAAATAATTTCATGTCAAAACAACGTTTTGGAGCAACGGAATGAGCTAGCAAGACTTTCCGAGCTGAAATTTGAGAAAACAAAACTTAACACTACTAATCTTAGAGTTGACAAACAGTAAAGCAGGGACTTGGCTGTAAAACTGCGGGCGGTCATAAAATAAAAAGTGTTTGCTTGCCCCGAAGATAACAGGGAACAAAGTTCGTTGATAAGTTTTTATTTCCTTAGGGGAGGGAGCAGGTAAGGCATTCGATACGGATGGCGTAATCTGTATTAGTTTAGGTGACATTCTCCAACAGAATAGAAATTGAATCTAACGTAAATTTGACCTCATCGATACAATATCCGTCTTATTTGGGATGCACCATAATGATCCAAACCAAACTAAATGGACCAAAGCAGATTTAGAAAAACAATATCATATTGTTGTATAATGGAAAAGTGAGACAGACTATCTTGACGAAATGCATTAGCAACTTATTGAAACTTAAAAATTATAAAATGTACTTACGAAGTAAGGACAGTGACTTTGAGTACTCATAGTGACGCTACAATCTTATCGTCTTTAAGAAATATGTCATCATCAAGGACAATCGTTCAAATCCCCGGTAAAGCGAAAACGGTCCATTCTTCTCGCTCATTAAGCCAAAAGGACGTGGAGGACGTCAGATAATTCGTACCTGCGGGGATGAATCATTTTTAGTGGGCCGCAGAACGCCGGCGCCGACCGCAAAACTTCCTACAATGGCCAATAAACACCCCATAAAATATGAAAGGCCGCACTAAAAATGCCATTATTGTTTGCTAAATGTCCACCTTTTGTTAAATGAAGCTGTCAAATATTTCGCGTACGGACGACGCGAAGGGTTAGCCATGCATCACCACCGTAATTCTTTTACGACACCATTAAAATCGACGGGTTTTATACGCCGTCTTTGCTTTTATAAACGCTCGACTCGCTAATTACGTCGTTGTTCGGTCCGCGAGCTTTATGCTCTTCACCCTTATGACTATTAAAGCCATGATATTTTACCGTTGACATGTTACTAAACGTTGAGAGAGGGAATTTACGATCAGTAATACTTCGTAATTCAGTATCGGGTGAGTGCTGCGAATTTATCGAAATATCAGGAGTGGCCAACCGTTATTAGTACCTTCTGTAGTTGCCAAGGTGTTCCCACCCCTCAATAAATCTTGTCTAATTTGTGTGTAATTACAGGACGGTACAGTTCTCGTAGTAACAAGGAGTGCGTAGCAGCGGGGAGTAGGTGGCACGTGCTTACGCGTGCTTCCACTTTGATAAAGCAAAAGTAGCTTATAGTTGAAACTTAGTGTCATAGAAATTTCGACTCTTTATCCTTTGATATAACGTATAAATTGTAATGACCAATTCCATTCAATATAAAACAAGATATTGCAGAAAACGATTTCACTAATTTGACTGCTAAAACAATGATGGAAGGTGCAATTTTCGATAGCAAAATGGCTAGTAACACGGCTCTTGCTCAAGTTTGATCACTATTAAAGGAGTTCCGCAAAGTAACGTGCCGAAAGTTCGCTGTTAAAATTTGGTAATGTGTTCTTTGACCCCTCGGTGAGATGATAATTTTAATAAAGAAACTAGAGGGGTGCACTATTTCAATTCAAATTAAAGTTACGTTATTATTTTCAAGTACTCATGCGCGTAAGGGGACAGCACGTGATCTGGGTAGCGTGCATGTTGATACAATATAAAATTTCAAGTAAAATACCATGAAGTAAATAAAATACATAAAAATAGTAGCGCAAAATAGTTAAAAACTTTTAAAATCGCTTAAATTGTTCTCAGCAAACTATAAACACAACGGCAAAGTGCATTCACTCGTAAAACTCCTATAAGCAGTGCTTCGAAATATCCGACATCAAACGAAGTTTCCATTGACGATCACGAAGCTCGGCTTGCGACAGGCCAGATGGCTTTACTCTCTTCGGTTTAAGCCCTTTCATCCCTACATAATTAGTGCAGCCGAGTCTATGTGATAAATAAATCTGCGCCAGCTACAATTGCCGTTTGAATAGTGCGAATAAATCTGTGTCACGGACTATGCATTCGTCGCCAAACCATGTATGCATCGGCTCTCCTACGGGTGCCCATTCGAAATTGTGTCCTAACACACCATTAAACAGCGTCCATTCTTACGTGTCGCATTATTCTGCATACACTGGTGTTCCAACCCCAAAAAAGTCGTTTCGAGTGTCGATACGAAACTGTACACCATTTACGAGCTTGATTGAAATTTCGCAATCAACAGGGGGAGTGAGTATGATGAAATTATTCGTGTATATTTTTTGCCCTCAGTCGGTGAGGTTATTCCATTATAATGGGCCTTCGGAATAGAAAATTTACGGGGGATTTAAGATTCTAATCTCGGGCCACTCGGTTGTTCAAAGTGATTATTCCGTAGATAAGGCCCGGAGCGGGCGTCCCACGCGCTGTGCGATACATGTCCGCATGTATAATGCTGTTTTCCTATCTCCTGTTAGCTTGTTGTGCCAGGCTTTGTCTGAGTAACACAATGATTGTAAAAGTAAATGCTCGGCTTAATACGATTATTTGCTGTTCGATTTTGTATCTAAAACGAGAGTTTAAGTTTATAGTATGTAAGAGTAGTGTTAATCTTATGATTTTTTAAATGTAATGACACTATTTTTGCTTACGGGCGCCATCTAGAGCACAGGCAAAATATTAACAAATTGACAAGCATTAGCCAATTGTTGAAGCTAATAGAGCCTTAAAATGTCTTACTTTTGCATTGTCTATAATTCTCTAGTACATTTCGATAATATTGAAATCCAATTTGAAATAAAATAAGTGTCAATTGCCTATTGTCCTTTATAAATTTAAAAGCGACTGCGACACTTAATACTTTAAAAGTATTTCTTTTAACAACAAAATTAAACATGCTGGTACCATCATCAACCCTAACCCATTGTGTTTCGAAAAAAATGAGCTGACATGTTAACCAATAGTAACAGTTACAAAGCGAGCCCATAAATCTTATCTCGTACTAAAACGTTCAACAAACAAATCGGAAACAGACGGTTCGTGGAACATTCGGATGGAGATGCGCGTTACTCGACCCATCTTTTCACGGACGAACTTGAACGGAACATAATATTGTTATTCAATTTGAATTGCATGACGCTCGCTCGTAACACGTTGTTTTGTATACAGGTTCGTATAACGACCAGTGTCAGGGCTGCCACAATGCCATGGTAAATATGGGTCAAACACACGGACTCGTTGAGGATAAAAAATAAACCTTCTCAAGAGCTGATGTTCAACCAGAGTGGCAAAACTATTTATAACTATAAACTATGAATGGAAGTTATTTTTGTCGCTTTAGCAGTTTTGTCACCATACAAATGAATGTTTTCTGAATCACTGTTTACTATAGTTACACAAGATATATCAATATACTCAGACGTTTGCGTTAAATACCGTTATATAGTATTTATTTATAATGCAACATGAAAGTTTAATAGTTCGGCAAATTGATAATATATAAATAACAGTTCACCTGGCTTAGGAACGTTGATATAATCTTATTTTGGATATGCCATAGATTTTGTACAGTGTTAAATACATTTGGATTCTCAAAGAGACGCCCCTGAGTGTTCTACGAGTAGGTAACTAGCGTATCTACAAGTATTTATGTATAGTATTTCGAAACTGCGCTTCACCCTTTTAAACTGTAAGTAAGTCACAAAAAAGTTTATTCGTCATCGCATTATTACCAAAGCCGAAGTTGGGAACTCAGAGACTCAAAGTTCAAAAGTGGGTCTTAGGGGGCTTAATAGGCCTCTTTGTCACTTTATTGGCTAAGATTGGAGAGACCGTCGTTAGGTCATTTGATCTAGCAAGAATGTTATACATTTTAAAAACTTTATGATGAACAATTAAGCTTACTTCAGCTGGGTACGTGAATATGGTAATTTTACAAAAATCGTAATGTTCACAATTACAAATTACGCAATTAGTTATCGACTCGCATTCCTAATAATGAAAATATTACGAATTAAAAGTTTTTAATACGATGATAACAATTCATTGATATCGAAATCGAGTGAAAAAACCTTATCCTATCTTCCATAGTAATAGACAATGTAATCATGGATCAGTTATTTCGTATTTTGTTTCCGTCATGTATACTTTATTTTAAATGAGATTAAAAGAGACAACTACTCCAAGCTTACAATATTTTTATATAAACTGGAGTACGTGGTTTCAAAAAGTACGTAGAAAATGGCACTATGCCCATATAACCCAACTGGATGGAGCCAAACCCAACCTTATACTTGTTTCTACCGCCAAACTGTAATGTGTTGCATAGCTGTGTTCCGAATTAAACAGTACTAGATCCAGCATAATAACAAGACATAGAAGCATTAGAACCTAAGCTTCATGGTAAGCAATCATCATTATCATCATCGTCCTCACTGTTCACGAGCCTTCCTTTTGAATGGGTAACAATGAGCGTGATATTCTTGGTGTTGCAAGTGTATATGTACTGCAGTGGCTGCTTTGGATCAGGCATGTTCTGGTCAACCCGAGTCAAGGTTCTAGCCTTCAGAAGCGCCCTCAAGTTGTTTCGCTCCTGATCCGATCCGAAGAATCTAGTAGGAAACGGGGACACATTTGCGTGATGCCATTCCCTCAAGAAAACCTCTGACGGTGTTCTTTAGGTTTCTCGCCACCCCCAAAAGGTCAGGTCAAAATTCAATTCAAAATTCAAAATCATTTATTCAGTTTAGGCTACAAGTAGCTCTTATGAATGTCACTATGCCATCGGTTCGTAAGTCTACTCTGGGCGGGAGATCTTGTACTGAGAAGAACCGGCAAGAAACTCAGCAAGTGTCCAGCTCTTTTCTCCCTTACAGCGTCAAAAATATTGGAAAATGCCCTATCATAGCAGGACACTTTCCATTACAATAAACACAAAAATATAGAAGACAACCACAACATGTAAAAAATAAACACAAAATAAAAAATCTACGCTAACAAATTTACATCAGGTAAAAGTTACAATTTCCACAATGTCATACAGTACCACTACAGTACTATCGTAAAAGTCAAAAATTGTTTAAGAAAAACAAAGTCAAATTAGTAGTAGTGAAAAATACTAAAAATAAGATAAGTATGCGTGAGCAGACCAGCCTCCACAGGCGGCACCCGTTCACGAGTATGACATATGAATCAGCCATCGCTTCGCTCAACCATATTTTAGGGAACGTAACGACCCGACGCACACGCCACCACCGCAGAGACAGTAAAGAGAGCATGACACACTCAAGATACTCTAAATAAAAAACTTAGTGATCTATTTAACGCAACGCTGTTTGTTATCTGTAGGACACTGTTGATAAAGGCTATCATATCAGTATACAAATTATATAAATTAATTTTATTATGATGATTCTAGAGTATAATGTGTTTTATTATAACCAGGCTGTTTTATCATCTAAATATTCTTTGACTGTATAATAACCTTTTATGAGTAATAAAGATTTCACATGTTTTTTAAACTTATCTAAAGGTAAATCTAGTACAGTACTTGGTATTTTATTGTAATAGTGTATACCTTGCCCCAAGAAAGAACCAAGAACCTTTTGTAATCTGAACAGTGGCATTACAAGTTTTGTCTTATTTCTAGTATTGAAATTGTGTACGTCACCATGTTTAGTAAAGGAGTTGATGTTGCAACGTACAAAAACTATACAATTATAAATATACTGAGATGCAACTGTCAGGACACCAATCTCCCTAAAAAGATTTCTTAAGGAAGTTCGTGATCCTAGTTTATAGATTGTTCTTATTGCTCGTTTCTGTAGAATAAATATAGTTTCAATATCAGCCGCTGTTCCCCACAGTAGGACGCCATACGACATGACACTATGAAAATAACTAAAATAAACTGTTCTAGCAGTTTCAACGTCTGTTAACTGCCTAATTTTTCTAATGGCATAAGCAGCAGAACTGAGTTTACCGGCCAATTTCGATATATGAGGATTCCATTGAAGTTTTGAGTCAAGGGTTGACGCTGAAAAGGCCGCATGAGGCCATCAGCAAATTATTCATCTAAAATTAAGTGACAGTTTTTTGAAGTTTTCTATAAGATATAGCTTGCCTAATTCTTTACTGATCTTTGAATATGTATTTGTAAAAATATTAAGATCGGATGTTGATGACGTAGTTGTCGACATTGAATAGGGCTCCTTTGGCTTACAGAGTAAGAGTAGATAGTGTTGATTAATTTCGGTGAGTTGGATTGAGCCACGATAGCATAGTTGGTAGTGCACCTGACCCAGCATGTCATGGGGTGCGGGTTCGAATCCCGCTCGTGGAATTTTTTCAACACTTTGTCTTTTTTCAAATTTCTTGAAGAATGCAACGACATAGTTTAAAAAAACACATTGTTACACAGCAACACATATTGTAATTTGTTTATTCAGAATGAGACTCCTTTCATTACGCATTCGTGCTCCATAAAATATGCATTTGAAATGAGAAAAATGTGTCGCCGCGTCGCGGGTAACTACATCTGATACCAAAGGTGGTAAGCATATCTGTAGGCAAAGTAAACCTAAAGCCGACTGAGATAAAGTCTAATCATATTTAATAGGTGTAGTTAAAACCTTTTTGAATGCAGCTGCAGCAGAATCATAATCTCAATATCCACTACGAGGTATAGTACACGTATTTTCTGTTCGCATTAGTTTTCAAAATAAACAGACGGAACACCTATACAAATTTCTTCCATGAAAAGCTTGAAGGTTTCATTTCCACTGGAATTGTATGAAGATTTGTTTGTAATTATGTACTTGTGTCTGCACACTCGCATATGAAACCAGACTTCTTTTCTACTAAATCCGATTTGTGCTTTTTAAAACATCATCTCCCTATAAGCGTTCTACTTTTGAACTAATGCCTTTTCACGTGTCTCCATGTCGGACCATAACAGACTACGCTAGCCCAATTAATGTTGGTTGGTTTAAACGTCCGCCATCATACGACACTAAATGACTGGCCTGTGTCTTTTTAAAATTTAATCACCCATCTAGTGACGCGATATTACGAAAGAAGCTTAACTGGAAAGATCACAACTCCAATACGCAAAGCGCTGCGCCATCATCTTCTTGACGAAGTAGTTCATGCTATGCTTATTACATAATACATTGAACCAGTTTTGGTATTACATATTTTATCTACAATTATTGCTATAAAATAAGCTTCGTAAAATCAGGGATACTAGCTCTTCAAGTAGTAGGCATAGAGTTTCTAGTTAAGTCTTTTTTACTATTTATTGCTTTACCGTTGGCTGTATTATTCATTATTCTTTTATCAAAAACGTTTAATTCTAAAGTAACAGTTTCTATTGACATAATCTTATTGAAAACGATATAAAGAGCCTGACCGATGTTATAAATATTCAGATTAACACACCATCCGATGGCATGGAAGCATTTGTAAAGAAAATCTAGATTCCAACCTATAATTCATGTGGATGATTGCAATAAATTGTGATAATGCCTTCATATTACTGGTAGACTACATGTAGAATGACATAAATCAGATCAGATTACCTACCTATGTGAGAAACTAGCCTTTCCCTGCCGCTTTGCGTGTAATTCGGTCTGGCACAAAAGCCTTATCCAAAACATTTTTTTAATAAAGTTTATAATCGTTACTTTTATAAAAGCTTTGCAGTATCTTGCGCCCATTCTAAAAAATGTCCTGATTCTGAATGGGTAGTGGTAGGTTGGAAAAAAAATATTTTGACGATTCAAAGTACCTACTTATTTTTAAATTTATTTGAATGAAAACGATTGAAATTGATTTTATTATGTGTGTCCTGGAAACGTTATATTTGGTAGCTTACACAATAGGGTGACCAAAATTTATCATCTCAAGTTCTTCCGTGTTTTGGAAGTCACATAAAACCGTTAGTCCCGGCTGCATTAGCAGTCGTTAACAACCACCAATCCGCACTGGGCCTGCGTGTTGGTTTATGACCCGTTTTCCCTGTAGTCTTTTCATCAATGGCTTGGTCCCAACAGTGAGGACATACAATGAACTGGTGATTATGCAATAGGTACAATAACAGATAGATAGATAGATAATACTTTTATTGCAACACCCTCAAGGCTCATCTCTCACCTTCCCCTCTCCCAATTCCTACTCCCTCCTCAAGATCCAACTCCTTCCTCAAGGCCGGCAACGCATCTGCGATTACTTTGGTTTTGGTTTCTATGGGCGGCGGTGATTACTTTCCATCAGGTGACCCGCCTGCTCGTTTGCCTCCTTTTAACATTAAAAAAATACTGTGAAACATAAACATGAACACAAATATAAATAACTTACAAAGTTACAATTTGGCGGTCTTATCGCTTAAAAGCGATTTCTTCCAGACAAACAGTCGAATGGAGAGAGCTAGTAAACTTTAAGATCAGAGGTGAAACTATTAAGACATACAAGTATTTTAGGTTTAAATTAAGCAAAAATAATGTTGCTAATAAAACGTTATCGTAAAACCAGCCAGTCTAAAAAAGCAGCTGGTCTAAGTAGCAACTGGTCTAAAAAGCAAATGGTCTAAGTAGCAACTGGTCTAAAAAGTAGCTGGTCTACCACCAACGCCAAATGTCAGCATGGAGGGTAATGAACTGATGTCTTGATGTATTATTTTTTATAATTGTATAGGCTTGCTTTTGCCTACTATCTCACCTGATTGTAAGTGAACTTGAGAAAATTTACACAAACTTCATTCATTAATTCATAGTAAATATGGAACCATTAAAAAAATCCAATATGTTCAACATACCGCTGAAGGCTAACATCTGTAGCACTCGACTTACTAAAGATAAATAATCAGATAATCATAAATGAGCCTATTTTAATGGCCCATAAAAGCGCCAGTTCGTTTCGGGGCGTGATAAATAATATGTTTATCCTTAGAAAGCTAGCAGTAATGAGATGTGAGGTGTATTATAATAATAGCCCCGTTGATTTGTAAGCACGCGTTACACTTGGTTTTAAGCCCAGAAGCGTTTATGTCCACCGTGAGACATATTGATCAACAGAACAACGAATCATAAACATTTTAACGTTAAAACGCGAATAGCGTATCTAGTCTTTAATAGTTCTGTGCGCAGCTATGTGTTTTTAATGTAGGTAGGTACTATTACTTTTCTGTCAATATAATCTGCTAAAAGAAATCTCAGTTTAGACACTTTACTTTGTACTCCAAATTGTAAACTATTTACATATTTTCACACAAATCGTTTATTTCTAAAGTTGTGCTATTGATTATAATAAATACCGAGTGACATACAATCAATAATAGATGCAATTTTTTTTTTAAACTGTGTTCATCCCGCATTGCTTAGTCAAAACGACATTAACGACATACTAAAGCAAACTCCAAATAAAAGCTATAGCTTTCATCCGCTGTTCGTTCTACGTAACTGTATGTCCCGAACAAAAACGTATACTTACGTCTCCCGCTTCGATTATAGACGCAATAATTGAACCGCGATGGGCAAATGTTAATTCAGTAGTTGCCCACTTGCCCAGTTGCCCACTACATAATGCATTGCCTAGGGTTAAGACGTTCAGTGCGGGACCCCGGAGAATCAGTTTGCGCTTCACATTTAAGTGTGGCAGTCTTGTGATCTAAGAGAGCTTTTATGTCCCTACTTGAGCCTTACCTATTTTGGTATCACTTGAGTGGTAGTTCGCCTTGAGATTTGGACATGCATGTGAGAGAAAATATATTAATGAAAACAAGTTTGTTGTCAGAATCTGTATATATTCTGAAACTGACAGAGAATTTTCAACAGAGGTCTTGGATTCGATTTACAGAAGGGATAATACTCGTTTGGCTATCTTTAAAACACTATTAGTCATAAACATCTTATTTGAAAAAAAATATGTTACTAACGGCAAACTAGCATACAGCCAGCCTGATTGAAAGCAACCACCACAGCCAAGGTCTGTGGCCACGCTAGTGACACTAAGAGAGAAGACATTGAAGCTATTACAGTAAGAAATAAAACAGCCAGTTCCGTTAATTACATAGATAAAGAATCGGAGTAAAATGAGCAACTTCGGTTTTATATTTTTTTTAAATATATTTATTTGGTACACAAACAAAATACAACATAGCCTGTTAAAAATGTTAAAAGATATGTATCACGGACAGGTTGTAGTTCCTATGACGTGTGTACACGACATGATAAATCTCTAACAAGGCAACATAATCTAAATACTATCTGACTCTGAATTTTATACAATATTAATGAAATATGGACGTAAACATTATTGCTAATCGATAAAAATCGATATTCGAATACAATACAAATACATTTCTAAAACAAATTAAAATTAATAATAATTAAATATGATTTACATTAAGATAATAGTTACTATTAAAGTAGAATAAAACTCGCACTTTAAAATTAAAATTAAAAATTAAATTAAAAGAGTTAATACAATTGAAACAATAAACATTTTTTTACTCTTTTAATTTACCTAGATTAAATTTAAAACTGTTCAGCGACGAACTATAGATGTCAGGCACAATGGAGGTTCCCTTTTCGTTGAGTAATTCATTAAAATCACGGCATATTCTATGTATAGGGTTGTTGAATGATACATTGTTGGGAAGAAGTGGGACACTAAACGGACGTTCCAATCTAGTTGACTTGTTAGAAACTCTTAAATAAATTTCAGATAACACAGATGTCGATAAGCCCGTTCAGTATTTTAGTGAAATACCATGCATCTGACGGCGCCCATACTGACTTTGCAGACCAAAGAAACTCAGACGCTCGCAGTAAGACCGAAGCTCACGCTTAAGACCACGCTTGACCGTCAAAACCTTAAGGGTATGCCTCTGAATTGATTCCAGCCTATCGTATGTTATCGCCTTTCAGGTGAGATAAAAGGCCAAACGTTACCCCGTTGTGTAAAAGAGAAGATATAAACCTTCATTGTATTCAAATTTTATTAAAACTTACCAACCACCGTAATAAGCCCACCAAAAAAGCAATAAAGCGGCTCAGTGACGCTATTCTCATTGTGACAACACAATGGCTGTAAAAGCCACATGAAATTTACACACGAATTTTTTTAATGAATGCACTGGACGATAATAGCAATAATTCACTAATCTGTCAGCCAGGACAGCGCCGCGGCCGTCCTGCTCAGTAATTGAAAATAAACAAGGCATAACACACAAAGAGCAATGGAGAGGGCTATGCTTGGAGTTTCTCTACGGGATACGAATAAAGAGATCCGTAGAAGAACAAAGGTCACAGATACAGCCCGAAGAGTTGCTAAGCTCAAGTGGCAGTGGCAGGGCACACATCGCACGCAAGACTGTTGGCCGCTAGGACGAAAGACCGCGCACCAGGAAACGCACTGTGCCCGCTGGCAGGCTGCCACAAGGTGGACCGACGACGTTCTGGTAAAAGTCGTGGGTAGCCGCTGGATGCGAGCAGCACAAAACCGGTCGTTGTAGAGATCCTTGGGGAAGGCTTTTGTCCAGCAGTGGGCGTCTATTGGCTGAAATGTTGATGATAATGATGACTGAACGATAATAGTAATAATTCACTAATCTGTCAACTGGGATAGCGCCGCTGTCCTGCTCAGTAATTGAAAATAAACAATGCATAATTCACGTAGCACAAGTATTCATATTGCAGCCGATGGACGCGCGCACTACTTGGCGTTTGCTTGCTTTTGATTTATGTAAATATACAGATACATTTGAAAATAATTTTGTAGCGGTATGGACGATGGACGTGACATATGTTAAACGTGGCGATTAATATTGTAATGGCAAACTCTAGAAAAATAATAATAATAATAAAGGAAGAATGAAAAAACTTTTGTTTAAGGCGAAGGGTAAGGCACACTAGCGCCACCAATTGATAATTTGACAATTACTAACGGACCGGATCTTTTTTTAAACATTGCGTACCGTCCGATAACAGGAAAGCATCCATAGTATTTATTTAACAATTGTGCAGTACTTTTTGTTGCGTGGTTTATTCACAAACAATGGCCACTTTTGGTATTAGCGAATGAATACAAAAGCAAACTTAAAAGTAGTGCACAATTATTAAATAATAGATGTTTGCCTAGTGTTGGAAGGTCCGCAATGTTTGAAAAAAAATCCAGTTTAGCAGTTAACAAATTAAATCCATTAGCGGCGCTAGTGTGCCTTACCCTTCGCCTTAAACAAACAAAGATACGAGATGTAGGTACAAGAAATTAACAGAAAAAACAGAAGAAAAATATAAGAAATTTTGTGATGTAATAAAAAAATTACAGTTATTGTTTTTAAAAGGTTAAACGAACTGCTACACTGAATCGAAATACTTTTAAACAATCCCCGACGCGTTTATTTTTCATATTATTTTCAGATAAGAAGCTAGAGAACCGGACTCACTCTCATCACACTTAAAGAGATAAATTCGGATCCGGATTCCACGAACAGCTATATAGGTATTGTTAGCGAAAATTTTATTGGAAACAATAAGTACAGTACACGGTGGAGTGGCACACACGAATCGCCCGCGGCAACTTCCATAGAAATTGGCGTCATTACAGAAGTTTCCAACTGTAACAATTACGCTGTCGTTTGTCCGTCTGCAGTCATTCCAACTTTGTGTTGAGAGCTAATTGACGAGCTAAAAATATTTTAACTGTATTGGCAGACAATTATGTTTTCTTCCTTATTCGATATCGATATATTTGTTTTTTTACCCGACTGCAAAGGAAGGATTATGTTTTTCGCGCCTATCTTGTAAAAATATTCTTTATTACCCCATATCTCCAGAACCGCTGAACGGATTTACATAATTGAGGTATCGTTAGATTCGTCTTAGCTGCCCAAGTGTTCTTAGATAGGTGACGTTAACATGACGGCTGTGCGACGCCATTGGAGTTGGTGAAAAACATTTTTTTTTTCGAATACTTCATTATGGGTATCAAATTAGAGAGCTCAACACAAGGATTTCAAAAAGGTATATCATGAAATTGGTCTATCTAAAAAGACATAAATAAAATAAAAATTGAAAGTAAACAAAAAACCGCTTGCGTAAAAAATAATAAGTAACTAAATAGAAAACCAACTGAAAAGGCCGGAACAAGATAAAAATTCAATTTATGCAACATCATACATAACATGCAGTCGGAGGCATAAAATTTAATGATAAGTCAAATCATTCTCACTTTGTGCGTTGCCGTTGTATTTGAAAGAAAGAAAGAAAGAAAAAACATTTATTGGTATCACATACTTTGGTATGTTTGCATAATTTACATACAATAACAACAAAAATAATAAATAGAAATACTTAATTGCGCACAGTTATGTGATGCCATCCATCCACCAACGAGGCGTTTCAAAAATTGTTGTTGTTGTTTCATATGCAAAATCACAGTCCGAAAGAGAACACTGCTGTGCTAAAGAACTCCTCAAAGTTGACGACCAGGTTTTAAAAAACCACGCTCTAAGGCATCGATATCTCATACTGTAAAAGTTGGAAATAATAAGTTGTATTCTTCCTCATTTGTAATGTTTCATACTGAGTACCAAAGAGATACCTAACCTTTAAACTTATTACCTAATGGAATGCAACAAATTAAATAGCTTGACATAAAACACATCACCGAGAAACTTTTGAAGTGTTAAACAGAATCAGAATGTTGTTACACTTTAAACATCGAAAGATAACTTCTTCTTAATTTCTAATAGAATCGATGTAATCCACCACTTCGAACGATACAGCTATATCAATACAAGTAAAACAACAACTGCAAGACTTACATTCAGTGCCCCATAACGTTCCCTGCAAAATTTTATGCGACTTTAAAAATAGCCAATAAAGCCGATAAACTGGTCAAAATACCAAGTGAAATTGCAGTAAAACAGCCGTTGGCCTGTAAATTGTCGGATCACGCGCCTCTCCCGGGGTAAATATACTTTTTCTACGAGCCTCAGGCCAGAATTTACTGCCTTCAGTGATACTGGTAAGATTACAGTGGTATGGAGACGGCAAATGGTAAATTATTCATTATTGCTTTATATAGGTATCTGTAGCAATATTATATCATGATTACTAGTATGACATAAGTCTATACTAATATTATAAAGAGGAAACCTTTGTATTTTTGTATGTATGTATGTATGTATGTATGTTTGCAACGAATGAATTCAAAAACTACTGGACCGATTTAAAAATTCTTTCACCATTAAAGTGCTACATTAGCGCTGAGTAACATAGGCTATATTAAAAAAAATTGAATAAAATACTAAACACGACAATTTAATTTTCCAATACAAAATGATTTGTTTGTTTTGTTGTCATGAAAACCATTGATATATATTTAACTCAATGATGGAAACTGTCAAAGCGGTACGAAGTCCGCCGGGTCAGCTAGTATCTTACAAAGTAAAAATATATCTCGTATTATATCTTTACTTACACATTCACAAACACACGTGTAAAATGCAAAGAGTTGATGTATTTATGGCTATATGTGAATCGTTTTTTTTTGTTAAATCGTTGAGGAGCTCGATGGCGGAGCATGATGGTCAACGCGCTAGGTCTGCGAGTGGTGAGGTTAAGCCACTTTTGCAAAGGCCGGTCATCGGATGGGTGACCAAAAAATTATCATCTCGAGCTTCTCCGTGTTTCGGAAGGCACGCTAAGCCGTTGGTTCCGGCTGCATTAGCAGTCGTTAACAACCACCAATCCGCACTGGGCTTGCGTGGTGGTTTATGGCCCGTTCTCCCTATCCATCCATAGGCAAGGCTCGTGCCCCAGCAGTGGGGACATAAAATGAGCTGATGATGATGATGATGATGATGATGTTAATCGTTTGAGGTTGGCAGTAATAACTGTCACACAGCGCTCGCCTATCGTAAATAGCTATTAAATTTATTTAAATTTGCAAATATATAGGGCACTAAATAAAGTTATTATTTATAGTGACTATAACGACATTTATTGATATATTTATTTGAAAAGACATAACATACTTAGAAAATATTTCAATAATCTCAAACATGTATATCATTGTCGTTTCAAATGTTCAATTGCAGATTTCACTTCAAATATTGACAAGACGCTATTGGCTCATACCAGCACTTTTTCTTCCACTATCAAATTATAATAATCAAGACGTCAATTTAAAGCATTTACCGCCTCCAAGTTATTGCGGACATCCTTGCCGCACGAAAGCGGACAGTTTCCCCGTGAGAAATACACAAACAGTAATGGCCAGCCGTGATTTCGGTATAGACCTCGGATAATTGCAAATTTAGCTCCACTTCGAGCACTAAATAACTGGCGCCCAACTAAAATTGGCAGGGCCTTTTTGTTGGCGCAGTTTACATAGGTTACATTAGTTGGATCTGCTCTATTTGATTTAACAATTTTGCACTTTCGCTTGGGACAGTGTGTATACAGATTACGAAGGTAAATATAACAGAGAAGTTTTAAATCTGTCCCTTCGACCCAAAAAGGTTTCAATTAAAATTTTCTAAATCTAACAAATGTATTAATGCGTTTCACCTTTTACATCTACCGTCACAATAAGTGGGCTTTGGCTCAATCTCCTCTTAGAGAGGGAAGGACTGAACCTAGAAATATCCCGCTTATGGGTAAGTATAAGTAATACCATGTGTCACTGCAGGACATTAAAATCAAGTATTTGCTATTATTGGTGATCACAAACCCCAACTGCGTATCAAAAAATCCGAAATGTTGTCCGACCTGGGAATTAAAAATTGCCCTGGGAATACATCATAGTTCAAGTACTCAATCATCGGTATCTGTCTAGCAGAATACAAATAAGACATAGGCCAATCAAAACCAAATGAACGCTAGTGCTTATCGCAAACATCACATTGATTTTAATAATACAGCGTGAATCACTCGAAGCGTCCTCGGCTCCCCCGCGACACGGCAGTCCAACGATTCAATTACAACGAACAAGCAACATAACAATGCGGTAATAGATATTCCATTGTATGTGGTACAGTGGCACACACAAGTCAGTTTAAAGACTAACGCTGATGCTAAAACTAATTTTAATGATGTCGCTAAATAAACTAACTAGCTAAATAAAGATACTTAAATCAAGACACAAATCGAAAATTGTAAAACAGGTTTTCTACAAGTGGGTCTATTCTAGTCTTCCTTCCAGTTTTAGGTCAAATAGTCTATCATCACAGTGGGGTGTGACCACAGACCTACTAAAGTTCAAAATTGTAGGAAAAAAAATAATGTGAAATGCTGACCTATTTTTCTTGAGATGTTCAGTATCAAGGTTTGGATAGTATTTTTCACTAATATATTTACAATTTTAGGTGAGAGGCATCCAAATCTACTATACAACTTAAAAAGGTAGAAAATATGCCTATACCTATTAATTTCTAATGCTTTGTTCTCGTTTTATTAAAACTTCATCAGTGTCATCGCATATTCCATCTGTGTGACTAACAACACGTACGCAAGCTTAGTTAAATGAAGTAAAACCGCAATCTGGGATCCGCACTCCATATGATTTCATACCAGGAAAACTATACTGTTGAAAGTAAATAATAAATTGATATTGTTGACAAATTGAAAGAGCTTTGACCAATTTACGAAACAATTGAAGTGAAATTTTCTATTTCAAAAATTTGAAACGAGTATTTTGAAATTAAATTATTTATTTAGAGTCACACAGTAATAAATGAAAAAAATAAAAATAAAATAGAATTAAAAAATGCAAATTGACACAAAAAGGTATCCACTCAGCATTTGTCAGAACACCAAAGGTGTCCCGACGCTGATCTTCCGTGGAAACCTAGAAAAGAGGACACCAAAAAACAACAAACAAGAGAAACAAAATGTATCTACTATACTATTATAATTAGTAAATATCACGATTATGCAACCATGCTTATTGAAGTAGTTAGCAACCCGTTACAGATAAGCGTACCATCTTGTGCGTCTAACTAGTGAATTGTTATTAATTAATCAATAAAAATATCAGCTGTACAATGGTGATAATTTAGATATTAGGGCACAGACCTGGGTGGTATCAAAAAAAGACAGACACAGCAGAAGTCAACCAATTAGCTTCTGCCTTTCTAGGAGATGTTTTATAAATTTAATTTTAAAAGATTTTAAGTATATACTCGTATTGTAAATGTAAAAAATACGAGATTGATTTCATTCAACAAAATAAATATTTGTATTAGACATTGACTAAACGAGAGACAAAAATAAAGGTCCTATAGCTATATACTCGTATATACTCGTATATCACTAGTAGCTATCCACTAAATGTAGAACCCCGACTCCCAACCCCCTAATTTACTATGAGATAAGCAGTATAAACAATTTAAGGGTTTAAGAAAAAATATGATAGTATAGTTTTTTTTTACAAGCTGGGATATGCTTTTGACACTTTAATAATAGTATTTTTCTATAATGCTGGGCAAAATGCTCTCAGCAAACTCACAGAAATGGGACAAGGACTCTGGAAGTTCTTATACACACCGTACATTTACCGCTGTTTAGGCATCTAAAGACGAAAACCTGGACGCCATAACAAGGGCAACTTAGTAATCTAATTTCACGCAACCCATCTTCTACTCTTCCTTAGCGAGCGAAGGTTTCACTTCTTCGAGTTAACCCACAATTTATCCAAAAGCTTATCGTCAAATACGTGTACATTGAGGCTCAGAATCCTGTCCGTGCTCGGGCGTCCATAAATCAAAGTGACGGGAGACCTTTTCAATTAATTCTCGCTTGCGGAGCGAGAAATATTTGCATCAGAATATGTAATCGCCATAACCGGCCATTGTTCGCCATTCTTACGTAAAAAGGGCCAAGAACGGCCCGGTCCGGCATTGTGTGCCCGTGTTTGTCTTATTCGTTTCGTGTGAATGTTCATATTTGATTTTGGCTCATTTCGGACGGTTTGCACAGTCAAGTTTGAGATTGGACGAAGATTTTCCGCTAATTTTCCATTGTGTGTACACTTTGTTTTGTTTGCGTTGTTCGCTTGTTTGTTGGGTCATGATGATGATCTTTTGCTTAATTGTTTTTTTTATATATTCGTCTGAGTCATGAATACAGCATTAACTAAGCAGTCATCGTAGCCACAGGAGAGATACCCGTAGCCCTCAGATCGAGCCCGTAGCCAATGACACCTTGGATATAAATCGCAAAATACCGACTCTCCGAATCTCTTAAGCCATTTGTATTTTTACTAGATTTTCCCTTCCACAAAATTGTTCGCTATATTTCTAAAATATATTAAATTTCCTGGTACACAATGTTTACCGTATATTATTAACCTCTCCATAACATTTTCTTCTTATAACCTCACAAACATTGTGTCTGAAAATAAACAGTTTTTCTTTACAACTTACTAAATCCACGTATTTTGGTAAAAACACATTTGAATCAGTGTAAATAAAATATTCTTACTAAAAATGAAACGAAACAGAATTTTAAAAAGTAAATGAATTTTCAAAATGGCGTCTATTAAGACCAAAATTTTCTTTGGACCAGCCGTTACTACTAACAAGAGCGTACGAACGCTTGGCCGAGCGCTTAATAAGTATCTTGAATTCCTTGAAATCACATCCAATTTTCTTTGGCCTCCGAACACTTCATGTGTTCGCCCGAAATCGCCTAATTCGCATACAACAGAACGGGGTGGAGAGGTCGAATAAAACTGGTGGTGTTATACAGGGGGTCCTAGTTACGAGCGACGATAAACTTTGCGTCTCGTGAAGAGTGAGAGCATTTAAATTGTCGACGCTCGACGCTGCTAACCGTACATTCTTCGTATGGTTAGTACCGTCGGCAAAAAAGTGCTCATAACCACGGCATTCCAACTAAGTGTTTATTGCTAGAAATAGTCAAGAGTAGCATGAAACAAAACGGTTACGTTGCAATTCGGTTTTTATTTTATTTTTTACTCGAATCTACTTTTAATATTTCCTTAAAAACACTGTTGTTAATTACGTCTTATGTAAGTCGTAGTTGTTTTGTTAAATTAATGATTTTTTGTATTATTGAAAAAGTATGACCATATTTAGTGGTCACACGTAAGTAGTAGTAGTTATTGGCCCACTGCTGGGCAGTGTCTACTATCGTTGAAATCAAGTCGTTACTCTTGATGAGTGGCTAATAGGCTTAATCACCACGCTTGGCAAATGCCGATTGGTGATTAAGAACCCGGGCTAAGAATCAAAAAATTAGAAATACTCTTTATCCGACCTGAAAATATGACCCAGGACCTCTGAATATCAGGCGTGAGAGCTTTAGTACTAGGCTATCAAGGCATCAAAACTAAAATAAAATCTAGTCTTTAATATTGAAATCGATTACAGCAATTACAGAGTCTTATTAAAAAAATAGAAGTATCCTCTTCTCAGATATTAACCGAGCCTTAAGGCCCGGAGCGAAATTCCGTCAAACCCCAACCGGGCATATTGGCCCGGACTGACCACGCGACTTAAAACTTAAATTTCGTCAATTTAGAGCCTACTTTTGTATGATGATGTTTAGCTATAAACAAACTAGAGTAAATTTGCTACACTTTAAACACCCAACAACTTTAATTTCTTTGCGTTTTCAATTATTTTTTTTTCAATTTCAACGAATTACGTCATCGGCGCAGATGCTGTCACTTGTTTTGTTCGCGATTTTAAAGGTTAAAATCATCTTCTTCATTTCTCATTCATCAATCTGCTAACCCTACACTCTAAACAAGTATTTTAATCAACAAAATAAATGTAGCAATTAAATAAGTGATTAAGGTGCACTACACCTATCATATGTTACATCGCAAGTGGTGGGTGACTTTAGGGGTAGGCAGCTCCCCTATTTGGGTACCTTCACCCTAGATGGGGACAAAATTAAACATTTTGGGACTCTAACGGGTTACGTGTGCGATGTTCTTAACGCCCGACTGTTGGATATAAAGTTTGACTGGAAGCGTTCCGACGATTGTCGCAACCGCTGTAGTCTAGACAACGCGATATGACTGTGCGCAATACGATAATTTTTGGTTGGTATGGGACTCTTACTAATTTAATGTGATTATTTTCGACTAGCTACTGCTGCTAGACTTTCGTCTTCCCACATAAATAATACAGCCGTCCTAACAAAGGATGCAGTAAGAAAGGACTGCCAGTAAGTAACCTCCTTACTGTATTCTTCGTGAGGATTCTTCATTCATAAACCTAGCAGTAGGACATTTATGGATTGATGATGACTGGATATATTTTTTAAATAACCTAATGGAATTTAAAGCATCACGCCAATACCCATATAAAAATAGCTTAATTATCAACGTTTACCACTTGAAGTTACTAGTTCCTGATCGACCTAAAGTAATTATAAGTTTTATTTGCGGCAATTTATCAAAACATAATTATCACGGACCAGTTGTTATAAGATAAGATAAGATAAGATAAGATAAAAAACGTTTTTGTTTATTTAAATAGACCAACCGGTTCGATTTTACATACAGTCCGTGAAAACTGGTTGATGTCATAACATTACTTTAGTTTTTGGTAAAGCACTGCTGCGGCTTTTGTTTGATTACACTTCTTGTTAACCGCTAGGGAAGGTGCTAAAGACTACGTAAGGCTAGGTAAACTCAATATTTCAGAAACTGTTCAACTAAAAATATTTTCTGACACAGATTATTGTTTTTTTTTTCACTAATTCGTTTCCATTGTTTTCGTGACATTTCCAGACAGTATTTACTTCTACAAAAATTAATGTGTACGCTATATTTGCATGTTCATTTTGCTCGAGAGAATGTTATTAGAAATTCAGATTTTAGTGTGTGTAGGTAGGTACGCTTAGTTTTTATGGCCCTTCGTAATCGTCAGAGGTAGGGTTATAGGCTCATTGTATGGTGGCTTGATTAAACATTGCGTGCGTGGAGAACACGGCGTAAGCCTTTCGGCATTCAAACGTGATCCTGATTAACCTCATTAAAAAGTATTTGCTGATTAAGCAGTATTGAGAGAACAATTGCTAAAGAGGTTTGTAAAGCGAAGTATTGACGGAGAGAAAACTTAAACGATTGCAATGCCATGAGTATACAGTCAGCCTATCGAATGGAAAGAGCAGCCGGGTATGAAACACTCCAAATCCTTCCTAGGTAAAAACGCCTTAAGACGGAGTAAGTTCATATGCGGAGGCAGTAGAAGGCAGGCCCGATTAACCATCGGTGCCTTGACAGGGCACTATGCCACAAAACAAATGCTCCACACAATGCATCTATCAACAAATAACTTGTGTAGGGCATGTGGAGAGGAAACGGAGTCAATGCAGCACCTACTGTGTGACTGCGACTCTCTGGCTAGGAAAAGAATGGGACTCCTGGGGTCGGCTTATCCGAGACCGGAGGACTTCAGGCTCTTCGCTCTTAAGGACGTGGCCAAACTTATGGCATCTATCTTTACAGAGGAAGAAGAGTGAAAGGACGGGGTTGCACAAAAGATCCCGATAGGTCGAAGTGCTACTGCAAGAGGGAAACCTCAGCAAGCCCCACTAAGATAAGATAAGATACAGTCCGCCTATAGAAACTGCGGCACTGAAAAGGCTACAAAATCCAATTTTAATCGTTTTTTTACACCTGAGAGTTTGTTATCCTTTACTATTTCGTAAAATGATCTTTGAAATTTTTAACTAAAAAACCTAATTATTATTAGTTTTATTTGAAAAAAATTATAGAAAATAATTTCATTGGTTATATTTTGCGTCTACTAGATATGCCATCTTTTGTAAATAGAAAGTTGTCAGTTTATGGATGCAAGTCAAAAAAGAGTAAACCCCAGACCTATATCAACGTAGTAAGGGCTATGTGCTCATTCATTAAATGTCAAAAACTTACAGGTAAACTGAACAATATGTAGACAAATTCCGTTTTTATAAAAATGCGGATCAATACAACAATTTCTGATTTTTTCAGATATAACGTACCTACAGGACCGTAGAAACCGGACATTTTGTTACGGTTGACAAAAGAAATAAAGAGTCAAGCAGAATCGCTACATCGCGGTGGGCTCAGACTCAGAGTGGTTGTGTTTTAATTAGTTTTATTACGTCTCGCTCCGCCCGCCCAATGTCAGAGGCGCGAAATTACAGAGCCCCCAATTCTGACCCTATCTGTCCACAAGACCGGACAAAGCCGACTTTAGCCGGTGCAAAACTACCAAATTTAGGAGCACACACTCCCCTATCTCTTCCATCCGCTACGGTACCAACCTAACCCGCCCGCCTATACCCGGGTCCTTCCCAATTATCTGCTCGAATGCATTTTGAATTTATAACTAGCAAATTGTAAGGTTCAATTTGTATGTTGAATATCTTAGGATTAATTGGTCAGTGACCGTAACGATTGTACTAACGATGTATTTAAGTGTTTGATGGGTTGTATTAGATCGTTTAAGGAGTTCATCAAGTTTCTGATCGTTCGATTGGTCTTTATCAGATTACGGACTATTTGGATCTTTAATGTTTTAATTTTTTTTATTCACAACTGGAAGCCAAAAGAGTGTATTTTCAGTATCGTACTGCAGTAAGATAGAAATCTACAGATTTTTTTTTATATATGCCAGCAATTTCTTATTCGATCATCATCAAGGATTCAACATTGCGAAAGTCGTTTAACTTGTTCTAAATTACCCTTAACGCCTTGTCTGCTGCTCAAACAAGATCTTGCATTTAAAATCAATCCAAAAAAAATCTAAAATTAAATTTATAAATGAAAACAATAAAATAAATACTGCCTATTTTAATTAGTATTGTCATTTGTCAGGCTGTGTTTCGTTTCAGCGGCATTTTTATTTATTAATACGGTGGTGCTTAGTTTTTAATCCAAAAAAATGTTATGGGTTCTAACTAGCATAGTCTCTATCACTCGTCAGGCCAATTTGTTATAACAATACCGCTCCTGTCACACTCGGTGCATACAATATGATCCCTTGTTAAGAGGAGCATAAAGCAACCAACGCAGCTTATTAAAACAAATGTCAGCTGTCACTCTTCAAACTCTTTAAATGGCCATCTCCGTTTACAAAACGCAAAAAACGAACCCCATAGGAAAACATGTTCAAGAAAAAGTTAAAGACAATAAAAAATGGTCTTGGAAGCTTTTTTAAAAGTCGATGCATTTAGAGAGTACCTAATTATAAAGTTTGAAGTTTGAAATCTTAAAAAGATGCAAACATTTTGAGTGCGATAATCTAAAATGTTTTGAAAAGCTCGATGGTGAGTATCCTATCTACAAGGAGCTGTTATTTGCATGAACAATAGTTTTCAAGTAATCCACTGCTAGATTAACAATGAACATCTCAGTACAAAAAAAAATACTGTTGCACCTAATAAATAATTTGTGTTTTTAATCCTAAAATTAGAAATGCTCACATAAATCTAAAATAATAACAACGCTGTCATAAACGCAATAGGGTTCAGAATGCAATGCATTTTTCCGTCTTTATATTGAAAATTTAGAACAGTTAAGAGGCGGAAAGTGACCATTCCTAAACCGAAAGGGTTGAAATGCAATAAACAGGCGTCTATCGCGAGGGTTGGCTGTCCGTCTGTAAATTTTTAGCACCAAAGTTTTGTAGCTTCGATGCGTAGGGCCAGTGTTTGTGTAGATCGTAATCTTTTGAAATTGCACAATTAATTCCTATTAGGTTTGCCTGAGACCGTATTACGCTCGAAGAGGGAGAAAATAAACAATCAGTAAATTTTGGATAAATAAAAACCTCTGTTCCTATCTGTTTACTCATCTGCAATTATCCAAATGTTATATCTTGTTTAATCTTACATCAATCTTTACTTAACAAAAAACAAATAGGAAACACAAGACCGCAATATCACTAATATGTTAAGTTAAAATATGAGCAACGATGAAAGTTGCTTACCTAAAAAGATCCTACTCGCACTAGTCATGAAGATTTTAGTTAGAACGTTCAGGGAACCCATCAGCAGGCAACGAGTTCCACTCCTCAGCTGTTCTATAGTTCTGCATTAAAAATAGCAAAGCCTGAAGTCTTTTTTGAAGCAAAGCGCTTTGTACAGTCACGGACATTAAAATGCAAACAATGTAACTCTTAATACAATGGAATAAGAGTCAAAACTAGTCAAAAGTGTTTACATGTTAATAATGCTCATGACTACGTATAGTTGGAATATCAATAACTAGCTGTGCGCCGCGGTTTCACCCGCGTTATTTCCCGTTTTTGCAACATTTTTTATTGCTGCTCCACTTCTATTAGTCATAGCGTGATGTAATAAAACCTATAGCCATCCTCAATAAATGGACTATTCAACACAAAAATATTTTTTCAATTCGAACTAGTATTTCTTGAGATTAGCGCGTTCAAAGAAAACAAACAAACAAACAAACTCTTCAGCTTTATAATATTAGTATAGATATAAGGGTAGTATGCTAACCTGCATCTATATTTTGTTTTATTATACCTTTTTATAATTTAGTTGTAATTAAAACATAAATGTTATTAGTTAAAACGTTATCTTTTTCAAAAGTTACAAATTACACTCTCATAAATATAACATTTTCAAAAAGTAAAATTTAGTATAAGTACCTATCTTCTTAGAAACGTTTAACCAATTTTTAAAGTATCAGTCGTAAAATGCAGATTACTTCAAAATGTCTTTAAGTATTGTCTGTCACACGTGTTTAGCAGACCACCCAGTTGCACACAAAATGACATTTTTTTACGCACTTTTTTCAAGCAATTTCTACAAACATGTGTTTGCGGATAAGAAGCTTATGCTTACAGGTTACGACACGATTACGATTCGATATCGTTACTATTCAATAAAAGTAGTAGAGAATAATTTGCTTAGAAAAATGAAAACTGCGAAGCTTCTCACATCAAAGACAAGCTAGCCAAAATTAGCGTACGTAGCGCGTGCATTTTTAGTAATGATTGAATATTTAAATGATGTGTACACGCATATGTGAAAACGAGCATTGAAAAGTAAATTAATATAACAATAGCTAATAAAAAATTTCTTAAATTTTACAAAATTTTGTTGAATGGCTTACCTTGAATTACATAAAAGACAAAAAAAATTAAATGACAGGAAAGGTCCTGATATAGGTGTTTGAAAGAACATTTGGCTGTTAAAATCATAGTTAAAAAAAACTGTATGGTTGCAGTTTTATTTTATTTGTATTGTTATAATTGAATATAAAGTAACTTTGAAGAATTCTGGGCAAAAATCATTCACCAAAATCGGCAGTTGTAAACCACACACTATTAGACAGGATCGAGTTTAAAGCAGGCCTGATTTATAGCCCCAAGTTACGGTGTCGTGAGACAAGTGGATTCCGTGGCTGCACGTCTGTGCGTGACATCTGAATGTGGCCTGATATTCTTTGACTAGGAACTTCAAGTGTTTGAGTAATTGCGCTACCACTAATGCTTGGCAAAAATTTTTTTAGAATCAAGATTTCAAATTTCTTACACATGCGTTTTTAGATTAGGTAGATAGGTACTTTTACTGTAAAACAGTAAAAAAAACTAAAATATGGCGGTGTTATCGTTTTAAAAGCAAATTAATAAGGCCATACAAAATTGTTTATCCTTCCAATGAAAACCAATAATTTTCTCAGTAGTTTCTCCACGAAGTTTTCCCGCTTTACCAACATCATTCCATGCCCATATTTCGCCTTACGCCATGTGATTACCCCTCTATAGTACCGTTAGTATAATTTTATTATCCAAATGGCTGTAAGATAAGCGTGACCTTCGAGACGCGGAGGAAATGCTCAATGATCATCAATTCAGTTGGACCGTGACGCAATACATTGTTTGACTAAATCTCACGGACTTAGTTGTGTTCTTGATCTGTTTCGTAAGTTGCGTAGAGTTGGACCACACGATGCGTTATCGTGCGTTTAATCCTTCGATCAAACAACGTAACAGTTTAATGTAGAATTCTGAAAGACTAACAAAATAATAGTAGGACTATTCCTTTTATATCTATTATTATTCATATTGTCTTAATTTCACATGGTGGCGAAAATTCTAACAGAATTAGTATTAACTTCGATCTATAGATTGGTTCTGACATGACGATTAACAAAACAATAGTAGGACTATTACTATTAAAAAGTCTGACCTTCATTTCAGGTGGTGGTAAATAACTTAGGAAAATGTTTGACCTGAAATACCCAACTAAAGAGAAACGGAATATCCTTTTGCTAACTGTTGTTATGGCGACAGAGATGGATACTTTTTGTTCATTATCAGGCAACTAAGTCAGAAAAATAACAGGCCCATAGATCTTAGAGACCAATACCCTTTTAACTAACGAATATAACGTAGGTATAACAAATTAATATTTTTTGTTGCTCCGGTGGTGTTGACGAAAAGATGGTGGTAGCTAACTCAATGGAATAAGAACTAGCTGTAGTACAAACTAAACCAAGTACCGACAACATAAGTGCTTCATGCGTTCCAAATAATTTAAAATTAACAATTCACTCACATTTGACATTCTTATATGCACTTTATACCAACTGTTTAGTTTATGTGATGTGATTTTTAAATTTTGATTATTATGCTTTGTGGAAGTTGCTAATCAAAAGTGAAGCCCTCGTCAAAAGAAAGACTTTTATAATATTATTGCATTACTTAGAAAACAAATGATAAATAATAAATCCTCATTATACTGAATGTGTTTACTTTTCTTTGTATATTTAAAAGGCATGACCACACTACACGTTTACTGGGAAAGGACTGTTATGGTCGCCGATAAAGAAAATAATTTTAATATAACAACTGCAAACCTACGCAAGGAGCACACTAAGATTTCTTAGGAACCGTCTACAGAAATCCTTTTTAATAAAATAAACGAGATCGTAACTAAAGAAAGAACGATAATAAACAGAGTATCCTTTTGTCGGATCACTCAGATATCGCCTCATACATACACCCAGTGATAAATCTCCGCGTCCAATTGTCCAAGTGGGTCAACCGATTGTCCTCTACCTATTTACTCTTCTAGTTTTTCCTGTTTCAATTTTCTTTTGTGTCCATTGTATTAAGTTGTTTTGTTATATCTGATTTCGCGAACTATTGCCATGTTTATTCTTGTTCATCTCTGATTTATGAGTTGCGTTATGACGTACGAGAATTGCTTTTCTTCAGCTGATTGTAATTTTTATTGATATTTTCTTCCTTTGTAGTAAGTACTTTCAAAAGTACCCGTATCTAATAGTCTTACATAACAAAAAATAGATAACAATTTAATAATTTTAGGGCTAGTAAAAAATTATTTTTTTATCTGAAGTTGACGCAAACACTACATATTGAAATAAAACACATCCAACAGATATACTCGCGTTGATTAGACCACAGACTATTCAGAGGGTTCGAAATGTAAGAACAAATTACCTGAAATACATATTCTATTCTTTTTTTTAAAAAGTAATCGCGATTAGATTTGTATAATGTGTAAATTTTATAGGTAACGTAAACTATTGCGATATTCTACCAACGTGATTGCCTACTATACCAAAATATATTTCTGAAACCCCAAATTCTGATCCAAATTCCAAAATATAATTATTAAAATAATGTTCATGACTAAGTTGTAACACAACATCCTGACCAACAATTCCCGTGAAGCTCAAAATGGAAACGTCGACATTAATACACTTGAACCAATTCTAATCCAATCAGAGATTCTTTGACAACGTTGCATGCCCCAGATTTGAACGGTCACCTCGAACACTAATCCCCATGGCGTCCTGTGGGAAGGTGCAAAGTACAAGAGACAAGACGCCAGGAATAGTTATGACTATAATGTTTAGTAACAAGTATATTTAAAAGTTTTATGTTAACTGAAACACAAGAAGTACGAGTAACTATAGTATTAGCTATTTCATCGTTTTGTACAAGAATATAATTCGTTATATGGATGTAAACATATATGAGATGTTTCAGTTTAGAAACGTGCGATTAAATTTTACTAATATATTGACTAACATTAACGGTAGATTTATTATTATTATTAACGGGATTATTACCATGTTTTTGATGTGAATGACTATCACACTAATGTAAGTGACTGTAGTTTATAAAGTTATAACATTTACGGTTAAATTATTTTGCGCTTAATATTTTCGGTTTCAAGTACTGTATTTACCAATCACACAACTCAATGAGTACTGTGAATTTACTCCTGAATGTGAAATGATAAAATGTGTCCCAGACGTCGTCGGCGAAATAAATAGAAACTATCTTGTCGCTCGTGACATATTCCAAGAGTCCAGCCCGAACCCACTTCATTCCGCATTAGCCTTGATGGCCTGGATTTCTTGCCTTGAAATTTTGCCGTGACAAAATTAATAGGAACCCCTATTAGTATGCCCTGTCGACCACTGACCCTTACACTGTTCTGGGATTTTCCATCTGTCACGTTTTGATGAGTATTCTAATAATTGGGATTGTCTGCCAGTATTTTGTTGGAATAAGAGGACTGAATGAATAGTAAAACTGAATAGAAAAGTAGCGAACATTACTAGGATACATATTTATTTTTAATGTACCTAATTAACTAAACACGGAAATCGGGCCTTCATGTGAGAAGATCAGACCCTAACCTTCACGCTGGTTCAATGCGGATAGCAACTCTCTTCTTTCGACGGTGTAGTTCGAGATATTTTAATCTAGAAACCCGGTATTACGATTTTTTTCTACACTTTTATCCGTTTTTGTTGTTTTACTTGCAAGATGGTAAGTCACTACACGATCATGCTTCTCTTCATAAAAAATTACAATAAATTGAAAGGTCAAATATCTTTAGATAGATAATGTAAAGATTGGCTATAAATAAACGGACTAGCCGTCTTCCTATCGGGCGGATTCTACTACTCGGCTGCCACAGATATACAACATTTTTTAAAGCATAGGTTAGCCGATAATATCATTTATCCTTTATCCGGAATTCCATGTACCTACCTACACGGCTGCATCGACAAACAACACATTTTATGAAGTACCTCCATGTAGGGCAAACCTTCCCGTTTTTTCTTATCATCCTATAATTTCTGGGGTCCGTTCAGCGAACCCAGAAACGGTAATACAGATCGTACGTGAGATGCTTCGAACCCAATATATAAATTATGACTGAATTTTAAAACAGGTTTCCCCTACCTTCCATTTTATTCCTAACTTGATTATTTTTGAAGCATAAAAAAATGTTACAAGGACAGCCTGGTTGCTGAATATGTGATAACACAAAATCGTCTTAAGACCCTCACAAAATAACATCGCAAATATCTTTGCTACTGTTAATAGTAAAACTTGGATTTAATATTTTTTATTTAACCAATAAATCTGTAATGAAATCATGCAACTACGAGTATTCCATCTAGTTTATTATAATAACACGCTAATATACTTGTAAAAGGTGCAGTACGAAAACATTCACTGCTCGTCTATAATGCGATTTAATAGCAAAATTAGGACGGTTTTCCTTCAATGAAATACGTCAACTGCCAAGTAGTACATTCCAGTGTGTAAGACACGCAGAATAATTAACAATCCAAAATATAACACGACATTACCTTAATTAAATTTTACTCACATTCGGAGATTCAATTAGGACCTAATATTGACATTAGGCTTAGCGAGGCCCACTGCCGCAACCGAAGGATCAACACCTAACATTAGCATAGTTGATTAAAAGGCCTCCCCAGTGCGCTTGTTAACTCGTAAACGTCAGAAGTACAACATATCATAAATCATCTTAAGATTATGGTTCAGTAACAGAAGAATATATAGTGTCGTAACTAAGTAACAACCCTGTGGGACCCCTCTAAATGTCGACCTTACGGCTTGATAATTTAGTTGAATTTGCGCTGAATCCCTTTCAGTTTTGATACCTTTGAAGGGTGAGAGAGAACTTGCAAACGTAGTCGAAAGCCAGCAAGTCCTGAATCAGCATCTAGGTGCTTCTAATATACCAAACTTGCACAAAGTGCCGGGGCGTAAGGTTATGATTTATAGTTCAATTACGAACGGCTCATCGGTTGTTACTGATACAGTTAATTAATAAGTAATTGCTGTGTTCTTCGACTTCGGTCCGTGGAGTATCGGAAGGGTACAGTCATCGATCAACATTAATTGATAGTAGAAATGGTTAGCTTATGATTTCTAAATAAAGCGGAAATGTTTTGATATGGGTAAAGTTACATGACTGTTATTTATTGATTAAATCATTTGGAGAAGACCTTATCACAGAAATAGTTAAGATTTTATAGATATCAATAACAACATCTTAAAAGTAACAATTATATATAAGTTACTTGATTTTGTTTTAAATTTACGTTAAACCTTCCCTTTTATAGAATGAATTTGACTTTAAAAAATTGTGGGTTTCAAGTATTTACGCCATTTCTTACAAAATTATTTTATCACATAATTCATATGAATATTTCATCACCCAAATGATTATTGCACGATACGAAGATTGTCGTATCGACATATTAAATATGGCGGTTTTCGCTTAATTTGGATATGAAACTGATGATACATAATCATACAGTGCAAAAATAACCATATTGCATTGTTGTCTGACCTTTCCATAAAAGGAATATAATGCGAATTTCACATTAACAAGATCATTACATTTTAATGTTATGTGACGAAAGCCTTAATACAATTCATTCTCATTACATCCTCATGTTTAAGATTTAATATCTGTACATAATTTTATAATTATTATTAGCACTGAAAAATAAAAATAAAATTTACTATAGCGATGAGTTATTAAATTTATGGTATTTAACTGTAAAGATGAATCTGCATAGCCAATCGGTTGCAATAACCGTTGGATAGATGGCACTACGGCCGCTTACAGTACGATGAGCATAGTAGCTAATGCTCACCCAACAGACAGGTTATCATCGTCACCAGCTCATTTTACGTCTCTACTGCTGGGGGGAGCCACGTCTGACGTCACGAACCTTCCCTTTGGATGGACACATCACCTCTGTGTTTAAGAGCCTCTGTGGTCTAGTGGCTAAGACCACCGGTTTAAACTCAGAGGTCCCGGGTTCGATTCCCAGCGGTGGGTACATGTATGTTTGTGTACTCGGTTTGGTTGGTGGTAGGGCTTGTTTGTCCGCCTGGCTAGCTACCACAATCCTATCTAAATACATATGTCGCCATAACATCCATGTTTGTAGCATTGTTGTGTTCCGGCAGCTAGAGATAAGATAGGTGCCGCATTAGTTGAGAATCCCGGGTGAAGTGCGCTTCCATCCTTAACATCAGGTGAGATCAAGGCACTTATCATCACTCAACATCAGGTGAGATCAAGGCATTGTGCTTACCCATTAATATAAAAAAACCACACCACTACGATACGGATTGGTGGTTGTTAACGAAGCACGGAGGAGCGCAAGGTAAAACATCCGATGACCGGCCTTCTTAAAAATTGTGTAACTTCAGCAATCGCAGATCGAGCGTGTTAACCACGGTGCAATTAAGCTCATAGGTAGGCTCATAGGATCAAATTAAAAATGTCTCTAGCTAATCTACGCTTCGGAAGATTCTTTCAGCCTTTGGTCCCGGCTGCATTAGCAGTCATTAATAAGCACCAATCCGCAATGGGCCCGCGTGGTGGCTTATGGCCCGTTCCTTCTATATCCATCATCTATATATAGGGAATACGTGTGCACCAGCAATGGGGACATAAAATGAGCTGATGATGATGATTATGACACGCTTCACTGTCTCAAACATCCCATCGCGCACAAAGAAATTTAGTGACTTGTTTCTTTGTCGCACCTCCAAAAGATGGAATAGTCTACCAGCACACGTTTTTCCTCCTTCCTATGACATGGAGTCCTTCAAAAGAGGCGTGAAGAAGCACATTGTGGGCCGACAGAGTGAGGTTAACTGATGTTACGTTTGTTTTCACGCTGCACCAGTTATCTTCGCGTCTGGACTCCATTTCCACTTAACATCAGGTGGGATGGAGTCATTTGCCGAGCTAACTATAAATAAAAGGTGTACTAAATGTGCTGTTAGCGTGCTTGGGTTTATTTTATTACATATTAATTAGCTCATTTTAGTGTTGAAGTTCAATTAATCAAATTGGCTAACTACGAAGAAATATTGGGGAAGTAGTGTGGCGATTCTTCCAGTCTTGAACCATCTACGCTGCCCAATCAATTTTATCTGACCCAAAGTAGGTAGTAATGTTAGGAGCAGTGTAACTCGTTCGGAATCGGTTCAACAAGGGCGCAAACGTATGTTTTTCTACCTTGTTATTGGTCGACTCTCTTACTGCTGTATACGTAGGTAAGATTTTATTTTTACGGAATGATGACACGTTCTTAGATAGTCTCGTCTATAATGGATTATCTACTCGTAGACTGAACGATAGAAAATTAGTTTTAAATTTAAAAAATAATATTTGTTCTATAGTGACCTCGTTTTGGGTTTAAAAATATTTATTTATATACATAATCAATATAAAATAAGTACGAACTAACAGATTTTGTAACGCAACTACCTACAACTCTCACAAATTAATTAAAAATATTAATTATTTTGCAAAATAATTAAAAACTGATAGTATTCAGCGTACGTATAAGATTTCCGCCATTGTAAAAGCTTTTAATACAATATTTCCGCGATGTCCTGTTATTCGACAAAAAAAAATGAACGGGCAAAATCCTTTCAGTTCCGTTCAATTGAGCGTAAAAAAGCGCACACCCCATATTTTATAAATAAGCTGCAAAACCAATAATTATTCCTATACCGTGGGGCTCGCTTTGTTTTAACTACTCCAAAAGACTCCCCTCCACTTTTAACCCCCACTCGAGATGTGATGGCCCTTTAGTATAGTGGTATTAGGTAACCAAGCATTCTATCGTTTGTTTTTGTTAAGGGGCTCAAATTTATTGTTGTAAGCACTTACAACAATAAACACAACTTCTAAGAGGATCTTTTGATAGCGTTATTATTAGAATGTTTGTTTTTTAACACAGTTCCAACTCAGCATATTGTATTTTTAAAAGTAGCTTTGGCAGTTAAAACGGTTTATGGATACACTAGCGGCCCGTCCCTGCTTCGCACGGGTAGACTTTTTTTTATTAAGCCTATGTTACTCAGCGCTAATGTAGCATTCTAATGGTGAAAGAATTTTTTAAATCGGTCCAGTAGTTTTTGAGTTTATTCGTTGCAAACATACACAGATACAAAAATACAAAGGTTTTATCTTTATAATATTAGTATAGATGTGTTTGATTTGTATAATAACTTTTTTGTTTTTAAACGATTGGTAGTAGTCACGAGCATTAATGTATACACTTATCTTATTCTATTGTAATAAGAGTTAAGTACATCGTTTACGTGTTAATGCTCGTATACAAAAAAATATTTTGGAAAGGCTGGATTACCGATGGATGACCAAACTGAATATCTGGAGCTCCGCCGTTTCGGACATCAACGTTGGTCATGGCCGTTTTCGTAAGGTGGAAGTCGTCATAGCTCACTAATCCACATTAGGTCAGCGTGGAAGGCTATAAGCCGATCTGTTAGTTACTCATGTCAGATATAACAACAACAATGGATTTTACTTTGCAAATACACCAAAATGCAAGTTGTCAAGTCATTAAAAATAATTATATTATTTTCAATGGGGACAAATGTAGGCTATTTTCCTTTTTATAAAATGTTTTTGTTTTGTTTATATAATTTTTAACGCAAATTTTGATGCGAAACGAATTACAGAAACACAAATGTTGAAAAAATTTCCACGAGCAGGATTTTAACTTGCACCCTTCTGACATACCTAGTCAGGTGCTCTCCCAATTGAGCTACTATTATGATATGAATGGACGCCTTTGGCTTTCAATAAAATAGTAAATAGTGTTGAATAATTTCGGCGGGCTGGTTAGAACCACGATAGCTCAATTGGGAGAGCACCTGACCCGGTATGTCAGAAGGGTGCAGGTTCAAATCCCGCTCGTGGAAATTTTTATCAACATTTGTGTTTTTGTATTTTCCTTTTCCTTACCTTTCTGAAAATACTCTTTTACATAGGAGTTAAGGCACATTTGCATTATAAAACAATTAAGAACAGAACCTTAACTAAAAAAGGTACCTATTTCCTACATTGTATCCCTCAAGATCACACATAAAAACATTCCGAGAATCATCAAATATTGTAGCCTTATTGCGGTGAATTCGCTTTAAAATAGAATGACGCAAAAGTTTTTATAACCTAACCGTCACATAAACATATTAAGTTTATTCGACAGTTAGCTTTTAGTGTGCCTTTAAACGATATAAGCCGAAAACAGATCGCACCCACTATGTGATATAACTTCAGATTCCTGGAATGGGGGGAGGCATAGATGAGAAGACAAGTTAGTTAATATTAGGCAATATATGGAAAGTGCTCTGTGAAGATATTAGAAAGATATTTATGTATTGTATGTCTTCCGCGCTTTGCATGAGTCAGTAGTGCATAATTGTGATAATTCAATTAGTGTTTCGTGAAATAAGCAAAATTCTAATATAATAATATTATCGCTTCATTTCAGAACAATTCCGCATTTAAATTTATTAAACAAAAATAAAAGCTTATAAAACAATAAAACACACAAAAACCACTGAGATTTGTCTGGTGTGCTAGGGAAGATAATAATCTTAGTACAATAAAACGAATTTTTCAAATTTATATTAAAATTACGTAATAAATAAGTAATAATAATAATAAAATTTAGAAAACAAAAATAAAATAGTTTCTTCAATCCAAGAAAAATAATACAGCAAACTTCCTCTATTAGGTTTGATTTGATTTGAAACTTATTTACTCTGTTTTATCAACGTTTCACCAGAAACAATTGTATTAATTCCTGGACCTACAACCCGCTATGTCTTATACTCTATGAAGAAAACAGGCCCGGCAACTTCGCAAAGTTGTCAAGACAAAGACATTAAGTCCCTAAATTATGAACCTATCTCATTCGGAGCTCTTATCGACTTTTTAGCTATCACGTCATGAGGAGCATGAGTCAATTACGAAATATGTTGATGGGAAAAATGGCTGCCTTTTTACTGGTTATCGTTTACTGGAATTTCAGATAAACTAAGTTTGTGCGGCGATCAGTATTTTTTACGACGTGTCGGGTCCGTTGCATATTTTTTTGTGTTTCTTTGTTTTCAACATAGCTTTATGACGAAGGATGACAGGAATGGAATTAAGAATTGCTCATAAAAATAGTACGGCCCCGCAAAATTTACTGAAAGTAATATTTTGAATTAGTGATCACAAACCTGGGCTATGCATCGAAACATACTGGTATGTCAGACCTAGGAAATGAACCCAGGACCTTCGAGCGCTATGCCACTGGGCCACCGAGGCTTTCGTTGAAGAATAAAGAAACTTAATTTCAACCAGTCTGACATGTTAAAGCTGTTGATAAGATATCACAACATTTCATACGAAACAACGAAAACCGCTAGAAGAAAAAAACTCTCCACTATGAAAACGTAATATTTTTCCAGTCTGTGCCGGGTTTGCAGCAGCGGCCAAAGGTTTCATTGTTCGTAAATGAGTGTTATTCTTTTATTGCCGAGACAAAGGCGGCACTTAGCCTCCAAAGCGAGGCGCCAATATTTATACAACCTTCGCTTGTGCCCTCCTTGAGAGGGTGAGAGCGCACGGTGATGGGAAGTAGCGATTGATTTAAGAGGGGACGTGAACAGGGCCAAGCAGCAGTACTAAAATACTGGTAACATAACTATACATACCGGTAACATTACGGTGCATACCGGTAATATTCGGTACATACCGGTAACATATCGGTAAATATCGGTTTTTTCATAATAATATAAAAATGGGTATCTTGACAATAACCGGTATTTTTACCTTAGAGAATCGGTATTAGTAGCCGCTCCCAGGAAAATGCTCGTAACTGCACTATACATATATCAGAGTCTGTTGGACCGATATACCGATATTCCTAGAACTGGACGTCAGTGCTTCATGGTAGGTTCAAATTCAGTGCATATTTTGACAGCTTTTAGAGTTTGTACACGACTTTTGGGGCAAGCGGCGAGCGACTTTTTATCCCCGGATATATAAAATAAACACTCTGTGACTACATACAGAAAACTAATAAACATGACGGCCGAAACACAAGCAACATGAAAGAACAAAGTTATGTCTAAATTAACAATATTTTCTAGTAAGAATTACGTAAAACATAAAAACTCATAAATATTATTGCATTTTAATTATTTTATTTATTTGATTTACCAACAGCTATTACATTGGAACTTATTCGCTAGTTACATTGTGGTTTCAAACTAATCACAGATGAACACCTCATGCAAATTATAGCAGAAGTAGTCATTAATTACTAAAATTTAAATACTAAAATATAATTATTTTATGTTTTATGTCAATCTAAATTAAATCAATCTCAACATAACATCTAATATGCAAAGTTATTAAATAAGTACTTTTCTGTTTAACATTGCCACTCCCAATTATATTTTTGGGCAAATTTGTAAATATGCCTTCGCACAAACCAATTTCTCGTTCAAAATCGATCACCATAACAACGA
This sequence comes from Eudonia mercurella, assembly GCA_963082485.1. Taxonomy (NCBI): domain Eukaryota; kingdom Metazoa; phylum Arthropoda; class Insecta; order Lepidoptera; family Crambidae; genus Eudonia; species Eudonia mercurella. Next base: position 18,291,252 of record OY720027.1, on the reverse strand, counting down.
TGCTTGAACAACCTTTGACACGAATCAAAGTGAAGATAAAAGCGAAGTGCACACTCGAAATACAAAATCGCTTGACCCAATCAACATGTCTCGACCCCAAGCGACTAAAGAAGCTCTTGATTATATAAGAAACCGTTGGATGCTCCGCTGACGGATGAGGGTAGTTGCAAGTTGTTTCAAGGGGCACTGACACTACGGCTTCTCATGGTTGTTTGTATACAAAACATAGCTACGAGTATCCTCATCAGCTCTTTTTTATATCCCCATTGCTGGGGCACGAGCCTTCCCTGTGGATGGATAGGGAGAACGGGCCATAAACCACCACGCGGGCTCAGTGCGGATCGGTGGTTATTAACGACTGCTAATGCAGCCGGGACCAACATCTTTACGTAACTTCCGAAGCACGGAGGAGTTCCAGATGATACAATTTTGGTCACCCATCCGATGACCGGCCTTTGCGAAAGTTGCTTAACCTCAGCATTCGCAGACCGAGTGCGTTAAACGCTGCGCGAGCTCCTCACGAAAGCTATGAGTATCACGCATTTTTAATTATTTTTTTTCAGGCAAAAAAACAAATAAATAACAAATGACAAATACACGAATGAACCTTTTTAGACTTATTAGCAAAATTCATTTGCTTTTTTCAGCTCAGGCTTCTATAATTAAACTCTTTTAAATGTTACCACGCCATTGCATCGGTCATCATCATACAGGGCGGGAGACCTTGTACCTACTGAGATTACCGGCAAGAGACTCAGTATGGGCATTTCTTCTCTCCCTTTCTTTTAAAGCGTCTACTATTGGAAAATGCGCACTATCATGGGTCACTTTCCATCACAATAAACTTTTACGCTTTTAAGGCTTTTATTTTTATATTTGATTCTAAAAAAATGGTTTCAACAAAGTGTGCCTATATTAAGGCTAAGTTAATTTTCAAACGAGGCTTCTGTGAAATTGAAGCAATTTCTTTTAGAATGCCTAAATGTACCTATAGATTTTAAAAGATGCCTTTTGTTTCTAATTTTAATACTTTTTGAATACCATAAAATTTACGTAATTTGTTTATTCTAAGCGTGAACTAAAGACAGCACTACTTTTAAAACAGGATTTAATCCACGTTTTAGAATAACAGGGATGGATTTGTATTAAAGAATAGTTTTTATACTTAAAACATACTTTTTTAATGTGTAACATCTTTCCGCTCGCTTTCTATATAAGCAATTAGTGGGAGTGATTTCGTGAAATGGGACGGAAGTATGTGTAACAGTGTAATAGGAAGTCGAGGAAGCGCGCAAGCGCGCGCCATTTTGTAAATTTAAAATCAATATTAAGAACATGACATATTATTACTATATGTAACATATTGTGTCATTTGACTATCAAAGGTAATTTTGATATGTCAAATGTCTTCTAATGAGTATTTACTGCATTTATTTTATAGCTATAAAATGATGTAATACCTGACCCATTTTTTTCAGAATATAATGTTAAAATTGCTTATCGCTAAAGTGAGATGTCAAATGTTACACATCATATGCGACTACTGTAAGGCTCGCTCGTTTTTTTTAGGTCGAAGTTGTAGTCCTCACAAAAGTTATGGATTTTATACATGCAATGATTGTATTTTTAATGTTATACCGTATCAAATTCGAACCAAATTAACGGCAGGGGAGAGGCTATACGAGTAGAACAAAAGGTTGTAACCTTTAACAAACAATTGCTTCTAATGCCATGCCATTATGTGTTGCTAAATAAAGAGAAAGTTATTAGCTTCCTGTCAGTAACGTTTTACAAACATCTCTAGGGACATATAAAGAAAATCAACAACTTGCTACATCATAGTAGAGTAAATTAGCTTTCCACGCTTGCTAAATGCGGTTTGAGATCGTAAAACCGAGCTATACATAGAAAAAATCGAATTATTTCGACCGACTTGGGAATTGATCGGGCTGAGGTACCTAGGCTTATTTTACAAACAAAAGTTTTTTTTATTTTTTTTTGGCTTACAGAACTGGTTGCAACGTTATCCGTATTACATATTAAGTATAAGTGATGTGAAAAAAAAAGAACTTAAGCTACATTGCAACCTTCTGGGTGTTAGCACAGCTTGCTCCGATGTATGTTACACATTTAAAGTTCGGTTGCACAAAGTACACTAATAAGAATTAAAAATAAATGAAAAGAAAAACAATCACTAAAAAGATGATAAAAAAAAACTAAACTAGGCACAATAATACGACTACGAATAAACTTAGCTGTTTGTGTAAAGTTTACTTTGAATAAAGGCTTTACTTTTATGTGGCTGAGTGGCAGAGCGCTGGGTCCGACCCAAAGGTCCTGAGTTCAGTTCCTAGGCCGGGCAAAGAATCGAATCGAATTTTTCGATACATGCATAGCCCGGGCTTGTGATCACGAACCCGCGTTTGGCAAGCGAGGTGATTAAGCCAATAACCCATCAATTGTAGCGATGAGTTGATTCCAATGATGGAGGCCTTTGCCCAGCACTGGGATAGAATTTTAGGCTATTTTACTTTCTACTTCTTTATTTATTTAGACATTTTCTAAAACTTAATGCTGACTTTTTCATTAATTAAGACATCGCCAAAATGGACCACCACCCCTCGAGTTAACCCTAACCCTAAAATCATAATTTCCCGTGCCCACGTAATCAGGTGTTAAAACGGAAAATAAAACGCGCGAAATCAGTGGCTTCGTAGGGAAAGGGCCCGGGTGCGTTGACCTCTAGGGCCCCGGGCGGGAATTAGGGGCTCGATGGACTGGACACAACAGATAGCGGTATAATGCATCGTGGTATCAGTAGGTCGTCTAGGAAACGAGAAAATAAAGTTATTGAGAACATCGCTATACTATGAAACGAAATAAAAATATATTTATTAGAACGTAGGTACCTATGTAGCAAAAAATGGGAAAGTGCAAAAATGTATCCTAAAGAGTCTCCTCTCGGCATTTGTTGCAGTGAATAAATCAATACAACGCTGTTCTACCGTAGAGACCATAGTTTTGATTGGACGCGGCGGGCGTCGTGAGTATTATAATCGTAGTATAGTATAATTGAAGAGAAGATAGAAGGAAAGAGAGAAAGAGAGAAGAGAGGAACCAGGAAGAGCTTGTATAGAAAAAACTAAAAAGATGGCGAATGTCGTGTCTTATAAAGAAGTGAAAGATCACCTTGGGATATAGATGAATGGTCTATGTGGTCTTGTGGTTAGACCACCAGTCCTGGACCTAGGGGATTCGGATCTGATTCCCTGTAGGGAGTGTCTATTAACCTGCCATCTGCCGCGAGCACTGATCAGTGCCATAAAAAATTAAAATTCTATTGTGTCTGTATTCACGGTAGATGACAGGTTAAAGCACTAGATATATAGTATAGTAATAATATTTACCTACTGAGGATCTTATCTTTATCTGTCTGTCAACATTGCTACCTAAAACAGTTGTGCAAAACACTGTCTTAGAAAACATGATGGTAGCTCGTCAGGCGGACTTGAAACAAGCCGTACTACCAACCAAACTGTTACCACTTTAATATATAGTATTACATTTTCGAGGAGCTCGATGGCGCAGTGGTTAACGCGCCCGGTCTGCGAGTGCTGAGGTTAAGCAACTTTCGCAAAGGCCGGTCATCGGATGGGTGACCAAAAATTTATCATCTCGAGCTCCTCCGTGCTTGTGCTTCGGAAGGCACGTAAAGCCGTTGGTTCAGCCTGCATTGGCAGTCGTTAACAACCACCAATCCGCAGTGGGCCCGCGTGGTGGTTTATGGCCCGTTCTCCCTACCCATCCATAGGGAAGGCTCGTGCCCCAGCAGTGGGGACATAAAATGAGCTGATGATGATGATGATGACATTTTCAGAGCTATTTTTTCGAATCGAATTCGGGACCTCTTTGTTTGATACCAGCTCTTTAACCACTAGAACACAGGCTTATAAAGTTGTGTATGGAATAGGTAATTATATTATTAAACCGCTTTGAAACTCCATTGACATCCTGTAAGTTAATGACCGATCAGCCTTTAAGAGCAAAGACCAAAACTCTATCGGTACACGGTCATTTTCAACTTTGACATAAAAGCACTTTCAAATAGCTTCGTAATTGGATAGGGTTTCGTATTAATTTGGCTATTCATTTTAAGGTTGATCGGGTGGGTTACTTTTTAACGTCTTCTTTACCGCATCTGTGGTCTATTAGTTAGTTTGGGGGTTAAAGTTAATCGCGTTCGTAGGTTTACCTTTGAGACCCTACACGTGACCCCTGGGTGGTGCTAAATAAGTGACACTGTCTGAGTGGTGGAGCTACGCTGCGTTGCAGTACGAAATGGGCCGGTTCGCCCGGTGTAATATCACCCTCTCACAGAATATCGGCGTGCAACAATGGCATTCGTTGCTGTTGTGTTTCGTCCAGTGAGTGAAAGTACCGGAGGCTATCTCTCACCCCTCCCAATGCCTACTTCCTCCTCAAGATCCAACTCCTTCCTCAAGGCCGGCAACGCATCTGCGATTTCTTTGGATTTGCGGGTGTCCATGGGCGGCGGTGATTACTTTCCATAAGGTGACTCGCCTGCTCGTTTGCCTCCTTATAATATAAAAAAGACCACTGTTCTCTGGCCCAGAGTTCCCTGGTTTGATTCCCAGAGTGGGTTTTATATGTGTTTGTGTACTTGGTTAGGTTGGTGGTAGGGCTTGTTTGTATGCCTGTCTTATCACTATCTTATCTAAATATGTCGTCGTAACATCAATGATGTAGTAGCATTGTCGTATTCCGGCAGCTAGAGATAAGATAGCCAGTGCTTGGTGTCCTGGTGATGCGCGCATCCACCTTCAGCCTTATCATCACTTAACATCAGGTGAGATTAAGCCTATGTGCTTATCCGTAAGGTATAAAAAAGTACGCTATTAGCCAGCATTGTTTCGTCAATGTTTGGGAACAACATCTTGGATTCGAGTCCTCCTGGTGGGTTACTCTTGAAACACAATTGCAATAATCAATTTCCAATCCCAAATCTAAAAAATTCAAATGGCACTCTTAAAAGCGATAATAGCGCTACATTGGAATTAAATTGCGTGGAAATTGAGTGAACAAATTATTATCGAGATTGGGTCTTCCGTAATTGCTAAACTTATCCCAATATCGATACATATTAATCGCATTGGAATTGTATTGAGATTGAGTTTGCGTCAAGAATAGCCTACCTGACCGCTCGGCCAAGACCACTTACGTTGTTTTAGTTCATTGCGTTATGTCTATCACCGTTGACTATGACTGCTGTAGTATAACGCGCAATGAACTAGAAATCCGCTCTTCGCGTCGCGAGACACTTGTGCTCGAGGCTGAGGCTTAGGGCAGTCGTCTTTTGAAAGTTATTATTTCCAATACATTATATCACTATAAATGCAATAAAAAAAAAATTATATTATAATACATTCATAGTTGTAAATACGCAAATTCACTTGAACCCCCAAATTTATCTAAATTAGCCGCACCCAGAGGGTGACTAGGTTATGAAGAGCTTAAAATACATTCAATGTGTTAATTCAAAACTACTGAATATAATGACGTCATTAGATTTTATTATAGTTTGCCAATGACCGCTAAAAGCTAGTGAATATCGTTAAAAGCATATAAAGTTTCATAAATGACAATACTTGTATTGTACCCGGTTTATTTAAATATCAGTTTATTTTGATTTAAAAATAACATCATATTATGTGGGCGGTCTAATGTTTACCTACATCATTAGTGTAATTAGCTTGTGATGCGATCGGACAGATAAACTTGTGAAGTCGTTTATCATTGTGTTATTTTTACATGCCATTTAAATATAGCTTTTGTGTCAAAGATGAAAACATGTTAAAATTATAAAAAACTAAAATTTCACCGGTAGTTTGCAATAAAAGTATATTATTATTATTTTCGGGTGTTCTCATGCGGACGAAGTCGCGAGCGGGCCTCTAGTTTATTGGAAATACAAAATAACAAATTAACGAACCTTACTTTATTTTATTGTTTTTGAATTTCTATTTTGATTTTTAATTCTGATTTTTGATTTAATTTTATTCTGTTAATGTGACATTTTATTGCAAATTGTATGGGTGAAAGTTACCTGAATAAATAAATGAATTATTAATTATTATTATTATTATTATTAACAATACCCTTTCATTGGTAGAGGCAATATATATGCCACCATAATGTGAACCTTATGGAGTTGCAATAGATGCGAAAACCAATGAAAAATATATAATGCTGTACCAGTCAAAGAGTTGTTTGATTATTTTAAATTATTATTTTGCATTAAGAATGCTTAATTGAGGATCGAAACAGAATAAGTTAAAAAAGACGATTTCCCTTAACTTGGGACTAACCTGTTAGATCTTACTTCTTATTGTTTTTATGTTAATGCTTTATTCATCATAACAATAATATATTTCAAAAGAAAATATAAAATTTTTATGGTTCTTAAGTTCTAAAGCTTTTAATTTATTTCCTAATAAGTTTTCATACATTTATTTACTCACGTATTTCTATCGCCGCCTCACAAAAGTCTTACCTGCGAAAGATTAAAAAGTTTCATAAATACAAGAGCAACTTAAAACACTAAAATATCTATAATCTGTAGCGTGAAAAACAAAATGTCCACCGGAGCCGCAAATCCTACTTAAGGAAAAGTTTTAAAACGAGCTTCTAAGCGTTTTGATAAATACTTAAAGCCTTTAATCCTGAGCTCGGGTTTTATCGTCTGACAGGTGAAAGTAACCACAAAGGTCATTATGACGATTCGATGAGGTGGTCCCATTACCATCATCCATCAGTCATATCATATTAAAATGAGATTTTTAATAATCCTGAAGAGCTCCATAGAGCAGCGATAAACGTGCTCGGTCTGCGATTGCTCAAATTATGTTACTTTCGCAGCGGCCGAACATCGGCTGGGTGACCAAAAAAATATTCTCTTGAGCTGGTCCGTCCTTCAGAATGGACGTAAAGCCGTTAGTCCCTGCCGCATTAGCAGTTGTGAACAACCACCAAATAAACAAATACTATAATAATGCTTAATCACCGCTCTTGCCAAATTCGGGTAGGTGAACACAAACTCTAAGTATACAATCAAACAATCCAAAACACACTTTGGCCGAAGAGTTGAACCCAGGACTTCGAGTGTCGGGCCGAGAGCTTTGCTACTTGGCCAAAGAGGCGTTTAGAACTATATTCTCGAGTCTATATCTATACTCGTGGAAAATTCAGGGGTCGTTTATAGCCCGCTCCAGTTTGCTATCTTTTTTGGCAAAAAGGTTGGTATAAAAAGCTCGCGGAGTCTGGCAGGCCAGCTGGTTAGCGGAGCCGTGCCACTAACCCAGATTGAGGCATTTCCATGGAGTGACCTCGGTTTGGTATGCTGATGGATGGGTACTTGTCATTTATTTACCTAATAGCTTTTACCTGCAAATACTTCTGCTGCACGAGATTCAGTACCTTATTTTTAATAAAACCTCTGTGGTTGTGGCGTCATGTACAAAATTCAAAGCAGCGCCATCTTGTGATAAACTTAGGAAACTCATCAAAAATATCTACTCCGATCCTATACAAATCTTACCATAACTGATTTGCCAAATTTAATAAGAACATAACGGCAATCAAATTGCTATTATTATACTATGGTTAAACAGTATACATTATGTACACAATAAACACATATGCCTACATTATGAACAACAATTGAAAAAGGCTATCACAAAAAACAGTACCATTCATATATTGCATATTTTAGTGCATTTTTAGTGCATATTTTAGTAAATATTACATTAACATAAAAGAATTTTCACACATCTCACACACTGGAATAAAAATGCTTCTAATCTAAAAAACATTTTCCATTTACTCATTTTCTTCTGTAATTTAGAAAAGAGCGTGCTTTACATTCCGTTTGCTGTAATTGAATTACAGTTTATGGTTCTGTGTATTGAAGTATTGAATTGGCCTTCTCGACTCTCGCGCCGGGAACGCATGACGCACCACTCAAGGGACCGTATGTTTAACATATGAAAAAGAGCTTGATTGAAATTTTATGCAATTTTTACGCATATTTTAGGACGGTTCGCAATTTCACACCCACCCTAATAAAGTCGTTTGAGAAAGCACTTCGCGTACAAAAATTCACAACAAACGTAGAAAAATATTCTAAGGACAACTCCTTGAGAAAGTCATTTTTAGACTAGACAGCGGCGGGCAGCTCCGACTGGCTTTTGTTTGCTTTAAGTTCAGACTGTTTCTGCATCTTATTCAAGTGGAAACAGTAATAAATTAGCGCAGAATTGCCTGAAAGCAAGCTAACAGTGGCGGGCATAACGAAAACTACCCTATTAAGAAACGGTTGATGTTAAAAATAAATATCGCTACGAGTGTGCGTTCCACATTAACATTTTCATTGTTTCGCCCCCGGGCAAGTTATATTAAACCGTTGAGGGACATTAGAACTTATAGCACTTGAAGGTAAACTTGGCATATACAATTACAAAGTTATTTTTGTATAACGAAACGTACGACTATGCCCCTTATCTGATTTGCGTTAAAGCACACATTTAGACGCCAGGAGTTGTGATAGATGTACCCACACAGTGGTTGTTTCGATGAAGAAAATATCCATTCATATACAAGGGATGCTCCCTCTGGCTTTCCCCTATTCGGTTGTCGACGTAATTTTTTTAATCATGTTTTATACTCGTATTAATTTACTTAACGATGTTCTTAGTTCAGTTTTTTTTTGGATGCGTCGCCGCGTTTTCGATGAATAACGAATAAGTCGAGTACAAAGATAATTTTGCGTTCGACAGTCGAGCGTATATCGTTCGGAAAATTAGATTTCTGATACGAAATTGTTGTCTGCGCACTGAACTTATACAAATGGTCTATTTTGCTGAACAATGTGTTTCGAAATTCTTTTTCTCTTTTGCTTTAGTTTCGAATCGAATGTAACTAACGTGCCTAGACGGAATAAATTTATTTGTTATGGGTTATCTAGAAATGCTGCGTCAATCTTAAATGACTATTTCTATTAAACAAAAATATTCTTCAACTAAGTAAGCAATTTCAGAAAACTAAAAAGGCATAGATGTATTTTTTAACCTTTATCTGACGACCTATAGTCTCTCCGACGTCGTAACTTTTTTTTTCGAAATTCCTTCTAAATTACAGCACGCATCGTGATAACATTTTCTGTACTTTCTTACCAACGCGAGTTTTAGGGGTAGTCGAAACCGTTCGGTTGGTGAGTGCGTAGATGACCGTAATTGCGTCATTAATGTCATCAGTACGGTGTTGATGTACAAAATCTCTATACGTCTCCTGTTCATCACCTTGGTATTTGTGTAGGAAAGCACATAATGCCTCCCTGACGTGACACCAGTTTTTAAGTTGCGTGTTATTTTGCTGAGAGTCTATATTGGGGAATCAGGGGTCAAAAAATTCTGCCGAAATTCGACAACTTTCCACTGGGGTAACGCATGTGCCAGTATTATTAATACTGTTCTCCTGAGTATATTAGTTTTGATATATTTATTTTCATTTTTTAGTTAGTTTATCACGTTCATTGTAACTAACTACCTACCATAACATTTACTTGTGGGGGTTTGTAATTAGCTTTAAGATTTTAAATAGTTCAATATTTTTGTATAAATAGCTGTAAACCGTCCTTGAAAAAATAAAATAAAATATTTGAATTTTTTGCAAATGCAATATCAAAGTTATAGATTTCACTTACTTCCTTCACTTCCAAAATCAGGTAAACTTCAGTTATGTATTTAATGCTGGTTTCTGTCCGCGGTTTAAAAAAAAGGATTGAAGTTCTAAAGAGATTTGGTTAAGGAGGTTACGCCCCTCACATCACCAGCTCATTTTTATGTCCCCACTGCTGGGGCACGAGCATTCCCTATGCATGGATAGGAACAGGTTTAACCGCCACGCGGGCCCAGTACGGATTAGTGATTGTTAACGACTGCTAATACAGCCAGGACCAACAGCTTTACATGCCTTCCGAAGCACGGAGGAGCTTGACATGATACATTTTGGTCACCCATCAAATTACCGGTTTTTGCGAAAGTTGCTTAACCTTAGAAATTGTAGACCGGACACGTTAACCTTTGCGCCATCGAGCGCCTAACAAACCCCCTTACCCCCATACAAACGTACAAATTTAAAAGATCTCTAAAGCCGCAGAAGCAAGATATATCATCACACCTATATCGTCTAGTAGTTTATAATAAAATTTACAATTTTCCTCTATAAAGCGCGTGTTATATATTCTGCCACGGTGCTTTATTCTTTGCTGTTCCCCCAAATTTTTATCTTTCTCATCGAAAATGTTGTCTGCTTGTTTCCGTGGGGTGGTAATGTGATTTTTATTCAATTCAAATTTAAGGTGCACCCGCGCTAATTCGTTGGGACTTAAAAGATTTGGGCTTGGCTTAAGAAATGAGCGGTGGGGAATGACGGCACTAATAAATATTCAAAACATGAAACAGTATAGTTATCAATCTAGTGAATATCAAAATCAAATCATTTATTCAACATAAGCCTTCTCAAGCACATGGACGTCAAAACAATAATTAAAAACTAAAAAAAATAGTTTAGATTAAACCACTGCCCACAATCATCGGCCCACAGATCAAAAAGCCTCAGTAATATTAAGCTGTTTTAAAATTAAATTAAAAAGATGGCTTTTAGATTAGGCGTTCTACAGTTCGACTGAATATTTCGGTACAAAAATAGCGTGGTTATTTCTATGTAACATTTCTAAGTACCTACCTACTAAAAATTGCATGCCCGACTAGGGTAAATTGTTTGTTCCCATTATTATATGCTTAACACTTGCTATGTATTTTATAGAATTTTATGGCAATAAAGTTTATCTTATCTTATCTTATCTTATCTTATCTTATCTTATCTTATCTTATCTTATCTTATCTTTTCTTATCTTATCTTATCTTATCTTATCTTATCTTATCTTATCTCATCTTACTGAATCAACCACTAGTTTAGATTTCTTTTTCTCTAGTATTGGCTGTCTTTGGTATAAAAGAGTTACTTACGCATATTATAAGGTAAGGTCAACTTTGGGCTTGGTAACACTTAAGGATTTTTTTTTGTATTAAGTCACAAACGAGAGATAGGTGGAAGGAGGGAAGGGAGGCCTTTGATCTGCAGTATGAAAGTAGTGGCTGATAATATTAATTATTCAGAAGGCAGTTGTCCTCGATACGGCATGCATTGTGAGGAGGTTCCTGTCCCTGGAGCCCTAACCACCGGTAGCTTAGACCCTGGTCCCGATGCCGGCGGACCCCTTTTTTTTATATTTTTAAATGTTTTATTTATTTTGTTTTTAAAAAATATTTAAATATGTAAATTTATGTAAGAGAGAAAATAAATAAAGAAAATATTAATTATAAGTCTCAATATAAAGTTGTAGAACTACTATAATGATCTCACTGTGTACCGACAGTTAGCGGCAAGATTTCTCAGTAGTTGAAGATTCTGCATGAAGAGTGCTTCCACCTACGGCTTATAATGTTATTAGGTGTTATTTAAACGGTTAGCAAAGTATTCGTATTTTGGTTAGCAAAAAAATGTAATCAGTTAGCTAAAACGGCTAGCTAGGCAGCAGCTTATGGTCAGCAAATATTTCTAAATCAGTCTGCAACTTATATCATTCTGAACAGCAGTCATATGCCGCTCCCCCCTTCTGTGACTGGCGCTCGCTACGCTGCGCTTCGCTCGGGAAAAAAAATTAACTTAACCTAACCAACAGTAAGGATTTCTTATGCTGACCGATTGTATAATTCTGCTGACCAAATAATAATTTTGCGTTACAACTATTTATTTTGTAATACAAATAAATTATTTCCCATTGTTATTTACTATTTTGGTTGAGATCTTTATCTCGTGTGTAAGTGCTTGACCCTTGCAAAGCGCTTTTATTATGTTAGAAATAAAAAGAAATCATAAGTTCAACCTTAGCGATTGTCATTCAAACGACATATATCCAAATGTAACAGTACATTTTCTTGGCATAGTATACAATAATAAAGTATTTTGAAGTTGACATATTATTCAATAAAAATATATACTGATATAATACTTCAAATGGTTTTAGTTGGTACAGCAATTTCATTTAAATATTGCTGTATTACCTATGGTTTAGTTACTGTTTTTATTTAAATGATTAGTAGATAAATAATGGAAAACTAATTAATATTATGTTTATTCGTATTGCTTTTGATAGTTTAAGAACATGTGTTAATATGCAGGTATTCCACTTATGTTTATCTTAGATAACATAAAAGGGAAAAAATTGGTCTACAATTTTTTAAATGTCTTTTATTTGCGGGCTTTGTGAAATATATTTTAAACTGAAATAAGCAGCGCCTTTTTACTACATTCTCTGTATCTAATTTATTATAATTTTAGTTTTGATGTGGGTAGGCTTTAGCCCAACAGTGGTTTTTTTTAGAAAAAGATTGATTTCGCTGATTGGTTGGCGCAAAATGTTTTTTAGAAAAGAGTTTGCTATTGTCTTTGAACGGCTTTTATAGCGTCACCGGACTTTTTTGGTGGCGGCGAGAAACTTCAAGGGTTCCTCAAGCCACCAAGATCACGATCAAAACAACGTCAGAAGGTTTTTAGAGGGAATGGTATCTCGCAAGCGTGCTCCCGCACTCTACTAGATTCTCCGAGTAGTTCGGATCGGATTAGGATGGCCTTTACAGGGTTACAATAGTGGTGTACGTTATACGCAGATGTGTGTCTAAATCAGAGTTTATTCTCTAACTATCCTAACTAATATTATCCAAACTTAATATTATAAATGCGAAAGTGAGTTTGTTTGTTTGTTTCTTTGTTAGTTATTTGTTACGCTTTCACGCGTATACTATTCAACCGATCATCATGAAATTTTGTACACATATTCCCAAAAGTATAATCAAAGACATAGGATACTTATTATTAAAAAAGTGAGTTTGTTTGTTTGTTTGTGTGATACCCTTTCACACGTAAACTATTTAACGATTTGTTTGTATTGTTGTCATAGAAACTGTCAAAGCGATACGAAATCCGCCGGGTCAGCTAGTAAAAAATAATTAAGTCACGTGACCTTATAAAAAAAATGGAGTCGCGTGCTAATTAGCTGATAAAAGATCACCAAACCGCTAATATCTCGTCACTTATCCCTCGGTATTATCGGGAACGCACCGGGCCGAATACTTGAGGTGTTGTTTACCCTTAAGGCGATTTGCTCAAGTATCTGTTAAGACGATAATTAGAAAAGTTTTCCAATTAGTTTAATTTCGTTGTAAGTTTGCGGAGATTTTTGAAGCTTAGTACGTACTGAGAGACGTAGTGGCCATAGAAAGTAACCTAGCCAAGTAGAACTTTGGTGTTAAAGTTATTTATGAATACCAATGTCATTATTATCATGTTGTGATATGTCACACTATTTGACTCTTCGTTTTTAAAAAGAGTTTCTTGATGGCCGCCTTAAGCTTGAAGAGAATAAAGTGAAGGTTTAAGTAACATTATTTAATAGTGTACCCGTATCTTACAGTTTCTCCAGGGCGCTTATCAACTGGCGGGAGCTGAGAGCAAGCCTCTAAAAGTTAGTAGCACGGCTCTTGACCGTGTCGAGGGTCAACTAGGCTCATGTGCCATATCATCATCACGGGAGCCATTGTAGGATCCATTCCTGGATATAGGCCTCTTCCTTTCTTCTCCATTCCTGGCGATCTTGTGCCCGACTCTTCCCGTCATGGCCCCGTGTCATCTGATGTCATCCACCCAGCGCTGCGGTAGAATTCCCCGCCCTCGGGTGTTTGCTCGGGGTCTCCATTCTAGGAGTCTTCGTGTCCATCGGCTAGCATTCATTCTAGCAATGTGTCCTGCCCAAGTCCATGCCAGCCCATGTTAGTAGACAGTTGCCGAAGTAAAGCGGTCACCGAACATAGCCTTACCTAAAACTGAGGGGTGGAAATGGTAGGGGATGAAAACGGGACTTAGTCTATCATATAGGTCAGACCAGATCGTGAATCGAACCATTAATCCATAGCCATGACCGAACTAAACATTTGGTACCTATCCTAAGCATACCTTTTCAAAAGCCGACCTTTCAGCTTAGTCAGAAGACTTGACAAGCACTAAAGAGTTCGCTTTAAATCCCATTTAAAACAGTGTTCTAAAAACGCTTTGCAAGTTCTAACATAGTCGAATTATGAAGTGCACGCACTAGCGCGTTGTGAGTTGACGGGCGACTTTTAAATTTAATTAAAGACAACTTTGGCGCCATGTGCTGCACGGTAAACAGATTACGGTTGCGTCCAGACGGGTGTTTTTATATCGGTTCCGATTCAGTTGTACCGACCGCCACGGAAACACGGTATCGAGGTTCAGAGAGACCATTGTTGATTGAAGTTATTGTAAACATTTAACCTCAATTTGATAGGAGTTACGAGTATTCTTTAAATGATTTTTGCTTACACCTATCAGTATATTCAATTGTAATCCTTAGGACAGTTTTTGTGATTGTTATTGATTATGTCTATCATTTACTGTCAGTCTAGTTTCCGTCTTTTTCTGACTGCACAATACTCCAGACGCACTAGATTGCTTAATATTCTTTATATTTATTGATCTTAATAAAATCGACTAATCTTACTATCGCTCTTATACTGCCACGACTTATTCCCTTGTCTACTTTTACGATAAAGCTGTTAATTTCTTTATCGTTGACTATAACGCGCAATGTGCTAAAAACCCAGTCACCGCGTCGCAAAATGCTCATGCTCACACCTTAGTATTAAAATAACCGTTGACAATCGCCGCTTTCCACCCACCCGTCTACCGACTACACCGACTGCACCTCGCACGCACCGCCTGCAGTTCGCTCGACTTATTGTTCTTTTATTTTAATTTTTCTTCCGCCACGTGCGCTTTTATTAATTCGTACGGTCGTGTCTGCATATGAGTTCGGTTATGAATGTTTGTGCAGATGCGAGGTGAATGAAACGAGAGTTTGCGAGAGCGCGGCAGACGGGGCTGTTGTTAATACGGATGTGACTTTTTAAAAGGCATAGGCACAGGTGTCATTGTACACTGTATCTACGCATTTTTGAGACTTTCTGCTTAAGTAATATTGTGGTGTGATTGAAATGTTATTATAAAATTAATAAAAACTACATATATTCCCAATGGTTCTTCAAGCACATGCGATCCTTTGGACGGGTTTTTTTAATTGATTGCCAGAGCGGTAGTACATTTTAATTATCTCGTTGTTTTTGTTTTGTTAATCATTGTTTTTATATAAAAAAGCTTTGATATTTTAAGGGATACTTTAGCGGACCATCATATTTGATATACATTACGTTCAACACTTCATTCTTCGTTTTACCACGGACCTGGTAGATATGGTTTAAAGTGTCAGGATGAAAAAGAAACACGGGTAGGTTCGTATACAGTGTTTCGTTCCATGATTAGTACAACTGATTTTTGGCTCGCCATCCTTATAACCTCGTTACCCAGTTTCATTTCATCAAAGCACGTGAATCACAAAGCTCAAAGCAGGCTGATCCAGACGAATTATTGGAACATAACAAAATATGACCGCAGGCCGCACCTCCATAAATCGCTTTACATCTGCCATAAAGTAATGAGATTTAACCCTCCCATTCGCATTTACGACATACCCGCGCCCTCGGAATAGATCAAAATATATACATTTTTTTTCTAGAGATCTCTGATTGTGTACGGAAATTTAATAAAGACGGGCACGGCGCGTCTTTGAAAAAACGACATAAACTATTTGCTTACAACTATTTTTCGTATCTTAGGTATGTAATGAGTATCGGAGCTTTCTTTTTACATCATAAACTGTGGTTTTACGTCTTTTTAATAATAATAATGGAAAAGATATATCGTCATATCTAACGAATAGGGTTGTAATTGCAAAGCAGAAAGTTTTCAATACAAGCGTTTTTGTGTTTGTTTAAAAAATCTGAATATTGTGATGAGTCACAATATCCCGATGTCAACATGTACCATGTAAATAGGCCTTAACCCAGCAGTGAGGTGTTTATAAACATAATTATGGCGATATTATGATGATGATAGGATGACAATGATGCCTGAACAAAAGTAAAGTAAAGTATCAGTTTCTCTTACGTATTATTAACTTTTTAACATTATTTTATTTGCAACCATTCCTACGATTACCAACTAAAAATATTTCAATATTTCCTAGCACTAGACATTTAAAACTCGTATCTAGTTTGTTATTTACAACCGCGAAAGGTCGAAGCACCCTCCCGTGTGTACTCACTTCTCATCTTTTTAGTACAATCCTACAAAAGTTGATTGACGTATTTGGGAAGGGGATTCCTTTCTGCAGAATTTGTTTAGAGCTGAATGGTACGAGGAATATTATGGAATGCCGTCGGTGTCCATTCAAAGATATCCACTCTATGCCATCAAGAGATTAATTCCACTTAATTGGATGAGCGACAGTCGATGGATTGAAGTGATTTGTTAAAAATATACAATATTTTTTTTATTTGTACCTATTTGTGTATTGTTGGAAGTCTTTTGGAACGAGATATTATATCTTAATTTTTTATGTTGTTTTCTACAGTTATCGCGTTCACTACACGTTCTATTTCTATCTACGCTAACAGAACAAATTTTGTTTGTTTGTGTGTTCTCTCCATATCCTATTTATGATATTTCTGTAACCATTCAAAGTCAATTCATTTAGTCAATATAAGCCTTTACAGGCATATATTATCACCAATAGTTTTGGCGATATACTATCATCATCAGCTCATTTACGTCCTTCACTGCTGGGGCACGAGCCTTCCCTATGGATGGATAGGGAAAACGGGCCATAAACCACCACACGGGCCCAGTGCGGTTTGGTGGTTGTTAACGACTGCTAATACAGCCGGGACCAACGGCTTAACGTGCCTTCCGAAGCACAAAAGAGCTCAAGATGATACATTTTTGGTCACCCATCCGATGACCGGCCTTTGCGAAAATTGCTTAACCTCAGCACTCGCAGACCGGGCGCGTTAACCACTGCGCTATCAAGCTCCTCCGATATACTTTATCAATTATTAATAAACTAAAATTTAGGTTAATCAAACTAATGAATTTACCACCAGCTCAAATTTTGGCAGAGTCTTCGAAAGCTGGCAAGAAACTCTGGAGGCTTTTTTCTTTCTATCTTTAAAACCAATTATAAAATAAACTAGTACAATTTTGTACTCATTAATAATAATATATAAACCAGTGCAGAGCAGAGTTTGATGACCGATTATCAAAATGCTACACTTTTCTGAGTAATTCAATTATATTTAATCTCGGTCACATACAACCTTCTCTTTCTACCTAGTATTGTCCTGACTAGGCCTCGTTTCTTGCTCTATTTTTTTCGCATTGCCTAGTCTTCGGTATTTTTTTTATTAATGGGTAAGAACAATGCCTTGATCTCACCTGATGTTAAGTGATGATAAGGTCAATGATGGAAGCGCACTTCACCCGGGGTCCCCAACTAGTGAGGCACTGGCTATCTTATCTCTGGCTGCTGGAACACGACATTGCTACAAACATTGATGTTATGGCGACATATTTAGATAAGTTGGTGGTAGCTAGCCAGGCGGATAAACAAGCCCTACCACCAACCAAAATGAGTACACAAACATGTACCCCCCGCTGGGAATCAAACCCGGGACCTCTAGGTCTAAGCCGGTGGTCTTAGCCACTAGATCATAGAGGCGGTTAAAGTTCGGTAATCTCATCAGTGAGATCGTTCTCTCCCATTATCTGCTCCCACGATATCTAGTCAGCGCTTTTTTGGCCCTACCTCGAGATCTAGGACCTTGAACAGTCTAGGTATACTAACATTGTCTGAGGGCCTGTGGTTACCGTCGGAGACGATTTTCTATCAATCTTTTCTTTGTCAAAATACAATGTTACAGATAAACATACCTATGTATTTAAATGACACATTTTCCACATACAAAATGTGTACATCTAAAAAGACCAAACAAGAAGCACTGAAGCCACAAGTGAATTAATAAAATATCTTATGTCATCACTTAAGTTTAATGAACGGTGGCAGATGGTGGGCCGTTCGCTCATAAAGTCACATCGAATGCAGTAAATCAACACACAGTTGCTATTCAAATATTTATATGGAGCGATAAAACGGTTACCACCGGTCACATCTTAATTTCCATGCCATAAACTGGTTGCGTAGATATTATATTCGAAGTAGAAGAGCAAACATTTTATAATCATTAATTTATGACATTGCTCAACGACATGATTTTAGTGTTATTTATCCGCATCGTGGAAGCGGTTCGCTTTTATCTCACCTGATGGCAAGTGATAATAAGATAGAAAGGAGGAGGGTTCTTCACCTGGTTCCTACTGAAGAACTGAATCTGACTGAATAAATGACCGGCAACTTTCGGAACACAATATTGCTATTAACATAGCTATTGATATTAAAGCGATTACAAAAAATGTTGGTAGCTCAACAGGCGTACTTAAAACGGGCTCTACCACGATACCAAACAAAAACATTACCTTTCATCGGGAATCGAACCACCTTGGGTCTGAGACCGGTAGTGAAATCGCGTTGCGTCAAGATTTTGGGCAATTAATTTAAGTACGACATAACAATAACAGCTAACTATCGCAGCATCACTTAAACCGGCTCCGACGGAAGATCAGCGCTAACCTCAAGGCTAGCTAGCATTTTGCTGAGTCGGAACCGTTTTGGGGACTCTCCTATCTTTTTCCCATTTTTATCTGTATGTTTGAACTGTTCTGTCCCAAATTTTATTTTCATTTTCAATAATAATAGCTGCCTGGACTTATTACACTGTTTTAATTATAAATAAATAAATTTTTACCTATGCATTATCGCATAACCCTTACATTCACAAAATGTTAACAAGATATCAGATCAAACGCAAAAAACATGAGAATTAACAAACGGATGGGAGACAAAGATCACGCAGAAATATATAAAGAAAACCTCTATGTACTTTAGACTGTATTACAAAAAAAGAAAATATATTATGGACCATACATTGTACGAGTATATGAACACTTTCAACGTACTGGCCATTTTAAGTACAGCCTCGGTGGCGCCTGAACAATTCAAATGTTGTTTGTCGAGTCGTAAATTCATAAAGCGACAGATTTTATAGCGCCAAACTCTTCCGGAGATGGTCAGATAAACGTGCCTATGAGTGGCATACAAATTAGCGTTTTACGAGAGTAAGTCGCTTTAAAATTTTCTTTTTTATCGCTCTTGTTGTGTGAGGTGTTAAAAACTATTAACACGCTGCTTATTATGAAACAACTAACTTTTTGCAGATCTTTAAAGGTAGCTATTTAAATTATTTTTTGATATTGTTACAAAATTCTGGATCATAATTTTACATAAATTTCAAAATAATATTGGTTGGGTACACAAGTAATAACAAAAATACCTTATTATTATATTATTATAGCTTAGATCTTCTTTTTTCTTCTTCATTCCATCAATTTCGGTTTCAATCAAATTCAATCTCGGTTTTTATCTTTCAGGGCATTGTTGGGGCTGCCGCGATACTTCCAGCTTGTTTGCGTACACAAAGGTTGACATTTTCCCGACAGTCATTCGTATAAAAGCAGGCTCACTTTTGAAGCGAGTTCGCGGCAGCAGTAACAACGTCCTGCTAGCAATCGCCGATAGTGGGGACTGTCCATTTATCGAGCACTTGTGCCAAATTACGAACTCAAAATTTAAAATTATTTATTAAGTACTAACATAGGTGATAGATAAGTCTCTTTGTTACTAACATTAAATGGACTTGATGTTGCCTGATAAATAAACATTTTTATTTTTATTTTATAAATTTTTATCTTCTTTCTGCAGCTCCAGAAACCGGTCTACAGTATTCAAAATTGATTAGTAAGTACATCAAACTTTTCGATTGCAATGTAATGTAAAAACAGTAACTTTGTTATTTTATTCGTTACAAGTATGTACTCAGTCTTCAACTCACTTGAAGGACGAAGGTAAAAGTGCACCTCACCCGATATTCTCAAGTACTGAGGATCTGGCGATCTTATCACTAGCTGCCAGAACACAACAATGCTACAAACTTTGACGTTATGGCGACAGATAGATAAGATGGTGGTAGCTAGCCAGGCGAACAAACAAGCCCTACCACCAACCAAACCGAGTACACATACATGTACCCCCCGCAAGAATCGAGCCCGGGACCTTAGGATCTAAGAGCGGTAGTCTTAACCAACTTGATCACAGTTTAAATTATTATATGCTCTATGCACCTGTAACAAGACTTAATCAATTAAAAAAATATATACCTTTTTTTTTTCAACATTTGTGTTTTTGTAATTAGTTCGCAACAAAATTTGCGTTAAAAATTATTTGAACATTTTATAAATTGCTTGCTTACTTCTTAACTGATCTTTAATATTTGTAAAAATATTATGATCGGATGTTAATGACGGTAGTTGTTGACATTGAATGCGCCTTTGGCTTTTAAAGTAAAAAGTGTTGAATAATTTCGGCGGGCTGGTTAGAACCACGATAGCTCAATTGGAATAGCACCTGACCCGGTATGTCAGAACGGTGCAAGTTCAAATCCTGCTGGTAGAATTTTTTTTTTCCAACATTGGGTTTTTTATATACCTATTGTTAATATTATTACTAGCAATAGCAAATGGGTCATCTAAAATTTCTAAACCATAAATACTTCTTGGTGCGTACATATTATAACACTTGACCGTTCAACATTGAAGTTTCCCTTCATCAGAATTCCATACTCAAACATTTGCTTGATTGAAAGGTAAATCCCTCACAACAGGGCTACATTTACGCTTGAATTGAACGTATTTGTTGCGATGGAAAACTTTTCGCCCTCAGGTGGGTTCGAAGAAATCCTTTAAAACTTTCATGTAAATAAGTGAACACTTTTGGAGGGGAGTCACCCGTGCGCGAATGCAGCACATTCGATTGATAAATAATAATATTATGTATGCGATTTAGGCGTGGAGTTTCCACGGGAGCTCGGGGTGGCTGGCTATCCGTATACATATTTCTGCCGCCAAGCAGCAGTGTTCTGCGTCGCTATTTTAAAAGCTTTTATTGAACTTGCAATGTATGTATGTAATTTGATCGGGTGGAATCTTGCAACTCAATTTTGAAGCAGATATCTTCAACTGATTGTTCTGAAATTTTGTATACATATTCAGTTTGGATGACAATGCATTGTTAACTGTGTGACGTCATTCTAAATCCAACATGGCGCGCCATGGCGGCCCAAGACGGCGGACTAATTATTTTTAGTAAAAAATAAATTAAAAGTATAAACCTTTTTAAAAGACAAGCTTTTATTTAAATGCGCTAAAAAGAAAAAAAATAAACTTTTACTATCAACTTATAACGTCATTACACAATTTTTCTATATAAATAAAAATGAATTACGCGCATAACTTTCGATCGACTGCACAAAATTGTTTTTTTTTGTGTTTGTTATAGTCGGGACAAGGTTTGTACAAAAGAAAATTAAAAGAAAAATTTTTTTTTTTGCGTTCAGTAATTTGTCTCGCGACAACCTTTTTATCAAAAGCTTTAAAGTAAAAGTTTATTCTATTGATTCGCATCGCTAACGGCTGGCCAGTTCAATGGAGTTTGCTTTAGTGATTATTATTTATTTATTTCACAACCATAATTCACAGTGTATGTATTACTTATAAATAGGATAATTATGGACCCCGCAGGGGCACGAAAATTAAATATAAGAGAGGAAGCGCTTTTAATGATTATAATAGAGTATTAAATATTTTTATGTTTGTTGTGTATTGAATATATAATAATTTACTTTAACTTAGCATTAAGATATTCATCTAAATCATAATAGCTTTTAGAATTAAATAGTTTCTTTACTTTATTTATAAATATATTGTCGTTTTTTCCTTCTATCCATTCCTTTGGAAGCTTTTTATATGTTTTTATTGATTGAATAAATGTGTTTGATGAGTTTAGTTAAAGCCGGGTAGTTACTTAGAATATTTACTCTGTACTTCTTCACGTTTTGTGTAAAAGAAGAAAATGAAAAAAAAAAAGTATTTATTAGTTTTTAAAAAATATCACGAAATTCGGTTTAGATGCACTAATTAATGAAGGGTTTTGCCACTCGGCAACAGAAAGGTTAAACCGAAATGCGTCGCATCGGAAAAACATCGATATTTTTCTATACGAACATCCTTAATTTAATGCGAAGCCTATATTTTTATTAAAATTAACTGTTATTCTTGTTACTTATAAAACATTTAACTGCGTTCCATACGCCTGATGCATGTGAGAGTCAATTTTGCTGCACAATAATTATGACCAACATAAAGTTTTTATTGATATCCTTGTTGAGTCATGATTTCACTTTAAACCCTTGTAACGTTTTATGTTCACATTTGTAATATAATGGACGGATTATAATTACTTTCTCGCTTCCACCATCACCTTTTTTATGCCCCCACAGCTGGGCCACGAGCCTTCCCTATGTATGGACACACCACACAGAACGGGCCATAAATCACCACACAAGCGGATTTATGGATTGGTGGTTATGATGACCATAATCAACAACATTAACAGTGTTAGTCAAAACATACTCTAATCACAAAACAGAAAGTATGTTGAATATGATGCCATAATTATTAACATATAATTTTACGCAAATATTGTTGCGAACAAATTACAATCTGAAAAAAGACAAAGTGTTGAAAAAATTCCACGAGCGTGACTCAATCCAACTCGCCGAAATTAATCAACACTATCTACTTTTATTCTGTAAGCCAAAGGAGCCCTATTCAATGTCAACAACTACGTCATCAACATCCGATGTCAATATTTTTACAAATATTTGTAAGAAACACCTTTACCCTATAGTATTATTATTAATTTAATTATTAATATTAGCACAATAACACTCACATTCTTTTAAAAGGTGTATTTCTCCCAACAACCAGTACAGCTCTTAATCAACCGTCCACCACGAACGCCCAAGCCAAAGGACCGTCATCTAGTGACTCGATTCGCCATGTTATTTTCCCGCCATTTGTTCCCGCCAAAATTCAGTGTTGCCAGTGAAATAAAAACATTGAGTTATTTCGGATACGATCGTAGGTATCAATAAATTGAGATATAAGTTACTAAATTATTAATCAACCTAACATATTGATTATTAATGTTGCCATAACATTAATTTTTGTAGCGTTGTTGTGTTCAGTCAGCTAGAGATAAGATAGCCAGTGCCTTAGTAGTTGACGATCCCGGGTGAAGTGCGCCTCCACCTTTGGCCTTATCATCACTTAACATCAGGTGATACGAAGGCCAAGTGCTTACTCGTATGATATGTAAAAAGTAAATAAGTAATGTAAGAAGCCTAGAAACTGTCTCACTACTGAGCAAATGCCTCCAACATTACAATAAAGTCATCCCTAGCCTACAATTGATATGTACGTACAGGTTGCCAAATGTGGGTCGGTGATCACCAGTGATCGGAGTAGGTAGCATTTTTTTGTATTTGCGATACGTTGTATTAATATGGACATTCCCGAAATATTGTCGATAAATAATTTGAATGCTGTAGAAAGAGACAAAACAGGTGCGTTCCTCTAGCGGCGGAGCCCGCTATTGTATTCTTTTGTTTCCAAAGGCCGTGTTGCGCGGCAAAATCGTACGGCAACATCGCGCGTGTGCGCAATGGAAATTGGCAACGCTAATGTAAGTTTGACAACATTCAAAGTTTCACTTAGAATCTCGCGGAATGTCCATATTAACATCAACGTTTACGGTCAATGAACCAAAATAGCTCTACCTACTTCGATCACTGGTGATCACGAAGCCGGGTTATGCATCGGATAAGCCTTCACTTCGTAAGACCTAGGAATTGAATCCAGGAGCTACGGACCGGTGGGCGCTTAACCACTCGGCCGACGAGGCGTCACATATAATAGTATGTTTTTAAATGTGTAGTTTATTCTGACCGCATTATAATACGTTGTATCAATTTGATGCAGACAGTTCGTACATAATACTTACCAGAAATGCCTTTTTAAATCGTCAACACTCGTATAACTTTATCCAACATAAATTTACTCATTTCGATTAAAGGTGATCACCTCATAAATTCGTCTTATTATTATCGTGGGCAGGCCCTAACCAATATAAATGTAACATTAATATTTTTATTACAGAACATATGCACCGCATTGAATGCGAATATCCACGAGTTTTAAGTGTCTGATAATTTGTTGGAAAGTGAAGTTTTTTATTACTTAACATTATAAATTCGTTCACCAAGTTCGCCGCAATACTGATGGTTACTGATAGTAAGTACTAGCTACTGATGGCTACTGATAGCTATTCATAGATACTGTTAGCTATTGATAGGTAATGATAAGTACCTACTGATAGCTAATGATAGTTACTGATTACTTATAATTTTGCCTTCGGAAGAGCTCGTTAACGAAACGGATTGCAAGCTTGAGTTGTGATTATGCAAGTTAAGTAACTTTGGCTATGTTGGGACACCGAATAGATAACAAAACAAAAAAACTTTAACTCCTCCTTGCTTGGGAAATCAAATTAAGCCAATTGTTCCGTTTCTTGTGGCAATTGGCATTTTTTAAAATGGCATTTGTTAGAAAAATCTCACCAAGCTGCATTGTACCAGATTTTGCAAGCAAAATTCGCAAGATCTGTCCACCGGATTGGTGACTGAAATAAACAATTCCTCCCTGCTTTGGCAGATAATTTAAGCTTGAAGGCTGATGACGAATTGAATGACGCTACCATGTTCTTCACACAGGGAGCAATCACCGGCACCATATTGATTTCGTGAGAATCTAGCGTTGTATCGCCGTCAGATTAAGTTACATCTCAAAATTATATTAAGGCGAAGTTCCGAAAACTGCGCTCATTTAATTTAATTAAGAGGTCTTTTTTCATCGGAAAATAAAATGTTTGTTGTCTTAACGAGGTTATATTTTAACCACAGTTCAAAACAACGTCAAAATTTAGGGCACTGAGACACAATTATCGTAGGCGTTCTTAAATAGATTAAGACTAAGAATTTCTTAAAAAGTTCTTAAAAAGATTAAGACTTGTAAGTACATTAAATTTTAATGTATCATGTGTAAAATCAGGTTTTATCAATTAAATAAATCTTTATCACGTTATCTTTTCTTTTTGTTATTAATGTTTTTTTATTTATTACAGGTCAGCGCTTATGACCTTCATTTCAACTGATGATGACCGAAGGTGGAAGGTCACTTCACTGGGCATCCTTAGTTACTCGGCGTACTGAATTAAAATATATTATGTCCAAGATAAATAACAAAAATGGCAAACTTACTATCAGAAGAAAATAGAACTAACGATATTCTGTGCTAACGACTAAAGTGGGAGAAAATACGTACCACCTCAAAATGTGTAACATAAAAAATGTATTCTCAAACAGCGAACGCAAACCCTTAACATGGAGGTCAAAACGCCGTAAGTAATTGATAGGACTTTTGTATAGAATATTTGTGGTTTCCGACTCAGCTCCGTCGTGTTATAGTTACAAATAGTCAGATCTGAAGCACAGATAATGTTACCGGAGATTTTTGTTCGGGGCCACTCCATTTCACGGCCTTTAGTATGTTTGGGAACTGTTCTGTCCATTCCATTATGTTGAGATGTGCGATAATTAATGCATTAACATATTTTTGTAAGTGTGGTTTTGTACTATTTGAAAAAGATGAGACAGTAACTTTTTCTGTGGTCTAGTTGGTATCACCGGTCTCAGTGGCACATTCAGATTGATTAATTGTAAGTGGAGGTAGCATGGAGGAGGCCTATGCCCAGTATAGCGTGATGCTATATCTTATCTTATCTTATCTTATCTTAGTGGGGCCTGCTGAGGTTTCCCTCTTGCAGTAACACTTCGACCCATCGGGATCTTTTGTGCAACCCCGTCTTTTCACTCTTCTTCCTCTGTAAAGATAGATGCCATAAGTTTGGCCACGTCCTTAAGAGCGAAGAGCCTGTAGTCCTCTGGTTTCGGATAAGCTGACCCCAGGAGTCCCATTCTTTTCCTAGCCAGAGAGTCACAGTCACACAGTAGGTGCTGCATTGACTCCGTTTCCTCTCCACATGCCCTGCTCTGATGCTATATTAACGTGAGTCAAATAATAAGACGAGACTTGTTGAATGAATAAATGACTGATTTATTTACGATATTCTAGGCGTATATACAGATTTATAAACAAAGACATGTATATTTATCTAGTGGGGGAAGTGTTCATTTAGCATAACAATATTTATTTTATATTTGGCATAATTTACATTATTAATAGGAAGTGTGTTTCGGCACCTTTGCCGGTACGTTTTTGCTATAGATATTTGCTATGGCTTTCGTCATACCCAGCATTGGGTATATATGGGCTGAAAATGATGACGATGATGAAGAAGTAGAGGTAGGTAGGCTGGGTAGCATGGCTTGTTTAAGTCTGCCAGATAGCTTTTTCCATTGTGCTACGACATGGAATATTTTAATCTCTTAATTCTCAGATATCTGATAAGTCTCAGATAGCCTATCTGATAACTTTCAGATAGTTTATCTGATGAGTCTGAGATAGCTTTTCTGATAAGTCTCTGATATGAAAGCGAAATACGGTTGGAATATAGAATTTTTTTTAAAGTTATTATGAACTAGGCAGAGGGAATCGAAACGTCACTCTAAAATAATATTCTTAAATACAATTGACCGTGATTAGCTTCGTACTTATACGGTTTGTCATTTTTAGTGGTCAATGTGGTGTTTTAGCGTAAAATAAAACAAGGCCATGTTACGGAAAGAATCTTATTCTAGTATTTTCATGGTTTTCCTACGTGGTGTTATCGTAAATAAAATGTTAGTACAATTCACATCAAATACAGAGCCGTGAAACTAATTCAATCACTATAAAATTTTACACAAAAGTTATATGCAAACCACACATTTTTTACCTCGAAACGGCATAGACAAAATCATCAAGTTAATGCAATCAATCAATGGTGGACGCCAGTGTGCGTCGCCGGCGCGTCATCCGCTGAATGTCGTTCCTACAAATCATGTTTGCCGATCGCCCGTACAATGGCGGGGCAGACTGTCAATAATCGTGTAGTGCACCCCACTAATTGCGGTGACGTGTTTGGTGCGTTTACCCTAAAAACTGAAATCTGTATTTTTGCTATCTATATATTAATACGAGAAGCAAAACTTTGTACCCCTTCTTACGAAAATTGCGAGGACGGAGGAGTATGAAATTTAGTTTATATAAAGAAGGATTGCAGAATGTTAATATTTTTTTTAAATTATGCATAAAAAATACATTAAATCAATAAAACAAACATTACACACACTATCGTGTATTTGACACACACGCATATATACTCTTTTCAAAAATTTCAAAAATGGAAGAGGAACGGCTGAAATCTGTCAATGCCAATCCAAACTCACATTCTACCTTTTTTAATTTTTCATTGCTTAGGATACAATCCGTGCAACCTTAATAAAATTACGGTCGAATTCGCCCACTGGGCGACCACTAGTTCAAATAAATCACTGAAGTCTAATATAGTAGGTTTATTGGTGTCACCAATAATGTATGGTAGGTTTTATGATTGTTTTTTAATTTTACTGATATACACTTTACACTTTTTTATTTTAATATTTAGTCTCTTAATAAATTAAAAAATATATGTATATGAAAAGTAAAGGTCGATATGTTTTAATAAATGACGCCCTGAGAACAAAAATAATCCACTAAGATGTACTCTAACATAGGTGATCTAAGCGGAATACTTCGAGAAGATCGGGCTCTGTAGCAATTATTGGAAGATTACTTGTGCCCAACAGTGGGCAGATACGGACTGATTATGATGATGATGATGGTAATAAAGTATTACGATTGTGGCCATGTTTGGATGTCTTTGAATTTCCAATATTTTTGATTATTTACAGATATGTTGCAAAAAAAATATATAAATATTATGCACAATCTTTTATAATCCACTCACGTAAACTTTGCAAACGTTAAACGAGAATTTATCGCTATCAAGTCCACACGACTATTCATTCGTCATTCTAACGCGTTCAAACGAAGCACCCCGATTCACCTGTTAGTAAGTAGGTATCTCGATGACTCGGCGGAAGGCATTCACGCGCCGCACGAGTCATTCCGGTGTTGGCAACCGGCTCGGACCGGTTGTGACGAACGGTTATATATTCACGTACAGAGAGAAGTTAACACTTTTAATGCACTTTGACAATATTGACCTTTGTTGCAAAAGGAATGATCATATCTTTGGTATATCTACAAATGCAAATACTACGACACATGATGCACTATATCCTTTTTTTTAAACAACAACTGGAAACATTCTTCAGTATTTCTCATCTGGGACTCGACTCGATATTTTGAATCGTGGCCTGGTTCTCCCTTAAGTCCTAATACCAGAATTTTAAGGGAGAGCTGAAGTTGAAGGGACAGCTATTGAGACAGGATAGCGGACGTGATAATAGATGATAGAATCGAAGACAAATGCACACTCCATAAGCAAACTTTTACTACCAAGGAACTGACTAACTTATATCTACTGTCGATACACAACGATTAGCATCGTTATGTATCGACAGTACATTATTGATAAGATATAATAGCTAGTCAGATGGACTAAGAAAAAGCCATAGCAACTTTACTTAGGCCACAGAGGAGTTAAATGCTTAAATACATATATCTTTAAAATCCAGTAACAATATTAAAGAATTCAGAAAACCTGCCAAAGCATCACTCAACTTTCACCAGAGATTTGGGTGGCGTCGAAAAACCAAAAGTTCATATCGCAAGTGACAAACTCCGCACCCCGACATCTCAACATTCAACAAAGAGAAACAGTAGCCTTATTCGCAACACAATAAATAAACGAGGCAAACACATGAGAAATTGCGGGGATACCCTTAGGAGCCCTCATTATTTTAATAGTGTAAATCTTGAGACACCAAACCCAAATACACTCTAAACATTAAACAATACAGTTGAAATTGTGCGGGCTGCCGCCTGAGGAATCCGGGAGTGATACACCTTGGGTTGCTTCTTGAAAACGCTCCGTATTTTTTGAGTGATACAGTCGTCTTTTGGTTTATTTAAAGTGCGATTGCTAGGTTGACCGCAGTAGACCGCACACAATGTCCCGACGCCTACGTTCTCTTTATTATTCGACTCCTCAATACGCTTTTAAGACAACTCCTTAGATCGACAGCTAAGAATAATTAAGTAGGTACATATTAAAGTAACTTTGGCCATTTTACATTCTTATCGGAGCGAGATAAAATGTGTATACAGAAACACGAAGTTTGTTGGTGCTTTTACGAGTTTCGTTATCAGGGATCGTGCACCTAATAAAGTATTAATAGACATAAACGTACAAATTAGATATGCCGTTTTGAGTGTGGTTGCATTAAGTAAAGTAACTTGGGTAGGTAATGTATAAGATAAGGTAAATTTAGTTGTAAATTACGTTGTTTCTTTTTTAAGTCCATCTAATTTGTTTTCTGGCGTTAAGTTATGAGTGTTGGATATTGAGTAAGGATCATTGACACTAAACCATTTATTTCTACTTGTATTGCATATGTTTATTGTGTTGATAATTTGCTAATGAATCGAATTACTAGGATTGTAAAATATATTAGTAATGTTTCTCTGGTCATTGAGGAAATCCTTGGAGGAGGTCTTTGTCCAGCATTAGACGTCTTTTGGCTGAGATGACGATGATGATCATAAAGATGATTTCTCTTTATAACTTTTGACAGTTAGAGATATTGAGCGGTAGTTGAGAATTCCAGGTAAAAAGGCTTGTAACTTCGGCGTTATTATCACTTAGCATCAAATAATAAGTAGAAAAGTCAAGCATTTCCCGTTGTGGGTAAAGTAATATCCCGAATTAATAGTTTCGGCCACACATCGGTCGACTACCGACCACCTGACGCGTTAAACCTATCGGATTCCGTCGTAAACATTGCCAAGTTTATTTGTAAAATGAGTACAGTCAAGACACACAGCACTCTAAACAATTAAGCTTTAGTGCATCGCGATAAAGGCGAATTCACGGTGCTTCTCACGCTCCGCTGATGTCTATATTGTGCCTCGGGTAGATGATATAAAAAGGGTGAAAACTTTATTTGCTTACGTTTGCTTTACGAATTCCTGTAAACAGGAGTTCAGGATGTTTTGAAGTGTTAATGGTTTCTTTGGTTTTATTCGACAGTACTGTTGGAAAATACAATTCGATTGAAATGTCTTCTTATCAGAAAATATTAGAATACCTAGCTTCTCTGACAGCGAGAAATTTGTCTATCATAATTTCCCAAAGGAATTAGAAGATTCAGCGAAACAATCCGCATTTGTAATATTACTAGTTACAATAACTTTTGACAATTTAATCAAGAATTCATAACATTGTGTTAGCTGATAAATCGGGAATTATCTTTGTGATGGAATCACCTCTTTGGTCTGCTGTTTAAACTTCCAGTCTTAGGTATCTGGATTTATTTTGGGAATTGCATATTCTGTCATTCTGTAATCTTAACATTCTTGACTTTCTGGTATGTTTTTTCAGTTTCCAGGATTCTTCAGATCCTTTTTTGTTTTATAAGTATACGTCGTCTCGTGAACAAACTTTTACACAGACCTGTTTTTCTATTTTAAATTCCAGATCTGATTCCTAAAGCTATATCGAAAGCACAATGGCAACCAATGTACAATAACAGCCATTTACACAATTCGACCGCACCGGGATCTAGCTGGAGATCTATAGATTGGATCTATAAGGTGCCGACTATATTCCATTGGCCATATAGAGAAGCGATAACCTTAATCGAGCCAGCCTGAATTGCGCGACTACAGCGCGAGTAGTCAGGTATGGTAGCAACAGCAAAAAAGTTATGGTTATCTTTTGGTAAATAATGGTGGCTAGTAGCTCTTACAGACAGTTTACGATGTACTGCGTACTATACAGAGTGAATAGTGTGCGTTTTATTTACCATTCGTTAACGAGAACGAAAGTATTTTGAAAAAGCGCTACCTGGTAATAAATGAAGTAAGTTGTAACAGTGTTGTATTTTTAAGTACCCTCAGTTAAATAGATACCTAGTAGTATATAGTATTTGTTACAACAGTATTAGTGCTATAGTTTATAGTAAAATAAAGGGAAGGGGATCTGTAAAATTTGCTTCGTTTCAGTATTATAGTAGATCTAACAACTAGTATAAAGTAATATTCGTATTTGCTTATTTGATTCAAGCTTATTGTAGTGTTGTATCAATGCGAAATCTGAGAATTGAATACGATTCACAATAGAAATGACCACCCACCATGAATCAGAGGAAATGCTCAGAATCTGTTAGTAATAAGAATTTGCTTTCAATAGATTTGCTAAAATATTTTCACGTTTAGACACACTGCTATAACTTTCCGTACAAAATTCAAGCCGCAATGATTCTGCTACCGGTACCACGTCAATAAGGCGGGCGGTATACCGCAATATCTGGCGACTTATGCGCATGCAGATCTACCAACAGCAGATATCGATGTGTATCGGATGCCAACGCTCACTGCACGGGAGACGAATCAATGGCGGTAGAGGTTGAAAAGGAAAAATAAGGATGAAGAACAAGTTTCGCATGAAAGTTTGGATTTAATTAGGGGAGCAGTTCCGATTGCATTGTTTTGGTTTTTTTTTTGCTTGCGTACAGTTCACAAGGATAATTACGTTACTGAAATGAAACAACTTTTACAATTCTGTATCCAGTCAGGGGTGTCTGGACAGGGGTCGAAATATGTCAAGATAAAATAAAAATTCAATATGTAAAATAAACGCAAGAGATTAAAAGCCACCCATGAATTATTATTTAATAATATAAGCTCGGTATTGTACGGGAAAATTGAAAAAAAAAACATTATCTACAAGTCGACCTTAAATAAGCACAGTTTTTTTTGATAATTTTATCACAGAAACTACTAAAACCGTAAACCGTAATTTAAAATTCTAAGTTTCACCAGAAGATTTCAATGTATCTGAACAAAACGGAACTCATTGTACCTACCTACAGAAAACTAATGTAACATTTAGGCAACATTACTCGTACGTACATTAACTATTTCTCGACTCCTACTATTGTTAACTCGATTCATACACGATTACAATGGATGTTGGTACTATCCCAGAACAGGTGTGTACAGTCAATACAAATAGAGTAAGGTATTTAATATTCCATTCAAAGTCGCACTAGTATATAAAATATACTATTATATATATATTTTAATATTATTATTTGTTATTTAAGGAATATTAGACGTCAGGTGTGCAATTTTGAACCAGTGAGAATAATTATTCTCACACTATATTTTAATGTATGCATGATAAAATAAGCAAGCGCTGTACCCGGCTACCATCGGAGTGCAAATTTTACTATTATTTTTTTGGGTTTATATATGAAATGTGGTTTGCATTCTGTTGTCGTGTCACATATACAACGTGTAACAGAAAGGTGTGGTCAAAATGACAAGATCCAAAGTGTGTCCGATGACTTCATTTGTTTAAATATTTAATTTACAATTGCATGACAAATTAAAGTTAATAATTTATGTCTCAGAAACAACACATACAAGATCTAGTTTTTATCATTTCATTTTGACCACACCTTTCTGTTACACGTTGTATATCAATAAATAAACTATAAGAAGTTACCAGTGACTACGAGTATATTAACACTTTTAATTCTCGAACGACAAGTTGGTACCTAAATGGACGGAATCTATCAGAAGATACTATTTTTTTGTGTTTTTTCTAGATCAGCGGTGCGATTCTTTGTTGCATCACAGTGTTTCTTCCGATACACAGAAACTTCCTTATAGGTTTATAATTTTTTAGGTATCATCATCAGCCTACATTAGCCAACTGCTGGACATAGGGCCTCTCCAAGTGCACGCCACCGAGCACGATCCGCGGCTACTCTCATCCAGCTCTTACCAACCACCTTGCGAAGATCGTCGTTCCACCTAGCTTGAGAGCATCCTACGCTACCAGGTGTATACCTGGTAGCGTAGGATGCAGGAGGATGATGCTGATGGTATCATTAGGTATCTATTTTTGTCATACGAAAAAATTTTACAATATTTACAGTTTGCAAAGTTACTTTACTTGCAACGCATTATTACACTGTGCCACCAGTTCGCCGCGCGATGACTTGCGGTCTCCTAATCTTCGCCTCCTACGGTCAAGTAAGGGGATGAATTAGAATTATGGTTATTAGTGAGCTATTGTCCGTGGCGTGCTTCATTTTATTTGAATCAGATTATGGCTGCGTTTACCCGCCAATTAGCGTCTTCACGCGAGGGTTTAATCTGTTGCTCCCATGATGGTTTTTGTTTAAGAGTTCCTTGTTAAAAATATAATGATAATTGTAGCTTGTTTGAGTTCTTGTTGTCCTTTAAAGAATGAATTGATTAAATGCAAATTACATTGTTGTTCTTCTAAAACGTTTTTCATCATCATCTACAGCTCATTTTATGTCCCCACTGCTGGGGCACGAGCCTTCCCTATGGATGGATAGGGAGAACGGGCCATAAACCACCACGCGGGCCCAGTGCGGATTGGTGGTTGTTAACGACTAGCTACTTTCTACCTGAGACTAGTGAGCTATATATTTATTATTATGCCACATTGTTCTTGTAAATAGTTTGCACCTTTAACTCTATATTTAATTGGCTCTTTCCATCCGACTAGTTGTCCGAAAGAGATCGCTCTATAGCGATGAGACCACTAAATTCTAAACCTTAATTTAATTGAGGTGTTGCAATAAAAGTATTATCTATCTATCTATCTGTTTACCGAGCACAGCAAATCAAAGACACAAAACTGTACTAATTACTCCAGGTCGAGTCCAGAGGCCGCCACTGTACACACCAATTAGTGTGACGTCGGCCACTCGCTCGCAACTCGATTAGTCGCGTGCGCGTTACAAAGTAATTCGGACGGACTTCGAGTAACCTTGTTAAGGGACTTCTTTAAATTCGAATTTTGGTTTTGCGTAGCGGTATGCGGTTGGCAGAATATAGTGTTGCAAATTAATCGTAAGAGAGTATTTGAATGATAAGCGAACCCCCCCGCCCAATCCTCTAAATGTCACTACACATTTACAGAATATACTAAACATGCACACTAGCTTAGGTCCAAGACATTGTACTCGTAGATCAAGGGTACGAAGAACCGGTTCACACGCGCTCTATACCAGTACAGACATGTACCTAGGCGCTTCTCTCCTCCTCCACGGCCCGGTCTACCCGAGCCGAGGTCCGAGCCTTTAGAGGCGCCCTCGGGTGGTTCCGCCCTCCGATCCGATCCGAACCCTTCGGAGAATCTAGTAGGGCACGGGGACGCGCACTAGTGCGCGATGCCGTTCCTTCTAGAAAACCTCCGAAGGTGATTCGTTTCACACGGCTTGAGGGACCCTTTACGTTCCTCGCCGCCCCCAAAAAAAGCCCGGTGAAGCTGAAAATGCCGTCAGAGGCAATCAGCAAACTCTCTCAAAAAAAAAAGATAAGCGAATTTTACAAATTGTATGACACATACAATTTCGACGGGTACCAAACATTTAGAAGAGCTGTCGTTCGGATTGCGAAATGTCATGGGTTCGAGTTCAACTTGAAGCAACCCGTATTTTTTCAAAAGCTATTTTTAGTTTTGATATAAAAGTATCATTGTATGTATATGCAAAGAACCCTTTGAAAATAATTACCACAGTATATTAAAAGACTGTGCAATTACTAAGTATACAAAGCGATATGAACAAATCCGACCAGATTGTTAAAATCAAAAATAGGACTGACTGATTGAGACTGATTTCAATCTATTTCTAATCAATCAAAATAATTGTCGGAAAAATAAAAGGAACCAACGAAACAAACATAAAGAGGTAGGTAAGTATTTATTTACCCACCAACATTCATTGGAACAGCGTGGTGTTTTATGGCTCAATCTCCCCCATGTTTAATGGGAAGGTAAGAAGGCCTCAGCCCAACAGTGGGACGCTTATAAGCTAAACTATAATCTTATTAACTGCTACTACTTATATAACGATAAACAAGCTGATGATAATGAAGTAAGTATTTGCAAACTCTTTGATACTATCATTCAATGCTAGTAAATTTTATTTAAGACAGTATACCCTCCATTTCCAGAAAACAAAAACAAAGCATATGCACAAAATAACCCGATTTAGAGACGCTAAAAATATACGCGCGCTTCATTCTTGCGTAGGCGCCATATTGTAGACGTTTTCCAACGATTTTGAAACTTATCGCAGTTGTTACAGAGTTGAGTTTCCAACAACCAATAAACATAAGATTAAGTTACTTATACAATGCGGTATTGTTGATCTCCGGTTAAATCCGACCATATGTGGTCAATATCTCGGAATAAACTCGGTAAAGAGCGCTGTAAAGTGTCAGAACGTACAATGGTCTGATTCTTTTTGCTCTAGACTTTATATGATAATATCAGATTATATTGCATTCTTCTATATTTCAAAGGTAGCACTATTGCCCCTTTCTACAACAGTATATATATATCGATATTATCTATATCTATACTAATATTATAAAGAGGAAACGTTTGTATTTTTGTATGTATGTATGTATGTTTACAATGAATAAACTTAAAAACTACTGGACCGTTTTAAAAAATTCTTTCACTGTTAGAATGCTACATTAGCGCTGAGTAACATAGGCTATATTAATAAAATAAAAAAATAAAAATGCGGTACGAAGTCCGCCGGGTCAGCTAGTGAGAACATACAGAGGAGTATGATGGGCAGCGACTTGCGCGTTCTGGTTTATCATGATTACCATACATTGGTCCACTAGTGGACCAATAAGTCATAATTTTTACGTATCGTTGAATTATGGAAATCCCATACGTTAATTATTCTATTCCATTTCACATAACGTGGAGAATGATGATGCAGCCACTTGCGTGTTCTGGTTCATCATCATCTGCCTATATTAGTCCACTGTTGGACCATACGTCATCATTAATATGTATCGTTGGATTATGTCAATACTATACCTACGTCAATAATTATATTCCATTATATCTATAGAAGCGTTATACCACTTGTCTATTATAGGCACTCTGCTAACCTAGAAAGCTAATTGCCTGTGTTACGTATGGGTTCACATCAGAAGTCAAACGAAGATATGGGTATTGAACCACGCGTTCAACCTTAGTATGAGGAGCTCGATGGCGCAGTGGTCAACGCGCCTGGTCTGCGAGTGCTGAGGTTAAGCAACTTTCGCAAAGGCCGGTCATCGGATGGGTGACCAAAAAATGAATCATCTCGAGCTCCTCCGTGCTTCGGAAGGCACGTAATGCCGTTGGTCCCGGCTGCATTAGCTGTTATCGTTAATAACCACCAATCCGCACTGGGCCCGCGTGGTGATTTATGGCCCGTTCTTCCTATCCATCCATAGGGAAGGCTCGTGCCCCAGCAGTGGGGATATAAAAATGGGCTGATGATGATGATGAACCTGAGTATATATCTGTCCGGCTACCGACGTTTTAATTAAAAAAAAAGCCTCTTAAAATGTAAAGTTACGATAAAGTTTGCCACACAACGTTAAGTCAATCTTTTAATTTCTAATACGTCTCTTCCACACGTCAGCCACATTTATTTCGAGCGAAAATAATCTACACCTGAGCCGTTCACATCCTGTGCGGGGCTTTTCCATTTCCGGCCAGAGTATTCCACGCTTCCGGTGCCAGAGCGAGACAGCAAGAGAGCGAGAGAGAGAGAGAGAGAGAGTCAATTCAAACGATTCTCGGAGACATGACTGAACGAGTGATCAAACCATATTGTTGTGAACGGATGCATTCGTTCGGTCAACACTGTCGTCGTCAGGTGCAAAAGGTCTTATTATGATTTGCCTGGGCAAATCGTAAAATTACCTAATGATATTCGGCCGCTATATTATTCATTTTTTCATTAAAAGTTGGTCGGAGATATGAACGTTTTCGTTTCGTTATTTAGACACACGTGAAACGGTGGTGGCTTTGTTTGCCTACTCCAGAGGTCACGGGTTCATCAATGAATAAGTGATTTCATTTGTGTGTAAACTTTACCTACCTACCATTTTAAGTATCGAAAATGATAATATCACTTTAAAAATGTATGACATGCCTCAGATGAGACTTGAACCAATGCATATTAGGTGAGTGTTATTTCAATTGAGTAACCAAGGCACTGGTTTCCCTGGATATTTTTTAAGTGTCATATTAACGCTAGTTTTAACCTAGTACCCTTTCGGTACTAACCAATTTTTTAGTTATAGTTTCAGAAATAAATTTGAGAGATCGAGAGAGAAATACCAACTGCTTTACACATAAAATATATGGCATAGTAAACTTTATTGGGTATCATATGAGCACATTTAATAATAATAAGTCTATAGGAACATCTACCTCGAGATAAAAATGTGTCAGTCACTCCTTTAAACATCAAAACCTGTTTATATACACGATAAACAAAACAAGTATATTAAATATACTAAAATAGTAAGTACTTACAAGAAAAATATATAATATTAACATTTTCAGGCAAGTTGCATTTGCATTTTAATAGAGAGGCACGCGTACGTAACAAGTTTAACTAATAACCGTGAAATAAGGAGGGGAGCCATCAGGACTTTGTGATGAGAAAAAAGTTGCAAATTAAAAAGGTTTGTCTCGTCTGCCTCTGACGACAGCTTGTGTGTTATATCGAAAATTGTTTTATATCGTTCGTAGTAAATGTCAGTGTTGACAGGAGTTTCATGATGAAACAAGTGTATCTATATTTCAAATCAAAACTATTGATGGACTGAATTGTGATTAGTAACTTTCAAAGCTTTCACAGTAAACTTTAAATTAAATAATATTTTTTCAAATGTTTTCTAATAACTATTTTTGTATATTCCTTTAGTAAAGAATGTTTTATTTAAGATGAGTGAAAAAAATATTGTAGGTATAAATAAGAAATTCGAAGTTTGGTTAGATAATCAAAATGTACCTTTAATTATGATTTCAATTTTATTTATATTTCTTTATGTAATAAAGATCGAATCCTGCTAAACACAGTTGGTCGCCGTAGTACGCCCACACAAACAGCTACGTTTCTTTCATAGACAAATTAGCAGCTGCACTAAATTATTCACGCGAGAGAGAACCTACAGAAAAGCTCTTTATACTAGTTATCTTGTGTGTAATTAATATGAAGGGAGCGGTGCAAGCAGTACACAAGATTCGTTCAATAACTTCACTAAACTGTTCAGAAACATTGAAAGCGTGAACTGGAGTAAGTAGGTACCTTGGAACAGAGATACTATAAATAAAAAAATAATTAAATAAACTTTCCTACACTCACACCAATTATCTAGCCCAAGAGAAGCTTCGTTATGAAACTCGTTAAGTGGAATAAAGAAGTAGTAATAATAATAATAGTAGTAATAGTAATACTTATTACTATTACTACTATTATTATTACTACTATTACTTATATTACTATTACTTACTTTATTCCATTACTACTTAGTAATGGAATAAAGAAGAAGTAGTAGTAGCATTGTTGTGTTCCGGCAGCTAGAGATAAGATAGCCAGTGCCTCACTAGTTGAGGATCCCGGGTGAAGTGCGCTTCCTTCATTGGCCTTATCATCACTTAACATCAGGTGAGATTAGGCACTGTGCTTACCCGTTACTATAAAAAAAATATATATATAAAAACAAGGGTAGAGTATTGGCACAAGTTTTCGACAGGAACCAATGATTGACATTAAAAAAGGGATTAACAACCGATTTAAGTCTTTAGCCACAATTGAATAGGTACAGCTTCCTTGCTGTACAATTTCATTGAAAATCTAAATTATTTTTTAGCGACGAAATTTGTGTTGAACATTGGACTTAAAGTGTCGAACACTGATGCCACTAACCCATCATCATCTTCAGCATCATCATCGGCTTATCTTAGTCCACTGCTGGACATAGGCCTCCCCTAATGAGCGCCATAGCGCCCTGTCCACTACGCCATCTACATTTTATTCTTTGCCATAATAAATAAGAGAGATGCCATATTTAGTGCCAGATTGTCCCGGCCAGATTACGGCAGTGCTGCAGTGCTCTGGTTACAAGTGGATCTGCATATTTTGTTGTACATTATAATTAAATGGTTTCCTACAACTTTAGTGCAAGCTGGCATAGTCACCGAAATTAAAAGACTTTGGTATACCAACTGATGAAAACATGTGTGAAAACTGTAGATTCTATTACTCCTCGTGTATTCTTTTAATTTTTATTCTATTCTGATAATTTCTATTTTATTCTATTATATTCTATTCTATTCTATTCTTTTCTATCCTTTTCTATCCTTTTCTATCCTTTTCTATTATTTTCTATTCTTATCTTTTCTTATCTTTTCTTTTCTATTCTTTTCTATCCTTTTCTATTCTTATCTTTTCTTTCCTATTCTTTTCTATTCTTATCTTTTCTTTCCTATTCTTTCCTATTCTTTTCTATTTAATGTGCAGTGTGCAGTATGTGCAGTATGGGTCATCATATTAAAATAGCTAAAGCTTTTATCCAACAAGGTAGACCGGAGCGAACCGGCGAGCAGCACAAGACCAGTCGTTATGGAGATACTTGGGGGAGGCTTTTATCCAGCAATGATCATCTTTTGGCTGAGATGGAGATGATGATGATAAAGCTGTAGTACTGTGGTATTCTCAGTATGATTTATTTTGTTCCGGATCCAGTTCTAGCTCTGGATTCCACATGGAAAGTAGACTTTGAGGACCCATTCAATGAAGTTGGGTTAAAATTTACACACATGTAATAAAGAAGTTTACTGTGAATCCAGGGCTGTATTCAGTTAATTTAAAACCAAAACTTTCACACAAAAGTTAAAAATAATACTCATGGAGGTCTCTCGCAGTACGGCGGACTATTAGCCGTAGTCGTCTGGAGGGCAGTCGGTTCAAACTTTGGAGAAACTTGATCCTGCTACATTAACAAAGCACACTTTATTGCATAGAACGAATCCTGGACAATGCCATTAACATTTAACCGGGCGACTATTAAAAACTTTTTAGTAACGTTCACACAGCAGGTTTTAAAGCAAAAATACGTTTTTTTTATAATTATTCTGTTAGAGATATAAGTAGGTATATTTAATTTCAACTAGAAAAAAAACAACGACAGATCGGGATTCTCTACTACGAACATAAAATAGACCGTAATTTTGTTTTGTTTTTCTGTAAATAATTTTGACTTATGTATTTTCTTCTTTCATTTTGTATGTAATTCATTTTTATTTTTTTCAATTTCTGTGCAGCAGCTGCGTCGCTATCAACAAATAATAATTTTAAAATTAAATTTGGTACTAGCCTGTACTTTTTCATTTTCTATTTGTGT
This sequence comes from Eudonia mercurella, assembly GCA_963082485.1. Lineage (NCBI taxonomy): Eukaryota > Metazoa > Arthropoda > Insecta > Lepidoptera > Crambidae > Eudonia > Eudonia mercurella. The sequence goes on along the minus strand of OY720027.1, from coordinate 18,250,587 downwards.
ACGGACCTATAAAAATATTAGGTAGGTATATCACAATAACATTTGTAATAATGAAAAGTGTTAATGTTATAATATACTTATTACATAATTGTGATTCCGTGTTTTGTTAAATGTAATTTAAAATGAAGTTTACATGACAATAACAAAACACAGAATATCTGTTCAAACCTCATACTCTGTTCATTAGTAGATAAGGCCCTATAGGTACTTATAAGTACTTATAGGTACTTATAAGTAAAACCGATTCTGAGTTCAAGTGCAATAAATAAATGCGTAAGCGCCGCCGCCGGCCGGCTCACTGACACTTCTTTGTAGCGCGCGCAATTTTTGTCGGCCATCTTGTGATAGGGCAATAAATCGCGGGCTTTTGAGCGGCGTCGTCTGGCCACACGTGAGGGTGAGTGGGCTGCAAACATTATTTATTTTTAAACTACATATTGCATGTGGATGCGCTTGCGTTATCGTTTTGTTAATGGCCAGTATTACTTTGCTTTGTTAAGACGTTGTTGCAATTGTAATACTACTAGTAAATAAATAGTGTAAGGCAGAAAATAGAACTAAGTTTTGGTGACTTATCCGGATATTAACAGAGTTCAAGCGATTTTATATGTTACGATCGCTGCAAACGCATACTTGCTATTAGTATCATCATCATCATCATCATCAGCCTATACTAGTCCACTGCTGGACATATGTAGGCCTCTTCAAGTGCACGCCACTGAGCACGATCCGCGGCTACTCTCATCCAGCTCTTGCCAGCCACTTTGCGAAGATCAGTAGGTAGGTATAATATGTTATTAATTATATGAAATAATAATTTTATTTTGGAGCTTGATTGTTTGCGCTGAGAAAAAGGTTGGTACTTGTACATAAATAAATAAATAAATAATAAAATAAATGTTTCCCACACTCACACCAATTATCTAGCCCCAAGAAAAGCTTCCTTAAGAAACTCGTTATATGGTTAACTAGACAACGGATAAACATACTTAATATACTTAAATACATACTTATTATACATAGGAAACACCCAGACCCGAAACAATATAGAAAAACAGGTATTTCTAAATTGATCCAACCGGGGATCGAACCCGGGACCTCAGAGATAGCCACACCATTAAAACCGGTGTGCAAGCCACTCGACCAAGGAGGTCATAAAGTATTACATGTTATTTAAAATAATATTTGACCCAATTTCACAGGTCGGATACAGCCACGTTAGGCTGATTGGTACAGCGCGTTGTATACAGAAAATGTTCGTGGATTTTTTCAACAACACTTTTCTGAATCAGAACAAAATATAATAGTGTTGTGGCACCGGTATCCGGCAGGAACAATTTTTTCCTTTTTTTTTTTTTTTAGTTGTAGGCTTCGTGCGATTAGCACATTTAGCCAGTGTCAAATTAATTTTTCTTACAATGAATACATAAATAAACAATATTTCCTTCCTGTATGATGATGATGAATGATAATAGAAATGAAAAGTAAGAAATGATATACCCTCCAACCCCTCGAGTATCTCAGTAAAGATGTGGGGGCTTTACGAAGTCCTCTTGAGTGAATTTGAAAAGTGCCGTTGCACTGTTTTGTTTCATTTGCCAACACTCATGCGCACTTACGAACACTTAACGGCTAATAATCCACCATTATTTCACATTAATATTCGACACAAATTTTAGAAAATAAAACAAAACCGCAGACATGACTCTTCACTTTCCCGCCAAGAAGTCTCCTTTATTAATTTAAAATAAGAGTCAGCAACAATTTTGTTTTACTATAGCAACGATTGAATACGCCACCTGCTTCCTCGCTGCCTTACATTAAAATTTCAATAAAATTCTATTTTACATTTTGGCGACGACAATGGTGTCGAAATCTGGGCTAATTGTGTCGAACACTGGTTCTACTACACTACCAATTGTTGACTCTACATCTCAAACGAATTACATTGCTTGCAAACAGACGAATACATTATATATCTCAGTACACGACATGCAAGACGCGTGTACAATTAGCCTTTGTGTTTTATCCGCATGAGTCACATTAAATCTCTTTTTATTTACGACATGGCTGTTTATGCGATGATGTTTATCGGCGGCGTATTTAACGTTGGCACTGCTTTAATTGTTGAACTGCCCATGACTTTGCCTTTGCATGTTGCAATGTCTCAGGTGACAGTGAGTGCAGCGGAGTTTTAGTTCTGGTTGTGTCATATAACTGTTATCGATATAATAACTTTTTATTAAGGCGAAGGGTAAGGCACACTAGCGCCGCTAATGGATCTAATTTGATAACTGCTAAACTGGATTTTTTTTCAAACATTGCGGGCCTTCCGACACTAGGCAAACATCTATTACTTAATTTGTGCACTACTTTTAGGTTTGTTTTTGTATCCATTCGCTAACACCAACAGTGGCTATTGTTTGTGAATAAATGACAACCAAAGATACAACATAGCAGAGGAATATCGTAGTTTTTTTTAATGTTTAACACCCGCAAAACCAAAGTGCGTTGCCGGCCTTGAGGAAGGAGTTGGATCTTGAGGAGGGAGTAATTGGGAGGGGGGAGGGGGTACTCAGCTCTAATGTAGCATTCTAATGGTGAAAGAATTTTTTAAATCGGTCCTGTAGTTTTTGAGTTTATTCGTTGCAAACATACATACATACATACATACATACATATATATATATACATACATACATACATACATACATACATACATACATACATACATACATACATACATACATACTTACATACATACAAAAATACAAAAGTTTCCTCTTTATACTATTAGTATAAACTACAATAAACCTTCAAACACACGAAACACCGATATTACTTTTGCAAAAGTAGCGTTCATTCTATTTGATTGATTTATGATATGACTTACCATGTCATATGACGTATTGTCCGTTTGAAGTTGTCAAATGCTGGCTGAAGAACTGTACGTCATTCTGTCACATTCACTCACTCACTTTTCAAATCATGATATTAAAAAAAATACATATTTTATTAAAAATATCTTTTTTCTTTTAATTTCCTTCTGTACAAACTGACAATAACAAACACAACAAAAACAAGAATTATCCAATTTCGTGCAGTCGATCGGAAGTACTTACATACATTTCAGTGATTAATTTTTATTTTTAAATGATATAAGGAAAAAGTGCAGAGGAGCTCGATGGCGCAGTGGTTAACCCGGTCTGCGAGTGCTGAGGTTAAACAATTTTCGCAGAGGTCATCGGATGGGTGACCAAAAATGTTTCATCTCGACCTCCTCCGTGTTTCGGAAGGTAACTAAAGCCGTTGGTCCCGACTGCATTCAAAATTCAAAATCATTTATTCAGTTTAGGCTACAAATAGCTCTTATGCCATAGCAGACATTAATAACCACTAATCCGCTACTAGGTCCGCGTGGTGGTATACGGCCCGGTCTCTCTATCCATCCATAAGGAAGGCTAGTGCCCCAGCAGTGGGGAGATAAAATGAACCGATGATGATGAAGGAAAAAAGTGTCGATCATGGGTTCTTGTCGAACAATGGTGGCACGACCCTACTTGTATTCGCCATTTAATCTTAATTTTTTTGATATCAGATTTTAATACCGCCGTCATCATTTATGATTATACTCGTACAAGATGTTTTATGAAGAAACCTCCTTCGTGATGTTTATTAAAAACAACCTAAACATTCTCTTGCCGTCCGAATCAAACCGTAACATATCCGATTTCTTACGAAACACTAATAGGAGCGGACTTGAGGCTATCTCTTTCGACTTGATATAATTTCTGTGTTTCAAATCTGCTGTCCCTCTCCACCTGTCAAGTATCAGTTACCGGAACGACATGTACGGAATCGTAACGAATGCAACCCGATACTGGGTACTTTTTTATGGTGCTCATTTTTTGTGGGGTACATTGATATGTTGACCGACTCGTATGGCTTTGATGTTGAATTATTATCATTAAGGCAACGGTAAACATATAAAAATAGGTAACCTGTTCAGTAGTAACAACGAGAGAGTTCGAACAGTGACACATTACACATTGTTGATTAATTTCGGCGAATTGGATTGAGCCACGATAGCATAGTTGGTAGTGCACCTGACCCGGCATGTCATGGATGAGGTGCGGGTTCGAATGCCGCTCGTGGATATTTTTCAACACTTTGTCTTTTTTCAAATTCAAATTGCTTCGTTTAACAGGAACGGTATATCAAATTAAAAATTGCTTGGAAGTCGATCGATCGTTTCTCAACAATCATTCGCCTAGTTCTTCATTCAACAAAATATTGATACTTTGTTAATTATAGCGGCTGTCTGTTGTTTTAATATTGTTAACATCTGTTTATTCCCATAATTGATGGTTCTGGTGACAGTTTATTTTAACACGCCATGTGAACACACGGAATATGTGTGCCCTATATTTTTAGTGGCGTCAGAGGACCGTTTGTGGCGTGCAGTAGCGATATACCACGGCTTTGCTTGTCAGTCTGGATCTGTTTAGCTTTGTTTAATCCTGTAACCTTGGGGTATGTGAGTCAGTGGGGCTGCGTTATACCGGGAGCTGAAGACAGTTTATACCATACATGTTTCGGTTGTGTATTAGAAGTGTTTGCAACAACAATTAATTCGAAAACATTGTTAGATCAAATGACATCATTATTACATGTTGTTGCGCTTCAAAAGATTAACCAGTTTTTGTTATCTAAAGTTTACGCGAATACTACACATTTAAATGAAACAACTTTTACGGATCTACTCGCGTTTATTTTACTTTACACATTATTTAATGTTTATCCTGACGTTTCGAATCCTTTGCAGGATGTTGGTCATCTCATAATTAGTTAGTAGCTTGTATACCCTCATTTAATTTAATCGGGTGCGTTCCGTTTTACGCAGAAAGAACTTACAGTATCTTTTGGTCTGGCAAATAATGTGTAAAGTAAAATAAACGCGAGTAGATCCGTAAAAGTTGTTTCATTTAAATAACCAGTTTTTGTTTATACCTACTCATATTTTGCGACTGTATATGTGTGTGTAAATATAATAGAGATAAATCTTGAAAAGGAATAAAATAGATATGTCTTATTTCGCTATTTATGTAAACGTCTATGGAAGAACGTAGTTTTGTCGGGTGCTTAAAAGTTTCTCAGCTTTAACCAGTCAACTACCTTATTATTAAGGTAAGAAAGTTAAAAAACATCATGATTATACTGAGAAAGTTTGATCTCTTCATCTATTAATGCTGCGATACTATAATCACACGTTAACACACTTGAATAAAACATAATAATTAGAAAATACCTATCCATATAACACAGACATAAGTTTATTTACTCCCTTAAGTGTATTTTAAGTACTACTCAGTTTAAAAAAAAAAACAAAAAAAAAATCTTAGAAGAAAATATTTTTTATACCTGACTCCCGGTCTAATAGTGAGCACATGCTCAGTCAGCTAGTCAGCCACGCCTTATGTAAACAAATACTTTACAGAGTGCTGCTGTTTCCCACTTCGCAGCTTCTGAGACCACGATCGCAAGAATATTGGTAAAAGATTATTGATATCATGACGTCGAAGTCATTATGTTGTAACAATAATTTAGTAAATATTATTAAGTAAATGATGAATAAGTTTGTAATGTACCTATTTAAATATTTGCACATCGTCTTGCCACGATAGAATATGTTGGAGATGTGTACTATATATACATACCTATACACATATACATATATACTATATATACATCTGTACTAAATGTCACCAAATTCTGCAAATAAAGATTTACGATTATGATTATGATTAAATTTAAAATGATAGTAGATGAAAAGGTGAAGTTAAAGGGGAGGAAAAGAAAGACACCTTTACTTTCATTGAATCTCTTGAACTTCTGATTTAGATAATAAAAGATTCAAAATTCAAAATAATGTTTTAGTTTAGGCGTCAAATAGCTGTTATGCCATCGGTTCGTAAGCCTACACACGGCCTTGTACTGAGAAGAACCGGCAAGAAACTTAGCATAATATGCTCCTTTTTCTCCCTTACAGCATTAATATATTGGAAAATGCCATATCAAAGAAACACTAGAGACATATTTTAACTATGATAGCTTGAATTTTTTAGTACCAATAATTCATTATTTCATTCCACTGCTGGGATTCAGGTCTCAGGGCTTCTCACATAAAAAAGTACAACATGAGGAGATCGAGGCATTACCCACCACGCCGCGGTTATCGGGTTTTAACGACCTGGATGCCAGGTGCGAGTTTCTTTCGCCATTCGATTACGTTAACGAAAACGAGAATTTGTGTGGCAAAATTTTAACTCCTCTCGTATGTCGCTAGGAAGCGCTGCTTCAATGCCATACTAATTATCGTTTTCGTAAACGTAATCGAAAGTAAACAAAACTTGCACTAGGCATCCTGCTATCTAAACCATCGAGACTAATGGCTTATTTTTAGAACCTAAGCCTGCTACGCCGAAATAATTGTGCCGTCCGAAGCATGGAGCAGCTTGAGATATATTTGTTTGGTCACTCATCTAGTGACCCAGCATTGCTAATGTACCTAATCTTGTAAAGTCACAACCCGAACGCGCATGCTTACATTATATAAAACTTACAATAATATCACAGTAAATGACAGAGAAAGATAATGACGCGTCTCTTTCACGAAATGTCTGCATAATCACTTACTGTCTGATTTGTTATGAACATCTGTTTTCCGTCAAGTCCACTGTGGTCATAAAAAAACTTTCGAATGGGGTTGAAGAATGCTTCCCTTGTCTTGTTTAAGTTGTAAAAATAAACTAATAAATTAACGTTTGCCTTGTGTTCGCGTTAAAATGTTAAGACAGTTCTAAAGTTTTAGTCAGATGGTATGATATGAATAAACTATTTGATATCAGATGCAAGTGCTCAACATGATAGCTCAGCTGATCCATGCATTAAGTATTAATTACCTAACTCGATCAAAACCTATGGAACAGCTGATTTTGTTGGCGAAAGTTTCAGATACTACCATTAACGATTTTCTAGTACTTACTTAAAAAAAAATAAGCATTTAACAATACTTATCCTTTGTTTTTGCAGGTTAAACTTTATGTTACATCAATGAATCAAAATCAAACAGGTAACCGAACGGTGACAATCAAAAGAGACATTCAATAAATCAGTGTAAATCTACACCAGACCAATTTTCTGAAGACAGTTGTACCAAAACAATTCGTATTTCTAACTTAGTAGAGCTCGATTTCACTCCGAAGTGTGATGTCTATCGTGGTGACAGTAGTATTACCAACGTCCAAGACACACAATAAGGAGATTGCAGAAGGCTAGCTTCATGAAAACGCGCTCGAGCAACGCAGACATAGACAACCTCTCGCGGGCACGGAATCTCGTAACAGCAACGCTCGGACTGGGTGCCAAGTGTGAGTTTCACATTCGCCATTCGATCACGTTAATGAAAACGAGTATTTGGGGGTTAAAGTTACTCGCGTCCGTAGGTTTGCCCTTGAGACCCTACACGTGACGTGGTGCTAAAGGAGTGACACTGCCTGAGTGGTAGAGCCACGCTGCGTTGCAGCACGAAATGGGCCGGCTCGCCCGCCGTAATACCACCCTCTCACAGAATATCAGCGTGAAACAATGGCACTCGTTGCTATTGTTTCGTCCGGTGAATGAAAGTACCGGAGGCCCATGTCTCACCCCTCCCCCCTCCCAATTTCTTCTTCCTCCTCAAAATCAAACTTCTACCTCAAGGCCAGCCTCCTTTTAATATTAAAAAAATACATATATAAAAAAATTAACTCCTCTCGTATGTCGCCAGGAGGCGCTGCTTCAATGCCATACTAATTTTCGTTTTCGTAATCGTAATCAAATGAATACGAATAGTAAAGACACTCACACTAGGCACCCTACTCCGAGATCCTTGTCCGTGCAAGGGATTTATGTGTGATGTGAGTTGCTCGAACGCGGTATGTTTTAAGCTTACCTTCTGGGTCCTCCTTATTTTGTGTCCAAGATGTGACCGTTTCTACAGAGGTATCAGTTTTAGTGCGATGTGTATTTTCGGTGTAAAAAAATGTGGGTTATTCTATTCCTACTGCGTCTGTTCCGCATCGGCGAATGCCATTCGGAAATTAATTCCGACATTGTTTGGGATGGAGTGTATCATGTTGAATATGTTTTTTTTATTTCTACGGTCTTAGGAGAAGGGACATTTATAAACGAAGATTCAGGTAGAAAGTCAACTAGTTTTGCAAAGAGCCTAGTGCAAACTTTATCACCATTCGATCGAGCTAACCAACTTAATATTTTTTTAATATAACCCATAGCCTTCCTCAATAAATGGACTATTCATCACAAAAATATTTTTTTAATTGGAACCAGTAGTTCCTGAGAGTAGCGCGTTCAACTAAACAAACAAACTCTTCAGCTTTATAATATTAGTATGATTCAAGCTGCGCTGTGACAAATTTAAGAACGCACTCGCTACTATTAACACTACTTTTAGAGAATAGTTATTTTAGAGTTCTACAAGAGTTATATTATAGTTATTAAAAAATATTAATCAACAACCTGGTTCCAGAAAGTGTTTGAAGTCCGCCTGCTAATCACCATAGAATTTGTTAATAAAATGTAATTAAACTTTTCCCTCCACAATCGAAAGTAAGGAGGTTTTAATCACATCTAATTGTAACTGACGGTAAAGCCGATGACTAGAATCCTTAACCACTTAAAAACTGGTTTATATCCGAACTTTCGAACTCGAACGTTTGTAAACCATTTATTTTTTGTAGATTTCCCCTTGTCCTTTTTCTTCACTGTGCACGATTTTGTGCAGTGTGGGTGTCGAGTTGAGCTTCTTTTAGATCTTTCTTATATTATCCGGTCTCAACATTTCAATAAAACTGTACTCACGCTTTATCCATCGCTGCCATTTTGCGATCGTTTCAAGCTGTGCTAAAATCCAACCATCAACCACTTAAGAACTCATAACTCAGCCTTATTTATTTATTACCCGCTTTATAGATCCTCAAAAAATCAATAAACCTTCCTCTAAAAGCTCAAACGCAATGCAATAAATTATATCGGCAGGAGAGTCCTACTTCGCCGCATTTCAAAATTAGCAGACATGACCACTATAAAATGAAATTTATGCTTCGTCTAAAATTTTACTCGTCTATGAATTGGAGGTATCTCGAGAAAGTTATGGCTTTTGCCGCGCACTTTGTCTTGTTGGAAGATCAAAATCGTTTGTCTATTTTATTGTTGTTGATATCTCGAATAACAAGCTGATATTACAATAACGTCACAAGCAGGTAATCTTCTCATTACCTGCATTTGGATGTAGTGAATTGTTATCCGTGTTATTCCAAAACGTTGGCTAAACGGATTCTATAGCTTTATCTGTTTTACAAAATGTGAGAGAGATAAAGTACAGACGCCAGCATATCAACTTATCCAAAACTGTCAAATTTCTTAAATAAATATTCAACCATATACCATTATACATAAAGTTCAATGTTTATTGAACAAATTTGTCAGTTAGTGGTAGTGTGATGTGCCGGCGTGTGTACTACATTGTTAAGAAGAGATATTACAATGAAGACTGCTGAGTGATAGAGCCACGCTGCGTTGCAGCACGAAATGGGCCGGCTCGCCCGGCGTAACACCACTCTCTCACAGAATATCGGCGTGAAACAATGGCACTCGTTGCTGTTGTTTCGTCCGGTGAGTGAAAGTATCGGATGCCCATCTCCCCCCTCCCAATTCCTACTTCCTCCTCAAGATCCAACACCTTCCTCAAGGCCGGCAACGCATCTGCGATTACTTTGGTTTTGCGGGTGTTCATGGGCGGCGGTGATTACTTTCCATCAGGTGACCCGCCTGCTCGTTTGCCTCTTTTTAACATTAAAAAAAACACATACTTAGTTGTTGTAAGGTATATATATATATATATATATATATATATATATATATATATATATATATAAATATATATATTAATATGTTATTATATAGAACTCATTAATGAAAACTTAAACAAAGTTTGAAAGAAAACATTTTACACGTAGGTATTTAATACTTCGTCAGGCTCCTACTGACTAAACACCGCCTGGTGTTGCCTATAGCCTTTGAAGGGCTACGTAGGCTGACGGAACGGTCGCCTCCCGTGAATGGGAGGCGACGTTGGCGTTACTCAGTCAGAGTGCACGCCGTGGTGAAATGGTGCCGTGGTGAATCTGCAGTGATGCTGCCTATGTCGGCTGATTTAACTAAGCGACGGTGTGCCCTTTGCCGTAAGTAGGCAATCCAGGTTAAGTGAAAGTTGGTTTGGGGGATCCGATAATGCAGTTTGGGCCTACGGAAATGAGGGATGCGATACTCGCGTTATTCACATGACATTTTATCCCGATCTTCTAACCCTCTGCAAGGTCTGTGATACTAATAAGAAAGAGACAGACTGTGTTTAGAAATGTCAAAACGAACGCGAGGAGTGCTCGCGTTAAATTTAGAAAAGAATAAATCAAACTTAAAATCTCTAAATGAAAGGTAACAAATCTTAAAAGCTATCAAACTGATTTTTAATTAGAACTGAATAAATAACAGTTCCAAAGTGAAATGGCAAAGCTTGTGCTATCTGTAACCTTGCGTTTAATTTAAGGAGTGAGCCGGCCTGCAATGCGACATTGCATTTAACCGAGCGTTTAACTCCTCACTAATCCTACGTCCGAATATACTAGAGTTAACTTTGCACTGCTATTTTTATGTCGCGGAGAGATAACTAACATCCAGAGTTAGTTGGATTTTTCTAGTTTATTTCTCTATATATTATAGGCTATCGTTTATATAAGAAGGTGAGACCCCAACAGTGGACTCGTGATAAGGTCAATAATAAGCTCCTAAGTACTGTTCGGTCCTAAGCACCCCTTGGTAATCACAGCACACATGTAAACTGATGTAGGATGCTATTTACGCTTTATCCCATATAATCTGGGTTGATATTTTGTTTTTTTATTATTTGCGGTAATATCTTAATTTAAGCATTTGTGTTTGTGTGTGTGATCATTTATTTTTAAGTATATTTCGAATTTGGTATTGGAGAGCCATTTGGGACAGGACGCGATATTGTAGATTTCAATATTACGGTAACTGTGCACTTATTTTTAAATCGATTCAGTTATTTATAAGCTTCCACTAAGATGACAAAAAAGTTTGAGCGCACAGACACAGTTCTCTTTACAAGATTGGCCTTTTTGTTTCGCAGGTAAGGTAACCATAGTTTACACAAGTTGGCGCTTTGTACCGAACTTCTAACAACTAAGGGATATAAATATCACGAATTCCGCATGCAAGTCGTGAAAAAGCGTGTTAAGTTTTCTCGGTGAGAGTAAGTTTTTGTTTTGCTGTTCTCTTGCTTTTTTTTTGTTTTATTTTTTGCTTTTTTCTTTCAACAACGTATGTGTGTGAAATTTCTAGCTGCACTTTTTAAGGGTTAACGTGAAAAGAGCAGGTTGTCAGTGGAATGCTGTGTGGAGAACGAAAATGGTGGAATATGTTGCCTCCATATGACGTTGTGCATTGTAAAAATTCGTTACATTGTTAATTCATTCAGGTTTACTTACGTGTTATTTTCATAATTGTTTAATGTATGGATATAATTAAGATATTTTTGCTGCGTATAGGCTTTTACTTAGTAAGTGTGATCACGAAGATTTGTTTTATAATGAAAAGCTACTGTAGCGGCCCTAACTCGATCAGAGAACTTTGGTATCCGTTAACACGGTAAGAATATTAATTTAAGCAGATTTTTTATCCCTATAATTATAAACAATTACCTATTATACTATTATTTTACACAAAAAGTGTTGTCTAATTAAGTTATTACGTAACCATTAAAATCCACAACAGACCATGAAAACAATAATAAGATTAATATCTAATATTTTGATATCCTCATTTTGGATATCATCCATTAAAATTATAGAAGCGTTTTTAGATTCCTAATTTTTATACTCAAAACTTATTTTTAACATTCAAATTTAAACTTAAAATATACAAAAATAGAGTTTAGTTTTCTAATTTGGTATCGCATCTCCATAAATGAGCGATTTCTTAATACGAACTGATTCAGGAATAGGAAGCTATTCATTTCAAACATCGTCTATCCCTTTCTAATGTTGGCTGGTGTAAAAGAAAGGCGCAATGTTAAGTAATGTCTTGTCATAGTTAATTAACGTTAGGCAGTGTTAAGGAGAAGTTATAAGATAAAATTCTAATAGAAACGGCGCTGACGACCGGCCGCAGCGCGGCGCGGCGGGCGGTAGAAAACAGCAGTATATTTTATATCATATTATTTTATTTAAACGGATGATGATCGGACTTGATGCTACAATATAGGTATTACTGTGATAGTGTGACGATCAGTGCACTTCACCTGGACTACTTACACTTACATTGAGGAACTTTAAGAAACTTTGTATCTTATCTCTTATTGGAATTAACACAACAATACACCTATATTATCGTTATGGTGACAGACTTTGATAGAATGGTGCCAACAAGCCTTACCAAATACAATATTATGTAGGTAACCACAGTTAGAATAAATCCAGGACTTTTGAATCAATGAGACCGTCTAGAAGTCTAGTCTAGTCTAGAGGTGATGTTAGGTTTTAACACAAAAAAGTGATTAGGTACATTTAAAATAGTCTGTTGGTGTGTTTTATTGAATCCAAGTCTTTTTGATTTTAGTTAATAATGTAAGATGCGGAATAAACTGCCCCTTAAAAAAAAGCGGTTCCACACGACTGCATAACGAGACAAGGGTCATCGTTAAGCGATGCGCTTTAGTTTTTTTTACGTCAAAATCGTTTTAATTGTGGCCACATGTACCCTATCTCGGGATCTGGAGATCTTAGATTGGGGCGACACCACCAGCGTTTCGTAATTGGCTATAATTGATTGTTTCTCAACGCTTAAACAGCGGTGCGTGCGATTTATTTGTTTTTTGTTTATTATTTTATTTCACATCATATAAAATAATTTGAAGTGAATTTTATTAAGAATAAGAATAACAAAATGTTTATTTCGTGCACAAACAACACATTGAGAACAATAATATCAATTTTTTTACATCTAGAAATAGGTATTATAATTAAATATTCACCACACCACCATTAGCTCATTTAATGTGCCCACGGCTGGGCCACGAGCCTTCCCTATGGAGGGATAGGGAGAACGGACCATAAACCACCACGCGGGCCCAGTGCGGATTGGTTAACTGTTAACGACTGCTAATACAGCCGGGACCAACGGCTTTACGTGCCTTTCAAAGCACGGAGGAGCTCGAGATGGAAAATTTTTGACCCATCCGTCACCCATCCGATGACCGGCCTTTACGAAAGTTGCTTAACCACAGCAATCACAGACCAGGCGCGTCAACCACTACGCCATCGAGCTCATTTAAATGAAAATATTAAAAACTAACAAGTAATGCAGCCAAAATGGTCGCCACTCAGCATGTGTCATGGCGAGCTATGACGCTGGTTTTCAGTGGAAACCAGTGAGAGAGATGCTACTTACTTACATCTGGGAAGCGCATACGATGATGGTAAAATAGAATAAGACCGAATGTGGATGAGAACTTCAACCAGAACCCTTTACTATTTTATTTGTTTACAGGTAAGCACTTAGCCTTCGTCTCACATGTTGTTTGGTGCTGTTAAGGCCGAAGTTGGAAGCGCACTTCACCCGGAATCCTCAACTACTGAGGCACTGGCTATCTTATCTCTAGCTGCCGGAACACAAAAATGCTACAAACATTGTTGCTAACATATTTAGATAAGATGGTGGTAGCTAGCCAGGCGGACTAACAAGCCCTACCACTAACTAAACCGAGTATACAAAAAAATTGCCCTCGCTGGGAATTGAAACTAAGGCCTCTGGGTTTGAGACCAGTGGTCGTAATCACTAGACCACACACAGGCGGTTAAACTACTACTACTGAGGTTTGGTACCGAGTACCCTTTTTTTTAACCCAGGGAAATCTGCTCTCAGACCGTCTCGACCGGGCGGTTGCAAGCGCCGGGAGGTGTGTGGTAACTACAGACTTCTAGGTCTGAGACCGGCAGTCTAACCACTAGACAACATAGGTGGAGCTAAGCTTCTCCATCTCCTAAGACGACCGGTTACTTTCTGACTAATAATAACTTATTACTTTACTTAAACTACTTCACTAGCGGCCCGCCCCGTGTATTTTTATTTTTAAACATTTTGAGATATAAAATGTATATTTTTTAATATAGTCTATGTTACTTAGCGCTATTGTACCATTCTAATGGTGAAATAATTTTTTAAATCGGTCCAGTAGTTCTTGAGTTTATTCGTTGCATACATACATACAAAAATACAAAGGTTTCCTCTTTATAATATTAGTATAGATGACTTACTGACATTCATATTAGTTAGGTATCTGCATAGAATATTTAAATAGTACCGGTAATTAAGAGTGCATATGCTACAAAATGAGCAATTAATGTTTTAGCTTCATTTAGTCATTATCGTTGGTTAACGACAATGCGATAACTAAACGTTGCTGTCAGTGATACTATCGCCGTAATATTAACATCGCCCGATTAGAGTTAAAACTATAATTGCAACAATTAGTAGCATTTTACTATATGAGCTATAGTAAAATGCTACTAATTGTTATCTTGTGTTAGGGAAATCTATACTATTATTATAAAGAGGAAAGCTTTATATTTTTGTATGTATGTATGTTTGCAACGAATAAACTCAATAACTACTAGACCGATTTAAAAAAAATCTTTCGCCATTAGAATGCTACATTAACGCTGAGTAACATAGGTTATTTAAAAAAAAAGAAATGTGGTACGAAGTCCGCCGGGTCAGCTAGTATTTTATAAATGGGAAGGCTTTGGAAATTAGAAGTTAAATTATGTATTAATAAGAACCGTGAATAAAATTTTATATGAAATGTATAATCATCATCATCACCATCACCATCAGTTCATTTTATGTCCCCATTGCTGGGGCACGAGCATTCCCTATGGATAGACAGGGAGAACGGGCCATAAATCACCACGTGGTCGCAGTGCGGATTGGTGGTTTTTAACGACAAATAAGGCATCCGATATCAACGGCTTACGTGCCTTCCGAAACACGGAGGACCTGGAGATGATAATTTTTGGTCACCCTTCCGATCACCGGCCTTTGCGAATGTTGCTTAACCTAGCAATCGCAGACCGGGCGCTATAACTACTACGCCATCGCGCACGAGCTCCTGTTTGAGTATGAGTATCATAATTGTAACATAACTATTTAAACTGTCATGGTCACTTGCAATAGAGTGATTATTAACGGGATTCTTACCATGCGTATTATTTGTGAGTATCCGATATTTCGGCACAGTTGCATGCGCCATGATCACGGAGGTTCTGAAGTTAATGCGGGTGAGATTTTTATGAGCAGACAAAACGATCTACCTTCCTTAGTCGTTTTTACTCACTGTCACTATTCACTCAAAATTGATGACAATTTCGAGTGAATAGTGACTTAGGGACCGGTGGTACGGGCATCGAGCGCAAAAAACGACTAAATTTGCTTTACAATCGTTTGTAAAGCTAGTTTATGCCTGCATTATCAATAATAAAATTTTCTTTGCATAGCTCGGGTTTGTGATAACCAACCCGCAATTGGCAAAGCCAAACCCATCAATTATTATTGTAGCGATGACTTGACTCCTCTGTGCTTCAGAAGGCACGTAAAGCCGTTGGTCCCGGCTGCATTAGCAGTCGTTAACAACCACCAACCCGCACTGGGCCCGCGTGGTGGTTTATGGCCCGTTCTCCCTATCCATCCATAGGGAAGGCTAGTGCCCCAGCAGTGAGAACATATAAATGAGCTGATGATGATGACTTGATTTGAATTATAGTTAGTTTAAAGGCTTTTGGCTACTAATAGCATTCTGCCAATACTTTTTTAGATTTACTTACTTACTTTAAAAGATGAAATCTTGTAACAAAAACACCAAACTTATCAGGCTGGCCGTAATGGATTCATAATTTTTCATTACCCTAGATAGTATCGATTCAGCTTGCGTCGTAATGCATCGTGTTTATTTTCGGCGTTTTAAATTAACCGACCACCACCGTCCGTTAATAACGTTATGCCTGTAAACAATGCGGCTGAATCATTAATGGGTGGTTTCATTTACCTTATATTTATTAGTTTATTGATAAAAAGTCATCGCAGGAAGGTAATCTTTCTATACTATTAGTAAAGAGGTATAGTTTGTGAGTTTGTTTGTTTGTGGAGGGTAATCTCTGGAACTACTGGTATGATTCCAAAAATCTTTCACTTACAGAATACAATCATCTTTGCGGGTAACATAGAATACATTAGATGCCGATACCGAATCTAGTAGCAGACGGGGAGACGCTAGTGCCTTCTAGGAAACCTTTGTGGATTATTCGATCGTTACGACGTTTCTCGCCGCCCCTGAATTCCGGTTATACAGTAAAGGTTAGGCGAACAGCAAACACTTTCCAAAAAAATGCATACCTATGTAGAACAGTTCTGTACAAACTAGACAGCTCTTAAAGTTATATTGTCTTAAGGCATTTGTCCAATATATAACTTACACATCAGAAAGCGCTTAAACTGGCGTCGAGTGATATTATTTTATTTTGTGGCAAATATGTACTTACTTCACTTGTTTGTTTACTTGTTTTATTTTCTCATTATTAACTTATTAATGTTGTTATTATTATTTTGACATTTTGTATTTAATCAATTTTGTTTGTATTAATTTTTATTTTTGTTTCTATTGATTTTTTTTTATAATTGTAATGTTCAACACAATGTATATTGTTACATGAATAAAGAATTGAATTGAAGTGAATTAAATATGATTGCATAGACAATCGGATATCGGACGTAGGGACACTAGAACTAAAGACTCTAAGTCCCACGCACGAGATATTTCCATGCTTCCATAGGCGACCAAATATGGTTTTTTTTCTTTAAAAATCTTGAATCTGACAGGATGGCGCTCACCCTAATATTTGTGCCGTTAAGTTAAATTATTTTGCAATGCTGTGTTCCAGCTTGAAGAGTAAGTATAATCCAGTGAAACTGAAGGGCACAAAAGCATAAGAGGTAAATCTTCAGAATCTTATGTTAACAGGTTACGGAGATCGCACTACTTTCTAGCGGATATAAAGTCTGAAATATGAGAATTAAAAGTGACGTGGTAGTGTGAGAATGTCGTACCGGGCACTAAACGGCGGCCATTAGGGCTCTATGGGCTGCATTAGACCTGCGCGGGAAGTAGGTCGGCAGTCGGGACGTGACCAGAGCATTCGCAGAGAAATAAATTCCGTTTTTGGGCCGTTTTCGGATAGAAATGACTCAAATGGTACTATCGAACAATTTTAAGGATATCCAGTTACAAACATTTTTGCCTTAACGTGACGATCGTAGTTAACTCCGCCTACCATGAAGATGACCATAGAATGACCAATAACCCTTCCGACCTTTTTTTTTGTCAAAGCCATAGTTCATTGTTAAAGCTTAAATAGAAATCCATTAATTTAAAAAAAATTAAAAAAATATCCAGAAACTGTCAAAAACAAAAGGGGTGGGTGGGTGACCACTGACCCCTGCACAGAAAAATCGCCCTAATGGTGGATATCCTTAAAATTTGTCGATAGTACCTGTAACCCAAGGGCGCCTCTAAAATCTCGGCTCGGGTTGAACGGGTCGTGGTGGTTAAGAGAAGCGCCCAGGTACATGTCTGTACCTGGTATATATCGCGTGTGAACTCATCGTACCCTTGTTTTACGAGTACGGTGTCTTGGGCCTAAACTAGTGTGCATGTTGAGTGTATTCTGTAAATGTGTATTGGCATTGAGATGATCGGGCGGGAGGACAGTACCTATAGTTTCTGTAAACCTTTTTAATACTATCAAAAACAAACTTGTAAAGAAAACAAGTCTCGCAACTCAGTTCTTCTACCGTAAAAAGTTGTGAGATCCATGTAATACCAAGTTCTTAATATTAATTTTTTTAAATGTTTTTAATAATTAGATTGACTTGGCCATCGCATGAGAACACAATGTATCTCACAAGTAATACATATATTATATTAAATTAGATTGTTTAGTGCGATTGCCAAGTCAATCTATTTATTTAAAACTAAAAGATTTTTAATATTGAGAACTTGGTGAACATGGATCTCACAACTTTTTACGGTAGAAGAACTGAGTTGCGAGACTTGGTTTTTTTACAAGTTTGTTTTTGATGCTATCTTATTTCTTTTTGTAGATAGTCCAACTTTTTTCCTTTCGGGTACCATCTAGGTACCTATCTACACCTATTATTCCAATATATTATACATACAGGAACACTGATTCATTAACTGCAAATGTAACTTTGTAATCCTATACATTTATACACTAAACACTCAGTTTATCCTAAATTTGAAGCTTCTATGTCTGCTAGAAATGCCTTAGAGTTTTGATGATCGGTTAGTCAGTGAGTGACTAAATTAAGAAACTTTGACTAGTTATAATTCTTAAACTACTGGTTCAAATTAAATTAAATTTAAAACATACCGTGTTTATACAATGTCTGCTTGGTTACTGAAAATTCAGGCTTCTGGTTGTATCCACAACGAAGTTATAGGGGGTCGAAAATGGCCTGAACTGTTTCGAGAAAAGGATGGTACGGCCGTGCCGCTTTATTGTTCGACTTGGCGGGGGCACTGCCGTGCCTCCAGAACAGGATGAGAATGATTTCACGAAATCGTTATTGAGTGCATTAGTATGCCATGGTTTGTGATCTCGCGCAGGAGATGACATTTATGCGACCAGCAAGCCCAAAGTCAGGTCGAAAGACCTTTTCCAGGTAAGGCATATATCTATTAGGCATACTCCCATTGGCGCAAGGAGTTCCAGGTATTACTAAGCCCCACCACGCGAGAGCAACTCACACTAAAGATTGAAATAAAAAAGCGAGTAGATCCGTATAAAACATAATTTTGGCTTGAAGACTGATGCACACTTTCTAATAAAGATACAATATCAAAAAATATATGTCATCATCATTAAACATAGAAAACACATGTAAAATAATACAGTAATAAACTGTCAGGTAATAAATGTTGACCACAAAGAAAGACATTATGTCGTCAAATTTAAGAACGCAGGGGAATTAATTTGATGTATGCTAACAAGCTTCTAAACTGATAGAACTTAACTTGATTAAAATATTTATTGTATAAATCGGTGAACCAACAGTCAACAACAAAAGTGTTATCAAAATTTAAATCAATCTAAACTACTATCTATCTATCTCCTTCGGATCTACTCCAGTTTACTTTACTTCGATTTAGCGTGGAATTGACTGCCTTCGTAACCTTTTCCAGGGTCGTGGATACAGACTCGCTATCAGCCATTTTACACCTAAATAGCTTTATGTTTTCAGGATGTTTCAGTTTTTACGATTATAAAAAAGGCAAAACGTCACCCGTATAGCGGGTGTTTGAGTAACTGAATTTGTTGTGCATTACTTTTTGGGAAATATTATAGCATAGAACACTATAGCATCGAATTCAGTACCTATCATTGTCATTATCTTGATTGAGTTTCTGTTATTAGTTTATTTAAATGCTTTATGAAGCTAGTAAGAGGTTGTTTAAATATTTATCTATATAAAATTATGTACGCGAAAAATTTAACTAAAGAAAAACTTATTTATTAAAAAAAACACATTGTCGTCTTGGTTTATTATAGTCACTGATAAAGAAAAAAGCTTTTGTCCAATATACCAAAAGCAGTAGCAGTAGCATGGCAGTAATAACTATTAAATATTTAGATAAAAAAACAAAACAGAACAGTGTTATAGAGCTTTTTCTGTTAACAGTTTGGTTTCAAAGTCCGTAACTCACCTATTAGAGTAAACACGTTTACGGTCCACCATAAAACTAATTGACATGTTACAGTCGATGGATTGCTGTCTTTTTTTATGGTTCTAAACTCTTGAGAAGTTACGACTTTATGGTGGTGACTGTACCCGTATTTTGTTTGTGTTGTTTGTAACATAACAAGTGTTTCTTTGATTGTAACACATGTTATTAGCTCTTATTAATGATATTTAATAAACATATCTTTATATAAATACCAAAAAAGTGGGATTATAAAAAACAGATTCATTGTCATCAATGGGCTTTCCTACATGGCCATTACCGTACCTTTAAGCAAGTAAAATATATTATTTAATCGAGTTTGGTGAATATATCGACGAATCAAACGAGATAAACGAAATAAAGCAGTAGACTTAACACGGCAGACTACCAAGAAAGAATTACCAAGGAAGATGCTGAATTTAGTGACTTATAAATCCAATAGCAATTTTGTATTTTTTTTTATATGTACGGGTAAGCACAGTGCCTTGATCTCACCTGATGTTTAGTGATGATAAGGCCAATGATGGAAGCGCACTTCACCCGGGACCCTCAACTAGTGAGGCACTGGCTTTCTTATCTCTAGCTGCCGGAACACAACAATGCTACAAACATTGATGTTATGGCGACACATATTTAGATAAGATGGTGGTAGCTAGCCAGGCGGACAAATAAGTCCTACCACCAACCAAACCGAGTACACAAAGATGTACCCCCCGCTGGAAATCGAACCCGGAACCTCTGGGTCTAAACCGGTGGTCTTAACCACTAGACCACAGAGGCGGTTATGTATGTTTTTGATAGATGTTGACATTGTTAATTATTTTATATTATGGAACTTTTATGGATCTACACGCGTGTATTTTACATATTTTGCACAGGGAATTTAGGCAAAATTTTAAGGTTTGCTGGTTTCCAATTCTAGAACAATTTCATTGAAAACAGTTGTACTGTATGAGGCAAACATCTTAAAGTTTTCTTAAAGAAAAAAAATCAACAACCAAGTTAGCACACTTCAAAGAAAATGGGAATTAACTTTTCATTCTCGCTAAACAGCCGTCTATGTCATCAAATTGATTACATTTTTTTTAATAGAACCTTCTCTCATTAGTCGCGGCCCGTAGCTTTTTATGACGGATTCATTAAAGCCGTACCTATTTGCGATATTTTTAATGAATTTTATAAAGCGTCAAATTAAAAAAAAAAACAAGTCCCCGGGTTCAGCGCTCGTGGAATGAGAAATATATTTCGTTTTTACCTAATTAGTTTAGGGCAGTCCGTGTAGTGCATATTGTGGCAGTATTTAATCTTTTTCGCTTAGGCCCATGTCATACTTGAACTTTGTGCTTGCTGTTCGTGGTCCCGAGCCATACCCGAGGCAAAAAAGGGATGGTACTAGGTCTTTTTTAGGATATATATGACTTCTTTACCTCCCCTCCTTTCGTTGAGCTTGGATGGTCGAGGGAAAATTTCCTGATGACAACATGATAAATTTATATTATTCAATTTATAGTTTAACAGGAAATCATCATCATCGGCCTATCTTAGTCCACTGCTGGACATAGGCCTCCCCTAATGAGCGCCATAGCGCCCTGTCCTCAGCTTGACGCATCCAGCATCTGCCTGCAGTCTTTCGCAGGTCATCATCCCACCTGGCCGCAGGTCGTCCTACACTACGTTTACAGGAAATAAAGATCTCATATTTTTGTTACAGTATGATGAGATAAACAAAGAATTGAAAACAAACATGTGACAGTGATTTCGGTACAACTTGGCGCATTGGTGTCCCACTGCAAATGTGGTATTGTTTTACTGAATAAATGGAAAATGTCTATACGCCAATTTTAACTTTACCAACAGTTGAGATACTGTCTCGTCGACACTATGTCGTCGAGGTCACTTTTACAGAATTTACTTTGTTTGTTCCACTAATAAGAAAGCACCGTCAAAATTGTGTTGTGCCCGTACTAATACCAAATTGAATTAGGCGCAGTAACAAAACGAAAGAATTTAATTTTTTAAAGCATGAATAATCATATAACTTTTTCATTTCATTACATTTCATAATTCTATACTTACGCTTTTTATTTTTAAGTAAGAAAAAAATTGCCTCTCAGTGGTAAAGCGGCTTGCGCGTCTGAGTTGTTATCTTGCAAGTAAAGCAACTTTCGCAATTAAGGGGCAACGGATGGGTGTCCAAATTAAATTATCTAGCAGTCGAGCTCTTCTGTGCTCCAATATTAGTCTTAATAGATGTCTTAAAATGGCAGAATATTCACCAACATGCACTGGGTTAGCACAGTGGGTTATAGCTCCATCTGTTATGAATAAAAGAAATCGTTTCACCATGTTTCTTGCTAAAATTTCAGTTTGTTTTTGCCAAACATAAATCGAACAACAGGGACAACTGTTCATAATATCACACATATAGGGAGACAAAGAAACGACAAAATAGAACTAAATACTTCCGTCATATGCCACAGCACGCAAACAAAATCAGCCTCACACATTAGAAACAAATCGAGTGTGGCTGCGTCGACTGCGACCGTGCCGTATCAGCGAAGTGAGCTGACTGCGACTCGCCACCTGACCGACCGGGCTGAGCAGTCATTGTTGGCGCGAACAATGCTCGGGACGCTTGGAATCTGCTTTCTGATCTCCCGTCTGCATTGTGCTGGGAAGAATACATTGGGGGGCCATTAGAAACGCGACGAGCGGTTGATTCGCAAGCTTGAAACAAACCAGCTATTTCAATGACGAAAATGGGAACCTTTTGTGTTCAACACTGAGCAAAGATTCGTGATTCTCTCATATTTATCAAACACACGCGTATTTAAATTTGTTTCAAATATTTGCATGTTATTATGTAGATATGGATTTATTGTCCACAGCAGTAGAAAAAAAAATTGTTACAAATAGAGTTTGCCGTATGACCGAAGTGAGCGGACTGCGACTCGCCACCAGATCGACCGAACAATGCTCGGGACGCTTGGAATCTGCTTGCTGATCTCCCGTCTGGGTTGTGCCAAGAAGAATACATTGAGGGGCCATAGAAACGCTGCGAGCTTTTGATTCGCAAGCCTGCAAGTCTTTGTAACTAACCAGCCAGGCTGCCAGACTTACTACCAATTTACAACTAAAATATGCCGATTTAAAATTCATACAATTCTATGTACAACACGGTGGCAGATCAACTTACCCAAAACTGTCAAGTTTCTACAATAAATTTTGAACTTCAAATTTAGGTTATAAGGATCAATATTCATTGGAGAAATTTGACAGATTTGGGTAAGTTGATTTGCTGCCGACTGTACAACTTGTGTATGTTTTGTCAAGCAAATTGTTTTTTATGTAACGATTCTATTTAGTATAACATCCCTTCATCCGTTTGATTGTCTGAAAGAGATAGCTTTACAGGAATTTCTACAGTAACCAAACCTAAAACACTTAACCATCGTGGAAGTGAACTTAAACTACAATAAAATATGCCCTTGTAAAAAACATACAGGTTATTTCAAATGTAATGTAACTTTTTCTTGTGGCCCCATAGGATCCTGGTAGACTACGAGACTACGTCTTATTTAAATCTCAATGAACATTTTTCGAGAGCAAAGTACCTACAGACAATGACATGTAGATTGTATACTGCAAAGAATTAAAGATTATGAGCTAAGTTTGGAGATAATGGGTTAAGTATAACTATTAATTTATCATCATCAACATAAACAGTCCTTTTCTGATGTTGTTGACATAAGACTAACGTAGGAAACATCTACACATCTTAAGATCTTATGTTTGACTGCCGGTACATCAGATAATAATTGCTGTTTTCTGAAGTTATAGGTAACAATGCCTTTTTCTCATTTGTACCGTGAAGGGATATGTGAAAGATAAAAGACAACGCATTTCATTGCTATAAAACAAAGAGTAATAATGTTGTGTTTCGATAAGAGATACGGTAGCATTCTTCAATAGTTGACGATTCCAGGTAAAGTGTTTCTACTTGGTCTTATACCATCAGACGAAGTGAAGACCAACTGATACACGGTGGGAAAAAAGACAGAGACAACAAGAGGTACTCACCTTTGAAATGTTGTTTTAAAAATACCCCGCTAAAAGAATAGGCAGCTACAATTAACAAGAACAAATTGAAGCTTTACAGAATTAACAGTTCGGCCAATTTGTCGTGCCGGGATCCCGTTTCGAATCTGTTGACGCCTTGAAGAATCGCTGCCGTTATATTTTCGGGGGGTGAGGGGGTTGGACTAATTTGTTTGGGGTTTTATGTCTGATAATGTCATTGTCGTGTTTACAGAGTTTAGGAGGAGCATGCCTGTGTTCTTCGGTATTTCCCCGCCACTGACAAAGTGATGTCTTTCTTACCTGAAACAAGAAATTTCATTATTGAGTTTTTAAGCTTAGGTATCTGTATATTTAGTGGGTTCTGGAACGAGCTTCCTATCTCATTCTTCCTTCATTTTCTTAAGTTCCTTAGCAGTTGAAGCTTCCGAGTTAAGAGCACTTCCTCCGTCAACCTCTACTCGCATATCTCGCTCTACTTGCTCCTAAATATCTTTACTCGCTTATTGGGGATGAAACCGAAAGCTTACATAATCTTCACTTATTATCTTCTCTCTATTCTCTGCAGTCTCATCACTGATCAGTGCTCCTGCATACCGATGGTTAAATAAAACATGACAATTTAGTAAAAGGTAGAATTCAATTAACAATTACCAATATAATAACTCAAACAATAATGAGGAGCTCGATGGCCCGGTCTGTTAGTGCTGAGGTTAGGCAATTTTCGCAAAGGCCGGTCATCGGATGGGTGAACAAAATATCATCTTGATCCTCCGTGCTTCGGAGCCGTTGATCCCGGCTAAATTAGCAGTCCTAAGCAATCACCAATCCGCACTGAGCCCGCGTGGTGATTTATGCCCCGTTCTCCTTATCCACCATTAGGAAAAACTCGTGCCCCAGTAGTGGGGACATAAAAATAGTTGATGATGATGATGATGATGAATAATCGCAATCGGGCTCATCATGGCATGTATGTTCATACAAATTTTGATTAAAAGACAATAACTAATATAGGTCTGTGAAAATTAACATAAAGAAATATGTGAAACTCTCAAACAGTTCAAAAAACTTTCGTGTTACTTAAAAAAGAAGAAAACTGTACAGCCTAAAAGAAATCACAAGTCTAACTATCGCCACGGGCCACCTTTCGGCTGAATAAATGAAACAGAACGGCTATGCGAAGCTTTTGCGGGGCCGAAATCACCACTGTATGATTGTAAAACGGTTTAAAATTGTTTAACCGGTAAACTACAAGACGTTTCTACTGCTATTACGAGCTCTAGAACTGTATAGAGCATTTAAATTTGTTGTATAGACATATACCTATAAAATGTTGGCTTTGAATTGACCCCAATATGCTAACTTCAAACGAAATATACGAGTAAGACAAACATACCATATCAAATCTCATCAAATATCTACGTATGTTTGTCATACTCGTATATTTCGTTATAAAATATGTACCTACAGTAGTGTACGAAGTACCTAAATAGGTACAGTCAAATCATACTGCAAACGTTTTAAAATTTTTACGATTATACGATAATAATGAAGAATACATAGACTTCGACAAATTATAAATGTAAGATCTACTAGCCAATAAACTAAATGAAAATAACGCAATACATAGTAAAATGTTTTTTTTTTTGTTTTTTTTTTCAAGTTCATCCACCGACCACCAACCAGCACCTGGTGCCGGTTAAGACTGCTCGCCCGCCTGCCAAACACGTGGTGCCTACTGCCGCTTGCTGATCAAGGTATTTCCTCCTTTTTTTCCATCAAACTGTTTACTCATCCCTCGTCGCCATCCCTCGCAGTTCGAAACCTCGCCTAGTATAACGCCAATAAAAATACAGTTCACTATAAATTATAGCATCGCCCGCGCTATCATTTTGTAGTATACATTATAGGACAAACAACAAGAGTGTGTCTTGTTGTTTGTCCTATTTAAATAAATAAATAAACTAGTAAGCAGCCTAGTAGTATATTCTAGCACGAGTAAGAATCTTCTAGTGGTTAAACCACCGGTTTTTAACCCAGTGGTTCCAGGTTCGAATCCTAGCGAAGATAATTGCTCCGTGATTAATGACCCGAATGCACACAGACAAACTCCTCAGATCTTTATTGTGTGTGATGTGCGGCGCTTACAATAAGAAGTATAGGTACTTACGTACAATGCTAACCTGAGCGGATCAAAGGTCAAGGCGCCGTGGGGTTGATGCACTCCTGCGCATTGATAACAGGAAGTATGGATAGCAGAACAATGCACTGACAATATTTCATTAAAATTGATTTTTTTTTTATATATACAATTTCGAAAAGTTTTGATAATTTGGTAATGTGAGGAGCTCGAGAAGGCAAAAATATTGGGAAATTTTCATAGCGCGTGTGTGATCTAATTTAACTTAATTCTTCCGTGTTTCAAATAATCATTAAGCCTTTTCTGAAACTATTTTGGATGCTGTTTTATGTTTCACAAATAAGTGATACACTTACCGTTTTAATTACTATTGATAATGGCAGAATGACAGAGACTGGGTACCTGAGTCATATACCTTTTTGTTGTAACTTCAACGTCATATTGGTCAACTTGCATTACTCTAAATATTGTTATATTTTTATTGCCTAATATTCACGTTTTGCGCTCGATACTCGTACCACTGCAGTGGTACGAGTATCGAGCGCAAAAAACGACTAAGGAAGAGGGTAGATCGTTTTGTCTGCTCATAATCACCCACCCGCAATAACTTCAGTACACCCGTGATCATAGCGCATGCAACTGTGCCGAAATATTGGATACTCAAATACAACAAAAACATGGTAATAATCCCGTTAATAATATTTATTCTAATGTAAGTGAGCATGATAGTTTAAAAAGTTATATCATCATCATCATCATCATCATCAGCCTATCTTAGTCCACTGCTGGACATAGGCCTCCCCCAATGAGCGCCATAGCGCCCTGTCCTCAGCTTGACGCATCCAGCATCTGCCTGCAGTCTTTCGCAGGTCATCATCCCACCTGGCCGCAGGTCGTCCTACACTACGTTTACCGAGTCGTGGTCTCCACTCAAGAACACGTTTACCCCAGCGGTTATCGGTTCTTCGCCAGATATGGCCGGCCCACTGCCACTTCAACTTGCTAATTCTTAGAGCTATGTCGATGACTTTGGTTCTCTGTCGGATGTATTCGTTACGAATCCTATCCTTCAGAGAAACTCCGAGCATAAGTTATATAAATTATGACATTTTGTATTACGGGGAAATTGTCAGAATCAGCCCACCGAGACACGATTGTTGACGTTATAAAAATCAGAAGAGAGGTGGGTTCAAACGACTACCATATTACGACAACTACCGGGACCAATAGTTTAACATATCTGCCGAAGCACTGAGGAGCTCAAAATATTCTTTCCATATTGCCAAATCTTTAACTCAGCATCTTCACGTATCTTTGTGCCACGATATATAAAATAATTAAATGTATGTGCTTTATTTTACTTTTCTCATGTAATTGAATGCGTAGTTTTTATAAGAAAAATAAAGTTCTTAAGCCTGAAAGTTACTTTTAAAAGCAAAGCAAAATCGTAACCCGAATCCGCCGCTTCACCAGCATTAAACTTACGTTCTTAAAACACTAAATTGACGTTAAAATGTTACGATACAACGTTAATGAGCGCGACCGACAGGTTGAACGGTGTAAAATGCACTGAAATTTCAAAGTACATATCTACGGCATGGCAACCAATGGCCTAATTAACCCTAGCCGCATGTGCGTCATTCACGTATACGCATATACATAATATGTAAATAGGTATGTAATCTAGGTGACCGGTACAATATTGGATAAAAGTTTATGAAATACTAGTGGATCTAGGAGCTCGATGACGCAGTGGTTACCGGCCGGTCTGCTGAGGTTAGCAACGTTCTCAAAGGCCGGTCATCGGATAGGTGACCAAAAATGTATTATCTCGAACTCCTCCGTGCTTCAGAAGGCACGTAAAGCCGTTAGCCCCGGCTGAAATAGCAGTCGTTAACGACCACTGGGCCCGCGTGCAGGTTTATGGCGCGTTCTCCCTATACATCCATAGGGAAAGGTCGTGCCCCAGCAATGGGGACATAAAATGAGCTGATGATGACGCTCAAATACTACTGGCCTGCTCGCTTACAGCTCCGGTAACCTATCTGGATAATAGGTAGTGGACTATACGTGTCCACGGGGCAACTAGCTTGAGACACTAGTCTTAAAAGTACCGGATGAAGAATGCGCTTCGGCGCGTCCTGATCTGGCGTTATGACCTGACGTAAATGGTCCCTTGTGTTTGCACAAGGATGTCTGACACCTACTTTGTAACCTAACGGTTGGTAGGGGGTGCCAGTATAAACTTTAAAAGTCGTGTTGAGTTGGGTTGGCCTGCTCGCGACTTCGTCCGCTTCAGTGAACACCCGTAGCCCGTGATGGTTTTACCAGCTTGAAAACTTTTTTTTTCATACAAACCTCGTCCTCACAATTAAGTGCAAACACAAAAATAAATAAATCAGCCAAATCAGTCGAGCCGTTCTCAAGTGATGCTCTAGTGTGACATACATGTGGCATTGATTGATTGATTTTTATTAATATCGATATTTTTTATTATGTTAGTGTACCTACTCGGTTTGGTCAGTGGTAGGGCTAGTTTGTCTTCCTGGCTAGCTACCACCATCTTATCTAAAATGCCACCATAACATCAATATAGTTGTGTTCAAAAAATAAAAAATAACATCAGGTGAGGTGAAAGCCAAGCTTACTTAGGATTAAAAGAAATATATACGCCCACAAAGTACCAATAAGCATAAGCTTTAAAGAGCTGTTATTCCATTATTTGTTTCTTCCACTCTAATTCGAAATAAAGTTTACATGAAGGGAACAAAACTCAGAACGCCAAGCGTATTCCAAGCGTTGACTCTGTTTATTAGTAAAGTCTAACGTTAATATAACAAAAAAACCGGCCAAGTGCGACTCGGACTCGCGCACGAAGGGTTCCGTACCATTATCTATAAAAATATTTCAAGTTTCTACCTGTTATTAAGACCGAGAAAAAATTGGAAAAAAAATCACGTTTATTGTATGGGAGCCCCCGTTAAATATTAATTTTATTTTAATGTAATTATTTCCTGCTTATTTATTTATATCCTTCTCGTGGAAAATGTTTCCACATGTGTGTTTTAGAAATTTGTTCGCAACAAAATTTTAAAATTATTTGAACATTTTAATTATTTATTTTTAAAGTGAATAATATAACTCAATATTCTGTGAATGATTCAAGCGTCTACCTGTTGCTGTTATCAATATCGAGCAAAAACCAGCAAAAACGTCACATTTGTTGTGTGGGGGCATTTATGTGGGAATATTTATTTTATTCTGTTTTTTTAATATTTGTTGTTATAGCAACAGAAATACATCATCTGTGAGAATTTTAACTAACTAAAGGTTGTTGGAAGAGATGGCTTGTAGCGATAAGACCGCCTTTGTCCATATACTAGCTTTAAGTTTTTGTTTAACTAATTTCAATTCATTTGTGTGTGAGCAAAAAAGAATTTATCTATCTGTCTATCTATCTATCTAATTTACGGTTTATGGCTCATAGAGAACGATCCTTCTCTATGGATGGATATTAGGGAGAACGGGCCATTAATACCACGCGGGCCCAGTGCGGATTGGCGGTTGTTAACGTCTGCTAATGCAGCCGGGATCAACGGCTTTACGTGCCTTCCGAAGCACGGACGAGCTCGAGATGATAAATTTTTGGTCACCCATCCAATGACCGGCCTTTGCGAAAGTTGCTTAACCTCAGCACTCGCAGACCGGGCGCGTTAACCACTGCGCCATCGAGCTCCTCCTATTGAAATAGCACGTGTCAGAACACGTGCTATTTCAATAAACGTCTACTTATTTTGTAAGCCTAAGTGAGCTTTATTGAATGTCAATAACTACCTACGTCATCGACATCCGATCTTGGCATTTTTGCAAATATCAAAGATCAGTTATAAATAAGCAAGTTATTTATAAATTATTATCATCGTATAAAAGCTTTTTATCATTTGTTTGTAACAGACTGTTTCAATTAGTTAAAATAAACTCTTTCAATTTGTAAATTAAATCGTTTTTATTTTTTATTTATAGCTTTTATTTTTATTAACTGTTTTCAGTAGTGAATATTTTGATTGATGGGACTACTTTATTTAGATAAACTAGACATATATTTTTATACTCAACGTTGTGGTCGAATTGTACCTACAATTGCAGTTATCGTAGTCACGGGATGATAATAAAATATCGGGTACCAAAAATGTATACCTAGGATACCACGACCAAGTTTTGCGTTAAAGTTCTTAAAAAATGTTAATAAAAATAATTAATTTATTGTTTTCTAAAGTTTACGCGAACACTACACATACTGTTACGGATCTACTCGCGTTTATTTTATACATTACTTTTTTATGTTTAAACTGACGTTTCGGTGACCACGGACCCTGCAAAGGGTTCGAAACGTCAGGATAAACATTAAAAAGTAATGTGTAAAATATTTAATGTTTAATTTTTCTACTGATCGTATGCTAAATCGGAGTGCGACGCGCCGTTGTTATTGCAACAAGTTAATTTATGCAGCAAACGAGTATACGAGTATCGATTCGACGGCACGGCGATGTATCGATCGTTTTATGACGACCCCGCGATTATGTAACAGCGGTTACTCTATTAGTTTGCATTTGAATTTAATGCACATCAATATAATTTGTGTTTGAAACTTTTGTTTAGTTAAAATGTTCCTTTTTCTTGTTAAAAAGTTGCGCAGACTTAGTTCGGTTAATATAAAGTAACTAGCTTTTGCTCGTAGCTTCGCTCTCGTAGGCTACACGACGTGTGATTGTTTGTAATAAAAGCAAAACTTATTCAAGTTACGTTCATGTAAGTCAGTCTGTGGATTAAACTTTAAAAATGACAGATTTCCATACAAACTTTTCACCCCTATTTCACGCCTCTATATAGAGGAGGTTTTTCGTTTAGTTTGAGGTTTTTACCACCATTAGGTGGACGTGTAAACATGTAATCGGATACTTTGGTAAACTATAAAGTACCTAATACTTTTATGAACAAAGAAAATGTCTACTATAAAAACCCTGTTTTCCTTCAATAAATCAATCAGTTAATAACCAACGTCCGTTGTGTTATTTCGTCTCCCGCTCCACACATCACACTGCGTTTGCAGTCGTTAACAAGCACCAATGGCTATGGGCCCGCGTGGAGGTATATGGCCCGTTCTTCCTTTATAGGGAAGGCTCGTGCCCCAGCAGTGGGGACATAAAATGAACTGGTGATGATGTGATGTGATGTGAAGGAATTAGCTTGAGATACCAATGAATGGAAAATGCTACACCGGCAAGAGCGTGGTTTCTAAGTTAACCACAAGTCACCTAGTGACCACATGTTTGATGAATGTTCAAAATAAATTTTAATGCAAATTTTGTTGCGAACACATTACAAAAACACAAATGTTGAAAAAATTTACATGAGCAGGATTTGAACCTGCACCCTTCTGACATACCGGTTCGGGTGCTCTTCCAATTATTATTGAGCTATCGTGGTTCTAAATTATTCAACACTTTTTACTTTGAAATTTTGTATGTCAGAAGGGTGCAAGTTCAAATCCTGCTCGTGGAATCTTTTTCAACATTTGTGTTTATGTATGATGGACTCAATATATGTATATATATATAAACTTTACAAAATAATACATATTTGTACAGCTTCTACTAATACAAGTCAACACTTCAGTTTAAACCTGTTAATTCGTGAAAATCCGGTTCTAAAACGAAAGTTTCTATTCAAACTTTTATATCAAACGTTTTTAGTCAAGAATCACGCTCTATATATTCTCCATAAACTGCACCTACCCTACACCCTTACCATATGTCCAGTATATTGTCAAAGTTACTGCGTCTAGCTAATATGCAACAAACTGGTATCGATTTGTTGGTCATGTAATACCTCGGCCGGTTCACGAGACATATTTGATGCAACATAGGCACACCGTACAAGATTACCAGTTAAATGTTAGTGCGTTTGACACTGTGGTATTTTGATGAATATAATTTGTTTCTTAGAGGTAAAGATAAAAATAAAATAAAAATATGTAGGTAATTTTTATTGAGAAATAATAAATTGATCCACAAAAAAATAGTAGGCTAGCACCTAAAACGGTAAGTTAGCATCTAAATAGTAGTTTAGGTGCTAACTTTGTATTTTTGTGGGTTAGGTTAGGTTAGTTTGGTGATCGATTAAATATAACCCATTTTTATTCTATTTTATTTTATATTTTATTAATTTATCGTCATTCTTATGCACAAGCGGTGTTTGCATCTAAAAGGTCTTACATTAACTGTAGTATACTGTATGAAGTAAATTATTAGAATGTTAAGATTATTAATGGAATCAGGAGTTGCATTGCGGAAATCCATGGTAAAAATATGTAATTGAAATAATATGTAGTGTTAATTCCGCTAAATGATTTAGGCTTTAGGATTGTATAACTAGTTCTGCAAACCAAACAATAAAAAAAATAACAAAACAAAAGACTTTGGTGTAAATGGAGTTCAATAAAAAATCCTGTAGGTAAAACATTTTGAGATGATCTGTAGCTTCTGTATAATAGATACCTACAGATTACATGTTATAGCTTTAACATCATATACATAAAAGTAAATAGCCTTTAACTGTCCCACTGTTGGGCAAAGGCCCTCATCCATCAATCCATCATTGAAATCAAGTCAACACTACAATTCACTTTGTTTGACCTGCGAATTCAAAATTCAAAAAAATTCAAAATTTTAAATTAATTTATTCAGTTCAGGCTACAAATAGCTCTTATGAACGTCATTATGCCATCGGTTCGTAAATCTACTCTGGGCGGGAGACCTTGTACTGAGAAGAACCGGCAAGAGACTCAGCAAGTGTCCAGCTCTTTTCTTCCTTACAGCGTCAAAAATATTGGAAAATGCCCTATCATAAAAGGACACTTTCATCACAAATAAAAAACAAAATATTGAGGACAATCACAACATGTAAAAAAAAACAAAAGAGAAAAAATAATAATAAGTACCTATCTAAGTTTGCAAATTTACATCAGTTACCAGTTAAAAAAAGTTAAAAATTGAACCTTGGAGCTTCGGGTATCGAACCGAGTGCTTCGCCACTCGACCACCGAGATGCGCGAGATGACCATCATATACGATGTTAAATATGTAAATGACTTACAAACGTAATAATTACTTTTTAATATTTTTCATTTACCATTCTTTATTAATTAAAATGAAAAGTGATAACCCTAATAATAGATTTATTTTGAACATCCAAAACATTGACGAAAGAACAGAAAGTGCAAAATTTTACAAACTCAAAGATCGAATCCGACCTAAATCACCTCTAGACCACTTTCCATGTAACGACCCGCCCCATACATGTCCTCACCGATCTCACACGCCTTAATTCACCCAAGATTCCCATTACAGGATCCGGGAAATGCACCTTGCACTCCCTTAACTCCCCTAGGACTGGCCACTTGCAAGGAACGTGACGTCTTCACCTCCGTTTTTATTATACTACCCCTAACGTGGGGGGCGTGTTAAGTACCCCTAATTGTATGGGATAAGTTAGATTGGCTTTTTAATTCTGAAGATTTGCTTTTGGGGAGCTCGTAAATTTTCTACTGGTAATTTACGACTTCTGTCTTAGGACGGTTATTGTGATTCTGTCGGGCTCATTTGTTTTTAGTGGCGTCTCAGTTGGAGTTTTGCGAAGGTAAGGGTAGTAAGGGTCTGACGTGGTTCTTGTCTTAAGAAAATATCTTTTTTTTTTTCTCATACTCACTTTGTTACACAATTGGCAGTACAAAAGATTAATTAACTTTTTATATAGGTAAGTAGGCAAATCTGTCTGCTCCAGTATCTCGAGTGCAGAATCCAGATGCAAAGTCAAATCACTTGCTTCACTAAGCTTTCTTCTTCACCTTGCCGACCTTCAAGTTGTTTCTAATCACTCTCTATCGTTATATGAATGAAAAAACCTACTTGACATTATCACGAATCTTTTGCATTATTTACTTTTAAATAACCGCTTGTTAAATAATCGAAAATGTGAGACGGACGATTTGTAGTTTAACCATTGGTGATTGTTTAGACAAAATCAGAGGTACAATAATTTAGATTAACTATAAGAAATCAGCCTTTGTCCAGCAGTGGACGTCTTTTGGCTGAGATGATCATGATGATGATGATGATGATAAGAAATCAACTTAACGCCGCCACTCCTTTTCATGATTTTTGCCCAACTTTAAATGATATTATAGAAAAAACTGTATTGTGTTATGAATTTATGGATCGAACTAATGGTAAACACGTTCCCTTTGATACTAAATATATATTTTGTTTATGTAACACGACAGTATTTTCAATTAAATCAACTTAACCGTAATTCCACTTTTGGCATTTTTTGCTCTGCGCACACTTAAAGCTTATAGTTTGTTTATAATAAAACACAACCGCGGTAAATTCCTTATTTTTAATGTTACGTGAAACTTTAAGAGTGTATAAAAACTTATAAACAACATAATTATCTAATAAACATAATAGTCAGTGGTACGGTCTACTTTTATTAGATGATATTGTTATTGCAATGGCATTTGATTAAACTTTTAAAGTGGCAGAATACTTTGTCACTGTTATTCGCTTCGAATAGTCAAAGTTGGACGCTTATTTCTTTGTGAACGTAACATTATGCTGAAATTTTTACTCGTAGGTAAAATTTGTACCTCGTAATTTTTTCATACAATCTTGAATTAGGATTGAATGGAGTCATCAGGCAAGTCGTGTAAAAGCTGAGGAATGAACCTGAATGCTTCGTTTATTTTAATATTAATATTTCCATACAATGTTATTTTATCAACGTATTCTGACACGACTTATGTAAAAGGATAAAAAAGCAAATGTGAAAATTTAATTTGCGAAACAGATATACAAAATTGAAATGAAACTAATTTTACGGATCTACTCGCGTTTATTTTACATATTAATTTGATTAAACGTCAGAACAAACATTAAATCAAAGTAATGTGTAAAATAAACGCGAGTAAATCTGTAAAAGTAGTTTTATTTATATGTGTAATGTTCGTAAACTTAAGAAAACAATATTGTACAAAATTTTTATAATTTTATTTAACAATCAAAAATAAAATTAAGAAAAAAAAAAACGAAAAAGGAAGACCAAAGAAAGAGAAAAAGATTCCTGCTTAGTTTTATTTAATCAGTCCTAAAGTAATTGTAGGTAAGTAAATAATAAAACTCGCGAGTGCTAGTATTTTATGTTTTTAAATATATTAATACATGAAGCATAAACTTTGTACCCCTTTTTACGATAATTGCGCGAGTAGTATGATATACCTAGAGAAGAATTGCAGAATGTTAATATTTTTTTTAAATTATGCAAAAAAATACAAACAAACAATACACACACTACCATCTACTTGACACGCACGCATATACTTTTTTCAAAAATGGAAGAGGAGCGGCCGAAATCTGTCAATGCCAATCTAAACACACATGCTATCTTTTTTAATTTTTCATTGCTTAGGATACAATCCGTGCAATCTTAATATTAAATTATTACGGTCGAATTTCGACCACTGAGCGACCACTACTATTTTTAAAACAACATATAAAGTATATATCTTAAGTCTCAATTTACTCCAAACCAAATATTTAAGACGTCAGACAACAAAACCTCACCTGATATGTAAATTGAAGAATATGGGTGCCATAAATAGGTTGTCCGTTTCTGGAGGGCGCCGTATAAAGGAGGATGAAAGGTGACTCATAAATCTGGGATGAGAGGGAATATTGTGGGCGTCAGTTTGAAATAAAGTTGTACCCTCTTGAAATAAGCCGAGGTGGTTAAAAACAGGCTCTTTTGGTGGCAAATTCACAAAGTACGAGTACTTATATATAAAAATATTGCGCAGTAACTTATAAGCAACTCTGTAGTGTAGTGGTTAGATCGGTCTCAGACTTTAACGTCGCGGGTTCGATTCTGTTTGACGCGGTTTGGTTGATGATATAGTAAGGCTTGTTTTCAGTCCGCCTAGTTTACTACTTCCATATTATCTAAGCCTGTCGGTATAACAACAATTTTAGCAGTATATCTGTTTTGCTCTACCTTTAATGTGGAAAAGGGCTATGTTAAATTAGCTTAGGTTCTGTAATTTCTGAGACATAGTTCCTGTTTTCTCTATGTTTTGTGATGGCTTTTATAATTTATATGATTTTGAATGTTTGCATTCACAATATAGTTACAAGATAAAATTTTACTAAAAAAAACCAAATAGGCTCAGGAAGCTCGAGTGGGAATTAAACCCACGACCTTTGAATAACCGATCCAATACTCTGACCGCTAAGCTACCAAGGCCCCGAAAAAATTTAATCTTAAATTTAATCTGGCTTTTATAATTTTCATTTAAGTTTTGAAACTATCACTAATTTAGAGACAAATAAATTTATGTATTATTATCAGACAGAGATCATAATACAGTATCTCCAATAAAGGATTCCGGGTTTTAATCTTCGGCTTTGTCGTATCGTTTACCTATCATCAGCTCAGATGAAGGCTTAAAATAGTTTCTTATGAATAGCATGGTAATATAAGTATTTTGGTATGAATTAATCGCAGTTTACAAAAGTAGCACCTAAAAGTATGTTATATTGTTATATTGATTATATGTCATAAAATTGCTTATCGCCCGTGACAATTCAAACAGGCTCAACAACATTATATTCTCTAGGTAATAACAATGAATACATTATATCAAAGGGACAATAACAATATATTCCAGCACCATAAAACATGGCAGCGCCAACATCTAGCGACAGTGCTATCGAGAATTCAACTATAAATATAATGTATGGTTTACACCGTTCCCCTGTCAGGGTCTAGATAAGGTAGTGCCTATATAGTGCCTACGTTTTAGGTTGTGGATACAGCTTCTTTATCATATATACGCTTTTATCTGTAGTATTCAAGTAGTAGTATTTATCTGTAGTAGTCAAGGTTGATTTTACGGCTTTAAAACAACTATTTTTTACTACGAACTAGGTACTGTGCTGTGGAACCAGCTCTCAGCGGCGGCATTTCCGGACCGTTACGACGAGCCTATTCCTTTCTTAAAGGTCGGCATCGCATCTGCGTTTCTTCTGGTCTTGTGGGTGTCCATGGGCGGCGGTGATTGCTTCCCATCAGGTGACCCGCCTGCTCGTTTGTCTCCTTTTAATATAATCATCATCATCATCATCAGCTCATTCTATGTCCCGGACACGAGCCTTCCCTATGAATGGATAGGAACCATTAACCACCACGTGGGCCCAGTGCGTATTGGTGGTCGTTAACGACTGCTAATGCAGCCGGGACCAACGGTTTTCGTGCCATTCGAAGCACGGAGGAGCTCGAGATGATAAATTTTTGGTCATCCAACCGATGACCGGCCTTTGCGAATGTTGCTTA
This sequence comes from Eudonia mercurella, assembly GCA_963082485.1. NCBI lineage: Eukaryota > Metazoa > Arthropoda > Insecta > Lepidoptera > Crambidae > Eudonia > Eudonia mercurella. Next base: position 18,212,929 of record OY720027.1, on the reverse strand, counting down.
ACCTCAGCACTCGCAGACCGAGCGCGTTAACCACTGCGCCATCGAGCTCCTCAATCCTTTAATATAATATTTAAAACAAATATGAGTTTGGCATACTTGTAGGTAAAGGTCAAATAACTTTATTTCTTAAAAAATAATTTTCAGAATCCACTCCATCATCATCATCACTAACTCATCATCGTCACCACATCGTCATCACATCTCAGCTCATTTTATGTCTCTACTGCTGGGGTACAAGTCAATTCAATTCACTTCCGCCTCTATGGTCTAGTGGTTAAGACCACCGGTTTAGACCCAGAGGTCCCGGATTCGATTCCCAGGGTTCATGGTACATGTTTGTATACTCGGTTTGGTTGGTGGTAGAGCTTGTTTGTCCGCATATAATATCTAAATATATCGCCATAACATCAATGTTTGTAGCATTGAGGATCCCGGGTAAAGTGCGCTTCCATCATTGGCCTTATCATTACTTAACATCAGGTGAGATCAGGGCACTGTGCTTACCCGTAAAATATAAAAAAAAAATAGGTATTATGTTATTTTTTTTTCTATTTCCGTTTCTTTATGTATAGTTAAATTCAGATTTTTTTCAATTTTTATTTCTATTTACTAGGACAAAGTCAAACGCAGGCCCTTACAAAACATCAGCAAACACAAAATAAAAAATACTTGTATAAGGTTGCTATTCTGAATTACTATTTTTTTTTTATTTTGAACTTTGCATTAACAATGATATTTACTATAGTTACAAGATAAAATGACCTCGGTAGCTCAGCGGTCATAGCATTGGACCAGTTATCCAAAGGTCGCGGGTTCGATTCCCACTCTAGGAAGCTCGAGCGGGACTGGAGTGGTTGATTTATCTAGTAAATATAATTATAATTTTTTCGGAACAAATTGAAAAGTCGGTTAAAAACCGACACTATATCTGTGTAAGTTTTATAGGCACGCGAACAAAGTCGCAGTACGAAACTTAGTTTTATTATAAAAACAAATATGTTGATACTGCTCGTCGACAGACCATTACGGCTTTCATCTAAAAGGAAGAATGACAATTCGGAGCAAAAAAAACCTTTACTAATAATATATTTATGTCCTTGAGAATTTAAACGTAATCTAACATAATCGGATCAGTCATCTTCCGCCGAAGCATAACCGCACCGCTGTCTAAAAAATAAAAGTAACTCTTATTTGTATAGTCATAAAGATGAAAACGACCCGCGAAAAAGTTTCGAGTAGGAAAAGATATTTTGTTTTGTATAAGCCGAGTTGACAAAATGAGACCTTCTTATACTTCATTAATAAAAGGGACTATAGAGCAAGGACATGTTAGGAACTTCTTTAATCCCTTGACAAAACGCTTTGACTCAATGATTTTGAACAGGGCTGCACCTTATCCTTAGCGGATATATTTTGAAAAGGACACTCCACGAGCGGGTTTCAAACCAACTAAGTATGCTATCGTGCTCGTGGAATTTTTTCAACACTTTGTCTTTTTCAAATTGTAATTTGTTCACAACAAAATTTGCGTAAAACTATACTAAATAACTAACTAAGTATACTATGCGCCTTACAAATAAATAAAGACTTATTCTTTATTTATTTGTCCAAATATTATTCCATGTTTTGCTACTGTCATGTAAACATCATTTCAAATTAGAGTAAAAGAGACAAAACACGGAATAACTATTCGGAGCTTATTCTCTCTTTATTTGTAAGGCACTATAGGTATAACCATAATCTTATTTGTTTGGCTGGCAGACATCAGTTTAAAAATAGATTTGTATATCGTTTTTATCGCAGTCAAAAAAAAACAATTACCTATCATTGGATCAAATGCTTGTTTGCCGACTCAGTAAAATAATAAAAGGGAAAGGCCTCAAATTATACCATACATTTATCAGATTATACAAGTAGATAAAAGATCTCATGAGATTCAGCAAACTAATAATATAATAAAGTAATAAAATGTTTAAAACATTTTTTAAAGTAAGGCAGTGGATGTCAGTCAACTCATTGTGTTAGGTAGGTACCTTACTTTTTACCTATTATTTCCTCGTCTGTCAATAACGTATAAAATGGTTAAATCAATTGTTACGTACCATAATATGGCGTTTCGACAGACTAGGGGGAGCTGGAAATTGGCATTTTTTTTACCACAACTGAAAAGCGATTGTCTTCTGAAAGCAACTAATGGTTAGTAACGTGACGGCCCAAGGTATAAGCGCATTTTACCCGTAATCTTCAACTCTGAGGAACTTGCGAACTTATGTCTTACTATTGAAACACAACAGTAGGTACTATTAACATATTAAAAAATTCAAAATCATTTATTCAGTTTAGGCTACAAATAGCTCTTATGAACGTCTCTGGGCGGGAGAACTTGTACTGAGAAGAACCGGCTAGAAACGTGTCAGCAAGTGTCAAGCTCTTTTCTCCCTTACAGCGTCAAAAATATTGGAAAATGCCCTATCATTGTTATACATACTTAGATAAAGTGGTGGTTGATATCCAGGAGGACTTAAAACAAGCCTTTTACCCAATCAAACCGAATACATCAACATGTAGCCTCATTGGGAATCACACATGGGACCTCTAGATCTGACATCACTGGTCTAACCACTAGACTATAGAGGTGGTAAAACATATTAATTCCCTTTTACAGACTGTCATCCCTTAATTCATTTAACTGTCTCATCGACCCACTACCTTGGGGCGATGATCTTCATAGATCGCTCCCTATATTGTATAGATTACACGCACCACTTCGTTTCAATTATATTCTGCCCCCGGGAATTTGAATTTTTTATTGTGGGCACACTGTCGACTAAGCATTTATTATGGTGCAAAGTAATAAACAGATTAAAATATTGTTTTTCAACAGAAAGGCTTGGCTTGAATTTTGTTTTTTGCAAAGTTCAAAGACATAAAATAAATTCAATATTTATTTAAAGATTTACACGGATCGGCAAAACGAACGGAGAAGGTTTGTTTGATTGAAGCTATCATCCCACAAACCAACAAACATACTTCGAAGTTTTATGGTTTTAGTTTTTGCAGAGCAAGTTAAAGAAATGATAAAACAATCTACGGTAGTTCGGAGAGGAATTAGAAGTAAAATCTTCAAAAAAAAAGGTTCAATATCGGTTTACATACAATTTACTTAGGTACCCTAATGAACCATACTCATAATATAGATTCTATTTTGCAAATCAAAGGGATCCCAAAAATCCTTTTCAGTAATTTACCTATATTGATAAAAAGAATAAGTACATGTAAAACCACATTTTTTTATGCACACTGATATTTCAAAGTTCAGCAGTTTAATAAACTTGTCGATATAATTATGACGAAGACAGTTACTAAACTTCCATAAAATTAAAGAATAGTCAAAGCTGTGTACAGAAAACGGTGCAAATCTCATTTCGTTTCTCAACGCCACCAGTTTAGTAATTACCGAGAATCGGCAAAAACTCGCGTCGAGTGTTGAAAATTTCGAGATCGCAACTCCAGATGCGAGGTACGGATAGCAAAATCATTAATATTTCACTTAATTAAAATTTCATTTACAAAATTATATTTGCGAACAAGTTTAAATTTATTATTTACTAGCGGCCCGTCCCTGCTTCGCACGGGTGGACATTTTTTTTAATATAGCCTATGTTACTCAGCCCTAATGTAGCAATCTAATGGTGAAATAATATTTTAAATCGGTCCAGTAGTTTCTGAGTTTATTCCTTGCTAACATACATACATACAAAATAGAAAAGTTTTCTTTATGCCTTATAGAACAGCTCTTGACCTTGATCTCGCCTGATAGTGAGCGTAAATGGTCTACGATGGAGCGAGCTGCCCCAGAAGATGCTTATTAACTCTCGCCTTGAAGGCATTCAGGTTATAAGTTTTTGGGAACACAGACGATGGTAGAGAATTTCATTCCCTGCCAGTGTGCAGTAAAAATGATGACATGAAGCGCTTAGTGCTCCTCCTAAAGGTTTCCTCTTTATAATATTAGTATAGAAAACAAAGACAATACAATACAAGTAAATTAAATACTACAAACACATTTTCTCTTATTATTTATTGTATTCTCCAACTACATTAACTGACTGCCAATCATGACATAATTATATCAAGCGGAAAGGCCAAACTATCAGGTAAGATTTTGTTTTAGCCTTACAAGCGTTATGGTCTCCAAACGATAATTAAAAGAGTTTATTTTAATTGTTACGTCTGGCTTTACTTTTACTTTTATTATCCAAGTAAGTAAGCAAAATGTAACCATTGATATCTTCTCGTTTTTTTTTCAGATCAAATCAAATTTATTTGCATGTCACATGTTTCATTCAGTATTATTTAAGGACTATGTCCAGCAATGGACTATTAAAGGCGGATGATGATGATGATCTTTTAAATAGGTTTGAATTTAATTGCTTTTCCCGTTACTAAATTTAGTCTCGAGACATGAACGTTTCCTAATAGTGCACGTGTCACGTATTTTATAAATCCCCACTTTTCTGCTGACCTTTCCCAAGTAGTGTTTTCATTTAAAATATCATTAGTGTGTCAGTCTAATACGAGGTTAATTGGCGACGCCACTCAGACCGCTCAGAAAAACCTGGCTGGAGATATATTGCTGATGCATCATTAGTAGACCTATCGAGAGGGATATCAGAGTGTAGGAGTGGGTTGGGAGGGGGGAGGGGGGTTATTAATACAACATATTATATGTACAGGTAGTTAGATCTAATCTGTGTAGCGCTGTCATTTCGTTAGAGAAGGAACGCTTCGGTGGCAGAGTCATAGACCTAAGATACGTTAACGCTTAGGCAGAGTGGTAAAGCGCTCGGTCTGATGCCCAAAGGTGCCCAAGGTCGGGCAAAATATGTTTCGGATTTCTCGATGAACAGCCTGGGTTTGTGATCACCAACCCACATTTGGCAAGCGTGATGGTCATTACCCATCAATTTTAGCGATGACTTGATTACAATGATGGGGGTCTTTACCCAGCAGAGGGAAAGTCATAGGCTATTTACTACTACAGAAGTCACGGGTTCGATTACGAACAGTGTTATTGTGGGCGGTTAATTGGTGATAAGGGTTCTAATTCCACTTTTACCTATCAATATCTTAATAAAAATATATCATCATCATCATTCTCATCATCTTAAGCCTACAGAGGTCTACTGTTGAACATAGGCCGTTAAAGTATGAAAAAGAATGATATCAATTTATTGACCTGCACAACAATAAATAAGTCCACGAACAAAAAACAAGAATAGCAATCTGTTTTAATAACAGAGTATTTTAAAATTCTGTAAATAAAACATAAAAAAAATTATACGGTTTTTTTCACGTTTATTAAAAACTTCTGTTTCGAACTCTTTGCAGGAAGCCGTGGTAACAGAGGCAGTACGTATAAGCCTAATGTGCAGTGTTATGTACAATGTGTGGTCCAGAGAAGGTATTTGACCAAAACAACGTAACACAGCCACTTATAAAAAATTAAGGGTCATTAATAATCTAGGTTAAATAAAAGGTTGATACGTAGCTACTCAAATTTACTACCACAGCTATTTTATAGGAGGTCGTAAAATGTTTAGGCTAATGATTTATTTCAATTCATGCCTTCGCAGCGTTCCTGGTGATTTAAAGCGGCGATATGAGTATATTTGTGTAGCTATAAAACCGAAACAAGACCTTAGAATACGAATTATAGAGGTCTTAATAAAGTTATGAATAATATTGCTGCTCCTTATCGAATTGTAGTCTTGTGACAATTTCTAGAAGCTAATTCAGGTCATGGCTTGTTTTTGCAATCCGAAGCACAGAGAAAACTATTGAAAACACAATATGGGTCACCCATCCAAAACTTCGATTGTGTCATTTCCTAATTATTGTGCCTAAGTTTGTCATATTCCCCATAGTTCAAATTTCAAAATCTGTCTACCAAGACAAAATCGTGGAGTTTCAGAATAGCAGATTTAAGTTATAAGTAATATCACATCACCATCACCAGCTCATTATACGTCCCCACTGCTGGGACACGAGCCTTCCCTATGGATGGAAGGGAGAATAGAACCACCACGCGGGCCCAGTGCGGATTGGTGGTTGTTGCAGTCGTTAAGTGCAGCAGTATAAGTAATATACCAGAGCGCTTAGAAAAAAATCGGTGTTTGTATGGTCATGGCGATAATGACGATCATACAGCTGAACTAGAATCACAAGCCGATTAAAATAAAGCTCAACCTATTTAATTATCAATCAATTAACTTGTCTAAACGCAAATCACACATACTGGCGTCATCAGCATCACATATTGGAGAAATCTCGAGATAAATCTCGCACGATCGAATCCGGTGACGTCAGCTTAATTATAGCCGAGATTCCCACTCCACACACACTTTCGCGCGCAAACGCTGCGCGCGAGGGCTCTTTGAGAAAATTAAAAAAATTCCACCTAAAAAGTACGAAGTCACGATCGCTCCGTCCGCCGGTCGTAAATTACGTTAAAAATTACGAAAAAGTACGCACGTTAGGGCGAATGCTGTACGGAGGATATGCTATTGGGAGCGATAATTTGCCTGTTACTATTTTTGGCCATAAATACGTTTATTTCCATTATAATCAAAAACTATAAATGGTATTTTATGCAGGAAAGGCTACCGAAGAAACATGTAGCAAAAACTTATTGATGCCAGACCGCCTTTGGCATTGCATTATTATTAAAAAACCTTTTCGTCTTAGTGCGTAGTAGCATCTACACCTGAGGTTCGTTTTGAGATTACTGCGACGTTACCTAATTTATTTATTTATTTGTTAAACAGTTGTTAATTAAACACAAAACAATCAATAAAAATGTTATGAGTAAAAAAAGTACAGTTAAGTTTATATAAATTGCTAGAAGAAGGTCAAGAAGGATAAAATGTCTCTTAGCAGAATGGTGACAGTTAAATAAAGTATGTTGTTATTTCATTAGACAACGGCTGCGCTAGTGTTTAATTTTGTTGTCATTAGTATTTTTTTCTATATATTAAAAGGAGGCAAACGAGCAGGCGGGTCACCTGATGGAAAGTAATCACCGCCGCCCATGGACACCCGCAAAACCAAAGAAATCGCAGATGCGTTGCCGACCTAGAGGAAGGAGTTTGATCTTGAGGAAGAAGTAGGAATTGGGAGGGGGGAGGGGTGAGAGATGGGCCTCCGGTACTTTCACTCACCGGACGAAACACAACAGCAACGAGTGCCATTGTTTCACGCCAATATTCTGTGAGAGGGTGGTCTTATGCCGGGCGAGCCGGCCCAGTTTGTGCTGCAACGCAGCGTGGCTCTACCTACCACTCAGGCAGTGTCACTCATTTAGTACCGCCCAGGGGTCACGTGTAGGGTCTCAAGGATAAACCCAAGTTACTCGCGTAGTTAGTACGAGAGCTAGCATCCTACTGTTTATTTTCGACACATCTTCACAACGCACCGTGTATATTCGCATGATGTAAGCGCGAGCTTTACAGATCAATCGTCAAACTGGTAGGGCAACCAGTACCAGCTATCTGGAGCGACCCAAAGGGCGTAATCCCTAATTTAAACCTTTGGTACGGCAGCTTAGGCACCTGATTTGTGACCCGGGTTTTGATATGAATTAGCTGTAGGTACAGGACTAAATTAACTTCCTCCTAATGTTGGGAGTGTACTAGTATTACAAATAATTAAATATTTTATCATGAAACAAATTTAATATGTTAAATGGTAAAAAATAAGTGTCTGCCCTTGTGCTCTATTTGTTTGGCGAGGTTAGAGTTAGAGCTAGCTTAGAGCTAGGAGGTCCCTAATTAAATAAATAAATAAACAAAAAAAATGCTGGTGAGGTTCGTTTTAAGGCCGTCTGACTAGATTACTAGAAATAGGCTGGTAACCATCTCCACCGACAGACCAACCTCAGGTGAAATTTGAACCCATTACCTTGGGCAATCCGGGCGATCTTTTTGAATTGAGTTACCAGTCAAATTATTTTCTCTGTCGCAGTTTAGAAGTATTTTCTTTCTACGCTATTTACTAGCGTCTTTCCAGCCAGAGTGTGTAGTAGATCCAGTCGATTTTCATTATAAAGAAATTGCTACATCAAAGATTAGCAAAAGGGTTTCTGTCAGTAATAATACTTTCCCACAAAAATGCAAAGGCTTTTAAGGTGCATTACTCATAATAGGCGAGAAAATTTCACAATGCAATGACAGCGTTTAAACTGAGCGATTATCTTCCATTTCACAGTTTCGTCCAATTTCAGCACTCACTTTAAATCCTGCAAATATAGCAATTTTGCAACAAGGATCTGCGGTGCTGAAGAAAATAAATCACTCTTCAAGGACTGGAAATCATGTGTAAGTTGCGGCAGAGGCTTTCATTATAATAAGCACTTGAGGATTCTGGGAAGGGCGCGTCTCCACCTTCGGCATGAAGTGATATGAAGGCTGAACGATTCTTCCACTTTCACGAAAAATTGCTTATTTTTTATATGTAGCTCACCAGCAGGTAAGATGGGGCCATCTCACCTGCTTGTTAAGTGCAATTATCTTTATTGCAGTAAGTTTTATGCTATAATATGCTTTTTTTATGCCAAAGCTCTAAATAAATAATCATATTATATCAAAACTTAAGCCTATGCTCTGCCTGCCATGGTGCCTTTTCACACATTTTCATCACCGTTTGAATGAACTCATGGTGTATTTACTCGCATAAAGTTGGTCATTTCTGAAAGTAAACACAACTTACAAACAATTTTCAAACTTAATTGCCATTTTGTTGCAACTTAACATAACTTACGTTCCCTAAAATATGGTTGAGCGAAGCGATGGCTGATTCATATGTCATACTCGTGAACGGGTGCCGCCTGTGGAGGCTGGTCTGCTCTCGCATACTTATCTTATTTTTAGGGTTCCGTAGCGAAATGGCAAAAAACGGCACCCTTATGGATTCGCCATGTCTGTCTGTCTGTCTGTCTGTCTGTCCGTCCGTATGTCACAGCCACTTTTTTCCAAAACTACAAGAAGTGTACTGTTGAAACTTGGTAAGTAGATGTATTCTGTAAACCGCATTAAAATTTTCACACAAAAATAGAAAAAAAACAAGAAATTTTGGGGGTTCCCCATACTTAGAACTGAAACTCAACATTTTTTTCATCAAACCCATACGTGTGGAGTATCTATGGATAGGTCTTCAAAAATGATATTGAGGTTTCTAATATTTTTTTTTTCTAAACTGAATAGTTTACGCGAGAGACACTTCCAAAGTGGTAAAATGTGTGTCCCCCCCTGTAACTTCTAAATTAAGAGAATGATAAAACTAAAAAAAATATATGATGCAAATTTCCACCGAAAATTGGTTTGAACGAGATCTAGTAAGTAGTTTTTTTTAATACGTCATAAAGTACGGAAACCTTCGTGCGCGAGTCCGACTCGCACTTGGCCGGTTTTGTTTTTTACATGTTGTGGTTGTCTTCTATATTTTTTGTGTTTATTGTAATGGAAAGTGTCCTTTATGGGAGAAAAGAGCTGGACACTTGCTGAGTTTCTTGCCGGTTCTTCTCAATACAAGATCTTCCGCCCAGAGTAGACTTACGAACTGATGGCATAGTGACATTCACAAGAGCTACTTGTAGCCTAAACTGAATAAATGATTTTGAATTTTGAATTTGAATTTTGAACTAGATGGTGAGAGTAGCCACGGATCGTGCTCAGTGGCGTGCACTTGGAGAGGGCTTGCAGACTGATGACGATAATGATGAAACAAAACTAAATCTTATCTTCAACTGTTTAAATACAAACAACTGTTTAAATAAAAAAACTTGTGTTGTACAAGTAGATAAAATGGGTAGTAGCTAGCCAGGTAAACTAGGTACCAGTCCTACACCTACCAAACTGAGTACCAACAGTAGGTACTAGGGGTGTTCAATAAAAAGTGATAATGAGTATGAAGCAGTTATATATTATTTATTGTCCTTTTATTTTTCGATATAATCACTTTTGAGGTTTATACACTTGGTATATCATTTTTCTAATCCTAATATTCTCTTTTCTTCTAAATCTAAATTTAAAATCTAATCTCTAAAATCTACTAAATCTTCATCTTGATAGCTTAAAAAATCAATAAAAATCATCTCTCAGTTGTTCTTTTAATCGCGGGAACAGGTAGAAATCACTAGGTGCAAGGTCAGGTGAGTATGGAGGATGTTTCATCAAGTCAAATCCAGCATCTTGGATAGCAGTCATCGCAACTCGGGACTTGTGTGCGGGGGCGTTATCTTGGTGAAACAACACAACTTTAGCAAGTTTGCCGCAGCGATTTTCGCGTATTTCCTGACGCACTTTTTTAATTTGTTTTGCGCATAAGGCCCCCGTAATAGTGGCTCCATGATTGAGGTATTCAATCATTATCACCCCCTGGCTGTCCCAGAAAAGAGAGCCCATAATCTTACCGGCGGAAAGAATTGCCTTAAACATCTTAGGCGTTGGAGATGACGGCCTCTTTCAAGTCATGGATTGTTGTTTCGTTTCAGGACCATAATGGTGGAGCCATGTTTCATCCATTGTTACGATGCGAGCCAAAAATCGGTCAGGATCTTGTTGTAACAATTCCAAATTGATTTGAAAAATTCTCAGTCTTGTTTGTTTATGCTCGTCTGTAAGCATTCTAGACACCCAGCGCGCTGACTACTACTATTGACTTCTGACTTCTTTTATGCTTAAATGTTTATGTATACTATGGGTACTTCCTATCGAAATCTTTAGTTCTTCAGCTACAAAACGAACAGTAACACGACGATCTGCCAAAACAATTCTTTCAACTTTTTTTATCATTTCTTCGGTAACTGCCGTCATAGGGCGTCCCGAGCGCAGATTGTCTTTAACTGAAGTTATTCCTGTCTTAAACTCGGCACACCACCGCGCAACCGTAGAATACGGAGAAGCATTAACCCCTAATGTTCCTTTCAAGTCTAGATTTACTTGCTCGGTAGTAATTTTTTCAGACAGAGATATTATATTACGGCGCGAATTTCAATTACCTATATCCATTTTGCGTAGGTACTTCGCACCGACACGACGAAAACAAATGACTTCTATTTTTAAAATAAGAAAAGAAAATCAATAATTTATATTTATTTTATTTTATCAAATGTCTGGGCTTTACCTGCCAGTATTTACTTTTTGTTGAACACCTCTCGTATATGTACCTCAGCTAGCAACGATATCGAGAGAGACTTGAAAACATATCTATCCACTAGACAATAGAGACGGTTGCTTAGGATAAAAGCTTAGTTTTTGCCTAAGCGTTCTTAGAAACCGCTAGAGCATAGTTAAGGTAATGCGACTAAAGTGGCCGGTATTACAGCCAATGGTTACTCATTGCCAGAATGCCGGTACAAAGGTCAGAAGTGAACTGCTGGGTGTTCAGCGAGATATATGGATACGGCAGTTGGTTGAACACTGTATTGAGTGCCCACTGAAATAGACACGCATGAAATAATTACTCACAAAATTTGTAAAACTGCACTTCCTCCCAAATAAGTGTCAGATACTTTATTATTAAGGCTATTATCAAGATATTATAAGAAGCATTATCTTGTCTTTAAGTGTGTGTTCAAAAATCCTAACTTACAAATATTTTGCAGAAGTGTTTTTCTTTGTTCTTTCTTGACCACAAAACAAAGTAACGTATCAAAGTAATTTATTGCACGAAAATTGGGGTCTAAAAAGTGCCATAAGCTATACCTACTTTTAATTTGTCAAATAGAGTAGGAATCCACACAAAAATTTGCTTGGTGACAATCACATGTAGGAAGAAATGTATTTACTTCGAGGTAGTTTTAAGGAGTCTTTTTCAATTGATTAATAAAACAATTATTGTGCCACATCTTCATTTTCTCACATCCAAGAGTCGTGTCAGTGAAAGCTATGATGAAGCCAGGATAATGCTGAGAAAGCGGGCCGCGATGACTGGCTGGCAGGGCGGTACACTTCACGATGTAGTCTAGGACTTAGGTTCGATTCCTGAGCTTAAAATTATGTTTGCGTTAAAACAGCTTAAGCTACTTAGTGACCTTGTGGTAACAGCACCGAGGTTCTGTTGGTTGCAGATAGCTTTTACAGAACCATCCAATGTCTTCAAAGAAATATCCAATAAGTAAATAATATATAGTACCTATGTAGTGACATTAACTAACACACATTGGAGATAAGCCCTATTTTTACCCGACTGCAAAGGAAGGGTATTGTTTTTCGCGCCTATCTTGTATGTTATATTCTTTATCTTCAAAACCGCTGAACGGATTTACATAATTGAGGTATCGTTAAATTCGTCTTAGTTGCCCAAGTGTTCTTAGATAGGTGATGTTAAAACAAACATCACCTATCTAAGAACCATTGGAGCGACGCCATTGGAGTTGGTGAAAAACATTTTTTTAAAATACTACATTATGGGTATCAAATTAGAATTCCAGCAGCTAGAGATAAGAATAAGAATAAGAATAAGAAATCTAAGAAAGATAAGATAGCTAGTGCCTCAATAGCTAAGGATTCCGGATGAAGTACCTTCTGCTTTATCATCACTGAATATCAGGTGAAAAGAAAGCCAAATGCTTCCCTTTCATCATCATCATCATCATCATCATCATCATCAGCCTAATATACTAGTCCACTGCTGGACATAGACCACTCCAAGTGCACGCTTCCCTTTACTGAATAAAAAAAAGAAGAAAGAAGATCACGATGGTATTTTTAATCACCATCATCATCAGCTCATTATATGTCCCCACTGTGGGGCACGAGCCTACCCTATAAATGGATACGGAGAACGGGCCGTAAACCACCACGCGGGCCCAGTGCGGATTGGTGGTTATTAACGACTGCTAATGCAGCCGGGACCGACGGCTTTACCTGCTTTCCGAAGCACGGAGGAGCTCGGGATGATACATTTTTGGTTACCCATCCGATGACTGGCCTTTGCGAAAGTTGTTTAACCTTAGCACTCGCAGACCGGGCGCGTTAACCACTGCGCCATCGAGCTCCTCACTCGGTATTTTTAATATTAAGAATAATTTGAAAAAAGTAAAAGCGTTGAAAAAAATTCCACGAGCGGGATCGAAAGCGCACCCCATGACATGCCGGGTCAGGTGCACTGCCAACTATGCTATCGTGGCTGAATCCAACTCGCCGAAATTAATCAACACTATCTATTTTTACTTTATAAGCCAATTTGTTCGCATCAATATTTGCGTAAAATTAAATGTAAATAATCATTAAGAATAATTATTAACCAGTTCATAGTATTATTTAAAAAAAAACAATTACACTTAAAATTTTACATCTGCAACACTGCACAAAATGTGTAATTAATTCCATATTCATTTATACAATCTGGCATATTCCTTTACTCACCACAGTTTTTGCATTCATCAAAATTAATAGATCTATCAAAAGGCATCCGACTAAAAAGACCATGTTTTTGCATTTGAACACATATGATTCACCATCTATTCATTAACCGGGAACTGTCAAGTGTAGTCATCCATCAAATTGATGCAGACAGACGTCAGATCTTCGATATACGCATATTAATTAACACTGATTCATGTGAAATACCTATGTGTTGATATAAATACTGAGAAACATAGTTTGGTTGCGATATTAGGTACTTACCAATTATTATTATATATTTATTTGTTTATTAAGTCATCATTTAGATTAAGGCCCTGTGGCTGAGTGTCATAGCGGTCGGCCCGATAACTAGAAGTCTTAGATCCAGTTCCCAAGTTGAGCAAAGTGTGTTTTGAACCCGCATTTAATAAGCCTGGTGATTAAGCCAGTACACATCCACTGTAGATTTATTTCAATAATGGAGGCTTTTGCGCATGCATAGTGAGAGTATAAAGGTTTCTCAAAACAACGATTTTTAAATGAATTTCACAAAATTATTACAATAGTTTGTCTGAAGAATCGACAAGTCTAACAAAAGACATGGGTTTTGGTTATTTACAACTAATACATACTAAAACTAAATAAAATGAAGTGTATCTTATAAGAGACATAATGCTGATATTGATCAGATCAAATCCTTGATCTTTATAAAGGACTTATTTTGAAGTTCATTTGAGAACACGTTGGGCCTTAAACATCGACTTAAAAACTGCTTATGCTGTAGCTAACATTTCGGCTTATTTGCCGACTTCGTCACGTGACATTCACTTGTTTTATTACGTCACATTGTAATCAGACACAACCAAACAGACAACGGTCACGTGATAACGCACCAGTAAACTACATTTAAACAACGGTAAACCAAAATAAAAGCGTTTCGTATTAATTAGTACACTAAGCGTGTGCACCGAGCGTGAACCGAAAGTCACAACGAATTATTCGGTGACACCGCAATAGAAGCTGAAACGGCTAATAAAAAAAAAATAAACAATTTTATTCTAAAAAGTACCTCTGGCAATAAAAAAATATACCTATATTGTACTTTAAAAAAATATTTTAGAATGCGTTCTATGCAGAACCTTATTATTAATTTTCACTAAAAGCATGAGATTTTTTTTTATATACGCCGATCCTGAGTTTTACGCATTGTCCATTCATCGAATTTGAAAAAGAGCAGTAGCTGAACTGTAGCATTTCGGCTTGTTTGCCGACTTCGTCACGTGACATTCACTTGTTTTATTACGTCACATTGTAATCAGACAACCAAACAGACACCAGTAAACTACATTTAAACGGTAAACCAAAATAAAAGCGTTCCGTATTAATTAGTACACTAAGCGTGTGCGTGCACCGAGCGTGTACCGAAAGTCACAACGAATTATTCGGTGACACCGCAATGGAAGCTGGAACGGTTAAATAAATGATTAATTATGTTCCCGCTCTGTTTAAACCATCGCATTAATCAGTATAACCGCGGGCTGTGCTAAATTTCACAGTTTAACTGTTCTACGGTTGAATTGAACAAAAACAATTGTCGACTTTTACGCTTCACAATTTGTACGGAGTTCGACGCGTGTTGAGATGGTACGAGTATTTGGTGTTGAGATGATTAACCGTTTTATTTGTAACACCACAATGAATAAGAAGTAGTTATGTTAGGTCGGTGTGCCTGCCTGCATGTTTGTCTCATCATCATCAGCTCATTTTATGTCCCCACTACTAGGGCACGAGCCTTCCCTATGGATGGATAGGGAGAACGGGCCATAAACCACCACGCGGGCCCAGTGCGTATTGGTGGTTGTTAACGACTGCTAATGCAGCCGGGACCAACGGCTTTACGTGCCTTCTGAAGCACGGAGGAGCTCGAGATGATACATTTTTGGTCACCCATCCAATGAACGGCCTTTGCGAAAGTTGCTTAACCTCAGCACTCGCAGACCGGGCGCGTTAACCACTGCGCCATCGAGCTCCTCATGTTTGTCTCAACTTTTTGTTAAATGTGGGATGCCATGTTAATTCTTATTGACGACGGCATGTTATACAATATTGATTCGTGATGACAAACCATTAACTTTATTGGAATCTTCTTTTTGGAATAAATTCGCAGCTAACTTCGTTCCAACGTTGTTCTAGTTTTTTAGATCTAGATCAAACGACTATTTTGGAACTTTAGACACATCATAAGTTTTGATTGTTTTTAATTAAAAAAGCACTAAATATTATTTTATTTATGTTTTTTTCCTTTACGAACATACTAATTATTTACCTTCTATCCATTCATAGGGAAGGCTCGTGCCCCAGCAGTGGGGACATAAAAATGAGCTGATGATGAAGATGATGATGATGAATATAAGGTGAAATCTATACTAATATTATAAAGCTGAAGAGTTTGTTTGTTTGTTTGTTTGTTTGTTTGTTTGAACGCGCTAATCTCAGGAACTACTGGTTCGAATTGAAAAATTCTTTTTGTGTTGAATACTCCATTTATTGAGGAAGGCTATAGGCTATATTACATCACGCTATGACTAATAGAAGTGGAACAGTCGCTAATTAACGCGGGTGAAACCGCAGGGCACAGCTAGTATAATATAAGTAGCCATAGCCAACCTGTAATTACAATATAATAACAGTCAGTTCAACTATAGTCACATACTTGCGCAACACATTTTATAAAATTAACATGTTAAGGGGGTGCAGCGCGGACGCAAAACTGCGAGTTTCAAGTTTCTTTATGATAGCGAGCGAGCGGCGGCGCGTGGCAGTGGTGTGACAACGGCGCACGACTACGAATACGCACGCACACTAATATCTGTACAGAGTAGGCTGGTGATTTAATTAGAGCAATGTTTACTTTCGTAAAATCATAGGCGTTTGGGTAAAAAATAATAAAAGTCTTAATATTTTCATACTCATGTTTTTTTATTGAAAAATAAGACAACAGTGGCCTGCGGAATATCAATACAAACATTTTGATGTCGGATCATTGTTTCATTTGTGCTATATTTACAAAGTTTTCGAAGAAATAAGTTTTTAGATATCATTATTTTACGTATTGTTTATGCAGTTTCTGGGTATTTGTTTCGAATTCCAAGACAACCATGACCTTGTGAAAGGATCAAGCTAACCTACACTAGACCTTTTAATGTATAAGACCTATTCAGCGCCTAGCACCAGTGACTTAAAAACACGTAAATTTTCAAATTCCGCGCTGCACCCCCTTAAATTATTTTAACAATGAAATGAAACAACTGTTACGGATCTAATCGCGTTTATTTCTTACATCAGTTTAAAAAAATGTGTATCCCGATTGCACAGAGTTCGAAACGTCAGGATAAACATTTATTAAAACTAATGTAAAAAATAAACGCGATTGTAGATCCGTAAAATTTGTTTCATTTCAATGTGTAGCGTTCGCGTAGACGTTAGAAAACAATATTATGTTGACAATGTTAAACATTAGCTCTGTAATAACAACCCAATTCCTTAAACTACTTGAGCGTGCATCTTTTCATACAACAAAGTTGAACAAAATCCAAAATCTAGCAAACTTCAACCACTTAAAGTTGCTCCAAACTTTTTAGCATCCAAGACATCTATCATCCAACTAATTTGGGACATCATCGACGCTAATGAATCCGGATGATATTAAGTTATTCATTAGGTAATCACGCCAATCATCTTCGGTTATGATTGATGAGGAACCTTGAACTGAGTAATCGAGCGGAGTTGATGCGAATCTGTCCCTAAGTTTTGGTAGTGATAAAGTAACAACGTCTATAATGAAGTCGTTCGCTAATAAACGACTATAAACCTTATTGCTATATAGTTAACATTGTTTAGACAATACAACATTGAACATAGTAAATGCACACTATTGCACACCTCTACTTTACCTTACCGAATCGATTACAACCTTTCTTTTCTTAATAAAAAAATAAAATAAAATTACAGTCAATCATTCGATGAACACTCGAGATAAATACCGATCTGATCCGAACCCTTCGGAGAATCTAGATGGGAAAGGGTACACGCTTGCGTCATGTTATTTACTTACAAACCCTCTGACGGTGTTTCGATCACACGGCTTGAGGAACCCTTTTAAGTTTCTCGTTGCCCCCAAACACAAAACTCAAGATAAAATAAAAATGACCTATATTAAAAATATCTGAAATCAATATGGGTCCAGGTGACCATAGGTTTTTTAAAGATATATATATCCACCATGCTGGTAGAAACCTCCCGAGACCCTTAAAGCCTCGCTCTAAGGCAATACTGCTAGCTAGTAGGATGATAATGAGTGCCAAAGCGTTCGACCCGTTATTAAAATGGTCCTGGGTTCAGTTCCCAGGTCTGCCATAGTGTGTTTTAGATTGTACGATGCATAGTCTTGTCACCAACTCATTTGGTAAGCGTACCGTAATTAAGTCCATTGCACATAAATATTATAATAATTTCAATGACGGAGGCTTTTGCTTAGCAGTGCAGTATGTAGGTATATTTATATCCAACCACCAAAAAAATACCACCATTTAGAAAAAAGATCGATAAATTATTATAAATTATTAAAAAAAAATCTTTCTTATTTGGGTTCATTTTAAAAACTGCAATAATTCAATTTAACTTCATGTTTCTTCATTTCCATACAATTCATATACATTACCTTAATTGTCAACTACCCCATTATTCTCCACTCCAATAACTAAAACAAGATATAAGTATCTACTCTGCTTATACATATATTACCAAATTAAACAATTCCACTCTCTCGACTACCTGTGGTACTTTCAACGCATTCATTCGAAGCGCATCGCCTTAACGATATGCAACTGCCGAACCCTTCCGCCATTTTGGTGCAGATGATGCGCCCGCGCAACCGTCACCGTCCACCTGGCGTTTGTGCTAATTCCCGCCACTTAGTGTCAATCGTTTCCTTATAAGGGTTACTTTAAGTAGCTTGGTAAATGCGCATTTACCCGTTTGGTCATCGCTAGCGATGTGAAAGTTGAGCAATTATCACATTTTCTGAATTTTCGTAGACTATGGGCAGCTGGTACTGTGGACTTAACATTGCAACTTTATTAGTGAATAATACAATCCTTTTAATGGAACCTTGTCAACACAAAACTTTTTCGATAAAAATATTTATCCTTACCGGTGCATAAGTTATCGCTGTGAATCTGTGATATAATAATAATAATAATAAGTTTATTATATTATATGTTTAATATGAGCAAACATCATATAAAAATATAGGTATTTTTTGATAGACGAAATGAGAACCTCGACTTTTTTGAAGTCGGCTAAAAATCATCAATTGTTTTAAATGCAAACTCCTTAGTGCCTTACAAATAAACAGAAGAATAAGCTCCGAAAGTTATACCGTGTTTTGTTCGTGTCATGTAAACGTCATTTCCAATAAGAGTAAAACAGACAAATCACGGAATAACTATTCGAAGCATATTCTCTGTTTATTTGTAAGACCTTAATTGTCTTAGTGTATAGGTTATACTCGTAGGTAACCGACGTCTTTCCCGAGTTGCTCCGCTGTTCTTCAAAAGGCAATTTGCAGTTGTTCCCGGTTGATCTCGTAAGGCAACAGTCGTTGTTTTAAAAGACAGTCTTCAAAACCCACCAACCTGCATTTGACCAGCGTGGTGCTTGTTTTGCCCTATCCTAAATCTTAATACGATATTGTTCATGCAAGAAAACGTGGGGCCTTAGCTCTAAGAGCAGTATTATAGCCATGTTATTGCTATTGTAAAAACGCGACGTGTGGTCTCATTTTCACAATCACCACAACACTTTGACGCCCCTGTGGTCTAGTGGTTAAGACCACCGGACAGACCCAGAGGTCTTGGGTTCAATTGCCAGCGGGAGGAACCGATAAATTTTAAGGATATCCAGTTTTTGTCTTAACGTGGCGATGAAGATGACCATAGAATGACCAATAGTAAACCTTGCGACCTTTTTTTTTGTCAAAGCCATTTGTTTCTTTGTGTACCTAGTTTAATTGGTGGTGGTACTTGTTTGTCCGCCTGGCTAGCTACCAACATCTTATCTAAATATGTCGCCCTAACATCAATGTTTGTAGCATTGTGTTCCGGCAGCTAGGGATAAGATAGCCAGTGCCTCACTAGTTGAGGATCCCGAGTCAGGTGCGCTTCCACCAAATGGCCTTATCATCACTTAACATCAGGTGAGATCAAGGCACTGTGCTTACCCGTAAATATAAAAAAAAACATTACATATAATAAAAAAACACTTGTACAGTATTGCTTTAAGAGCTCTTGGTTTCCCATCTAGGGTAACCATGCTTTTAAAGCAGTAGGTATGGTTGCGATTGTGAAAGTGAGATGCGTGTAGCGGCGTATATACACTCGTCTCGTTTTCACAACTGCAATAAAACAGCTTTAAGAGCCCATGGTACAGCCCCAGAGATTCTTTAAAATCTAAACTTACCAAATAAAACATTTTATAAAAAGTACAATAACAAAAAATATACAAAAAATAATTAGTCTAAAGCAATCCCGCTCGGAAATGGAGTGTCTTGTGTGCAACGGTTCATAATTGCATGGAAAATATGTGCCAGCCAAGCTTTCATTATGTCTGTAGGAGCTTGCGGGGCGTGCGGGTCAGCTACGGCGAATCATGATTATGTAAGGTCAGATGTTCGTTTGTTTAGGTTAGGTTTATTTATACTATTAAACTGCTAACGTCCCATTGACGGGGAATTTATCACACCATGCTAGTTATTAAAGTTAGGTTTATAGAATGCATAAATCAAATAAACTATGAATATTTGGGTAATAGTTACTTACTTAATGTCGGTTTTGTTAAAAAATGTACTTTATACCACTCAAGTATAAAGAAAACTCATTATTGAATATAATATATTATCGTCGTTGTGAAACCAAAAGCTGATATGCGCAAGTTTTTGAGATGTCAAGGTTTCCGCAATTTCATTTTCCAAACTAAAACTAAACTAAACTATTGCAAATACCATAAACTGAACCAATTTTAGATATCTGCTTCTGTATGCAGCTTCTAACAATTTGCCTTTAAGCTTTACAATATATAGTACACATAACAATTATATTACTTAAGACATTAACGATATCATAATGTAGAGCTACAGCATGGCTTCATCATCATCATCATCATCATCATCTCAGCCAAAAGACGTCCTCTGCTGGACAAAGGCCTCCCCCAAGGATCTCCACAACGACCGGTTTTGTGATGCTCACATCCAGCATGGCTTGAATTGGGTTTGATAAAAAAATCGTCGTAACAATCCCTCAACAGTTTCGCGTGCTACACTCGCGTGACGGCCTACCAACGCCGCATTTATGCGTTTTCATACTGTAAGCGTAGTTGCACTGTACACAAATCAAATGTTTAGCAGTGTGTACTCTACGTCCACACCATAAGTTTCATATTAGCATAACACGTGTGTTCTAAGGGGTTGTGTACTTCTTAACCTATATAGACGAGCAGTGAGCGATTGCTTGACGAAAGAGGTTTTATAGTAATGTATCACGATGCTCTTTACCGGGTAGGAATAAATTAAACGTGATTCTTAATAGACTTTCAAGTTTTTATGAATGTTCCCCCTTTTATGCTTAATATGGTGGTGTGTCATGCCTTCTTCAAGCAACCTGGCTTTTGTATTTTTAAATGTAGGTATTTCTAAACCATTAATTTTACTTAGTCCGAAAATAAAGTTAGCACCAACTTTAAGAATACAAGATATTGTTTGTAAATGCATAAGGGTTCCAAGATGCTCACACATCAGGCGATTGGGTAAAGCAGCCTATGCTGTGGAGTTTCTTGCGCCAATTCTTCTCCACAGCTAAAAAATTGACGTCCTGAATGGGTAGTAAGTAGGTAAAAAAATGTTTGGACGATTCAAAAGCACTTTTCTAAAGTGAATTTAAATAAATCTCAATATGCCTTCCCATAAAATCGACTTCTTTTCCTATTCCTTCTCCGTTCATGCTGTCAGATTGTGGAATGACCTACCACCCAGTTCTCGGGAGTCGACGTCAATTTACTCATTTAAGAAGCGTGTAAAGGAGTACTATCTTTCCGGTTGAGTGTGTTATCGTAATGTATATATGTTTAATTTGTGTCGTAACTATTTTATACTTTGTTTGTTCCTTTTGTGCACACTTTTTCTACCTTTCTTTGTGTCCTCTTCTTTTACGGGCCTGCTGGAAGAAATTTCAATGTGAAATAAGCAGCGCCCCTGTACTTGTCTATTCTTGCTATGTTCTCCCTTCTTATTCGTTTGTGTGTACATAAATTATAAATAAATAAATAAATAAAAAATATTTTACTTTTACTTTGACCTATCACTAATTTCAATTTCAACTTTAGAGCCCTATTTTGATTGTGCTAAATGTGGCGTCGAGGTCACTAAAAGCGATTTAACTCAAAATTGGGGACTTTTTCGCTTTGTTTACCTCTTTTTGGGAGAAGGACGTAAGGATATGTAGGTATGTATGTAACCTGACAATCGAATTGTCGCATTCAACCAAAGCATTGATTTCTCTCATTCAGCCGTTCGACTATCGACAAACGCTTAGCACAACCCATCCACATTTGCAAAGTAAGCCATCAACATAGAGAATTCTTTTCAAACTTTATGATTGGACGATCCATTCGGAATGGTTCATAGTCTAGTTCTTTACAAATTCAAATTTTGCATTCGCAACGGACGCAACGACAACAGCCGGCTGAATGGTGACGTGAATCGAGTTTGAATCGATTATGCGAGTGAGTTGTCTATCTGATTCTGATTGTGCCAGATCTTTTCGTTCGAATGCTCGACCCTATGGGAATGAGTGAACGATGTGTTTTTCGTCGTAAATGTTCTGTTTGTAATGTTTCGATTGGGGCGATAAAACTGGATGTTTACAAAAAATAAACAAATTAGAAAGTGTCAATATTTATATCACCATCGGATTAGAAACAATCCAAGTCTAACCTATGAACAAACAAAAAAGTTAAAACGACCTTTTAAAATCGGACTTCTGAATAAAAAAGAAAAATGTGCGCAAGCACAGATTTATATGCACATAATGGCAATTACAAAAAATGCAATATACACTTACCTACATATTATTACGAGTATATCCAGCTTTATTTTAAAAGTAATTGTTTTTTGAGTAAGCCAACTTGTCTCAGCAAAAAGATAAAAGCAGATAAAAGCTAATCACTCTTCATGATTTATATATTATTATCATCATCAGACAGTTTTTATTTCGACGTTTCACTCGATATACACTAAACAAGTTTAAAAGAACCGTTGACACGCTAGCAATTTACAACAGTAAGCCTATTGTAAGTGTCAGCATCATTACCTGTATAAGAAAAGATCTAAGGCTTTACAGAAAATGTTATTAACTTCAAATGTAACGGGCTCATGTCACAAAAAAGTTTTATACGGATATTGGAGACTTTTTTAAAGATTAGAAACTTTTTCGGGGAAACGTAATCTCTGATAGAGATAAAATCTGTTAGGACCTTTTAAAGGCCTTTTAAAGTTGGGTTGGATTTGACTTTATGTATTCTTCTTTTATATGAGGGACGGTTTTCAAGCCGAGTGATCGAATTAAATAAATATAGTATAAAAAAATATAAAATATTGTTACAAAATTAAATGGCTACCCGACCCAGCCAGGAATCGAACCTGGTGGGTCTTCCGCAATCCGGGCGGCTGCACTGAATTCTTTCACTACTTTGATTTTTACTGCTTTTTAGTGGCAGTAGTGCCATCTATCCAACGGTTATTGCAACCGATTGGCTATGTAGATTCATCTCTACAAATAAATACCATAAATTTAATAACACAATGCTATAGTAAATTTTATTTTTTATTTTTCAGTGCTAATTGAAATTAAGTTGAGTAATAATTAAGCTGAATTAAATAATTATGAAATATAGTGCTTACATCAGCCTTCCCGGTAGCATAATGGTCAGTGCAGCCGCCCGGATTGCGGAAAATCCAGTCTCGATTCCTGGCTGGCTCGGGTAGGCATTTAATTTTTTCAATATATTTTATAATTATTTAATTCAGCTTAAATGCAACAATAAGCACTTAAAAATAAAAATAAAATCTAGAATAATCGTGCGGTTGATGAAGCTAAGTCCTGTCGATGTTTTTTTCATAGTTGTATTTGCCAACAATTAAAAGTTCTTTAAAATTTTGAAAAAAATGGAAAATAAATGTCATATCTACATTCATCTCTAGCAGTTAGAGTACTGGTCTCAGACCCAGAGGTCCCGGTATCGATGCCCAGCGGGTTTACATGTTATTGTACTTGCCGTTAGTTTCTTACTTACTAACTAGTGAGATGATAAAAGCTATTATTATAAAAAAATATTCTAAAGTTGCTAATAATATTATCCGCCCGGATTGCGGAAGACCCAGGTTCGATTCCTGGCTGGGTCGGGTGGCGTTTAATTTTTCACTGTATTTTATAAAATATTTCATAAATATTTAATTCAGCTTCAGTGCAGCAATTAGCACTTAAAAATAAAAAGTAAAATATTATCAATAGCAAAATTATTACATTATTACATCGTATTATTTCTAGATAATATGTTTAATCGTTGTTATTCACTCCTGTAAGTTTTATTGACAAACCTTTCTTATATCTTGCGGGTAAGCACAGCGCCTTTATCTCACCTGATGATAAGACCGAACATGGAATCCTCTACTTTCGAAGCACTGGCTATCTTATCTCTAGCTGCCGGAACACAACAATGCTAATAAAATTGATGTTATAGCGACATATTTAGATAAGATGGTGGTAACTAGCCAGGCGAACAAACAAGTCCTACCACCAACCAAACCGAGTACACAAACATGTACCTATAACATACTGGGAATCGAACCCGGGACCTCTGGATCTAAGAATGGTGGTCTTAACCACTAGACTACAGAAGTTGTCGAAAACTAACCACGTATCAAATCATGTATGTACCTCCAAAGTAGTTGGAATAGCAAGTATAATTTGTCTCTCCATTAAAATAAACTTTAGTTCCCATATTAATTCAGGGCAAGCGAGCAGCGTGGCTGTGTGACCGCAGCTCATTCTAAATAACTGCACCGTCTGTTTGCAACGTAATCTTGTGGCTTTGAGCTGTAAGAGCTGGTACATTAATTTATATTAGCGTTCACAATTCTATAGCAGCTTAACGCTTTATAAAGTGTCTCGTGAATGAACGATGTTTATTGTGATACTGAAAATTTTAATTTAAACACTACACCCTCAATAACTTTCCTGAACGGATTAATAACCATCCAGGATTTTGACACCAAACAGCAGTGTCTTGCATTACTGCATCTCGGAATAGCATTCGCAGCAATATGGAGTTAGACATACGCAGCTTCAGGAAGTCTCTTATCTCTTATACGTTTTGTGATGATATATTTTAATTCATAATTTTTCGCTGTACTTATTTCTAATTTTAATTAATTATTAATTGTGTTTTTTTATTTCATTTTTAGTCTCTTTTTTAATTCTGGTTTTAATATATTATTTTGTTAGATTTGTTTTATGTAAATGCGTGGAGTAATCACCTATATACATTAACAATTTTTGAGATTAAGCTAAAAAACTATGTTAATTTATCCTATTTACAATAACCCCTAGAGCGTCGATCGACCACCAGGTGGCCGATAGCAATTAAAATTCTAGTGTGTCTGGTATTCGCGCGCTCGAGCTCATAACGATCTTTAATATGTTGGTGATAATTTAAATACATAATTAGAATAGAAAACAAGTTTTTGTTGTAATTATTTTAGTTAAACTTTCCACTGCAAAGTTAATTTTTGTCAATTAAAATAGTGTATAAATAAACCTTACGCCCATCAGTTCTAATAAGTGCTCTTAAAAATTAGAGCGTGCTCTCCAAATGAAGTTTAAATATAACCTACGTGGCTACTCCA
The DNA here is from genome assembly GCA_963082485.1 of Eudonia mercurella. Classification (NCBI taxonomy): domain Eukaryota; kingdom Metazoa; phylum Arthropoda; class Insecta; order Lepidoptera; family Crambidae; genus Eudonia; species Eudonia mercurella. Next base: position 18,187,507 of record OY720027.1, on the reverse strand, counting down.
GGCCAATCAAACGGTAGCAAGCAGTCAGATTAAAATGTCTTTATTTTAAACATTACTACGTATTACTGATCTATCATCAAATGGGCGAGCGGCTTTAGATCCCATTAGGATAATGGTCGGCTGTAGCTGACTAATGGGCGCATGTGTTCAGAGCTCTTTCATTCACTCATTCACATTCCATTCACCATTCACTCGTTGCTGCTTTGTAAGACTGAGCCATGATTTTAAATAGATCGAAAGTGTGCAACTTGATAATGGAGTATAAATATACACTTTTTAACTTATGCGTTCTGTTATAAATTATTAACGTGGGTATTCGAAATGGCGCAGTGGTTAATGCGCCCGGTCTGCGATTGCTAAGGCTAAGCAATTTTCGCAAAGGCCGGTCATCGGATTGGTGACCAAAAATTTATTATCTTGAGCTCTTACGTCCCGGCTGCATTAGCAGTCGTTAACAACTGCCAACAGGCACTGGGCTTTGTGGGCTAAGGTTTATGGCCCGCTCTCCCTATCCATCCATAGGGAAGGCTCGACCGTGCCCCAGCAGTGGGGACGTATATGAGCTGGTGATGTGATGATTTGATGTATTCGAAAAGGCATGTCAAAGATACCGCTATAAACCCCGTTAAATCGATTAATTATGAAATAATTGTTCAAAAACTAAACTCCCTATGACAACGGACACTGTAAAGAGATCGTCAATGTATAACCTCAGGATAAGAATGATATCATCATCATCATCATCCTCAGCCTGCAGAGGTCTAATGGTAAACATAGGCCATCCCAATGGATCGCCACCACACTCGGTCCACCGCCTTTCGCATCCAACCACTTTCCGCCATCTTCTTCAGGTCAAGAATGATATAATATGTAACAATTAAATGCGAGACGATTCGTAAAAAGTATTTCCTTTTAATGAGTAGCTGATGATCTTGTGAAGTTGGTCGATGTCAGTCTGACCCATCAAAAACAATACTTTTCAAAAAAAACCAAGTCTCGCAACTCAGTTGTTCTGCGGTAAAAAGTTGTGAGATCCATGTAATACCAAGTCGGTTATTAATTTATTCAGTCTCTACTTAAGCGACTTTCTGTCTTAATACGTCCAGTCTCTAAGACCACGATCGTGGTCCATAACATTCTTTAATGTTTTATATAATTATATTGAGACTTGGCCATCGCACTAAATAATTGAATTTACATGTGTTTTCAGGCGATTGAATTTACACGTGTTTTCAGGCGATGGCCAAGTCTCAATATATTTATATAAAACATTAAAGAATGTTATGGACCACGATCGTGGTCTTAGAGACTGGACGTATTAAGACAGAAAGTCGCTTAAGTAGAGACTGAATAAATTAATAACCGACTTGGTATTACATGGATCTCACAACTTTTTACCGCAGAACAACTGAGTTGCGAGACTTGGTTTTTTTTTGACAAGTATTGTTTTTGATGGGATCTCATTTCTTTTTGTATTTTGTAGAGACAGTTCTACTTTTTTCCTTTCGATTTGGCAGGGGCACTACCATGCGCCTATATTTATATGGGACTAGCTTAAACCCGCGGCTTCGCACGCAATAATAATAATTGCCGTAAAATAAATAAAATAAAACATCGTTACGAATAAAGCCAATATTGAAAAATTTAACTGAACTTATTATTCCATTATATTATACATGAATCAGTGGATTCATTAACTGCACATGTAACTTTGTAATCCTATACATTTATATGGGATTACAAAGCTATTTATGCAGTTGGTGTATCTAGAAAACTGGACCGAAATTGCAAAATATTTAATTTTTCCTTGATTCATACACCAAACACTACTTATATTCCAAATTTGAAGCTTCTAGGTCTGCTAGAAGTGCCTTAGAATTTTGATGATCGGTGAGTCAGTCAGTGAGTGACAAAATTAAGAAATTTGACCCGTTATAATTCTTAAAATACTGGTTCAAATTGAATGAAATTTGAAATATACGTGTCTTTACAATGCCTGCATGGTTACTGAAAATTTCAGTCTTCTAGTTTTATCCACAACGAAGTTACAGGGGGTCGAAAATGGTCTGAATTGCTTCGAGAAAAGGATGGTACGGCCGTGACGCTTTTTTGCTCGACTTGGTGGGGGCACGGCCGTGCCCCCAGATAGAGTTTCTTCAAGTTTTATTACTGACACAATAATTTTCCATAAAGATATCGAAGATTATCGAATTCATTCAACAAACTATCTTTAATACTACAGCCTGCAATCACAGCTCCGTTTAGAACGAAAGTTTGGACTGTAGCCGTCAACTATCAAATTAGATCTATAAACGGGCCACAGTGAACCACGACACAACGTCTTTCAACATGTATTAAACCATTATACGTCTCACTATTCTCGAATTAGAATTGATTATGCTCCGCGATGCTGTAGTCGAATCGGCCATAAATTTGAAGCGCCACTTGCCTTTTCAAAACCGAATCGGAATGCCCGGAGTGGCGTTCAAATTTAGAAATCGCCTGGACGCTGAAATATGGCGGCCCTAGTATGTTACCCTGTGAAACTCCTTCCATCACTAGGCATTAGAGTTCAAAACGTACAGCCAATATTCGCTTTTAACCGATCTTATAGTTTTTTATTTCGGCTGCACAGCCTTTTGCCGGCGAGCTGGACTTTAGTGCTTTCATGCATCTAAGCTAATATTTGGATTTTACATTTTGTCGATACTCTTGTCAAGAGATGGGACTATTCAGATAGAAGGGCTATTCGGCACACGGAATTTGTAAAACGTGGCAATCGTTTCATTCTCTTTATGGAATTTACATTCATAACTTTGTTATTACTGTTTATTAAAAGCTCGTAGTGAATAGGTGAACCTATCATACGCAATCCTCACTACGCAATTCACTAAGACAAACTAAGAACAATACATTACTTAAGTAGAGACCTAAATGTCTTTGATATGTGATTAAAACTATTGTCACCATAATATCACATTATTTATTTATAAAAAACAACCAGCTTGGTCGCCGCGCCATAGTTGAGAAACAAAATTATAGACGCATGGTTTCTCAATCACAAAGAGAATCACAATAGTGTGTGGTATTTGAACTCAACGTCAGTAATTTAAAATTGTTATTGTGTATTTACAATACATTTGTATCAAAACTATGAACAGTAATAGAAAACGAAGACAAGCCCAGCTAAGTTAAATCGTAGGTATAATTCAATTGATATTTTTAGTTTTGTGAAACATAACATAGCATTGTTGATGCACAATACCAAATTAAAATATTGTATTTAATAGTAACACTTCGTTTTTTATCTTTATTTTCAGTGTAATATCACCCTTATTTTGTGGTAATATCTAATAATTTATCAAACACTAGAAACTATTGTCTCAGTAGCCCAGTCGAAAGAACAGTTACCAAGACATAGGTGGTTACTTTGTATTATAAAATATCATATTATAAAAACTGTAAACATTTGTGGTTGCTGAGTTTACCTATATTTCAAGTCTAATTATCTACTTAACAATTACATAATATTTATAACTATTTAAACTATCATGGTCACTTGTTTATTAACGGGATTCTTACCATGTTCATTATTTATGAGTATCCTATATTTTATATTTTTATTTTATTTTATAATGGTTTATGTCTTGTTGGTAATTCTGAAAAAAATCTGGCCAAGGCTTTATGCGATATGGGCCGATGATGATGCTTCCCCAAGATGCTATTAAGTCAAAACTAATTACATACATTCGGTTTTGACTCCAATCATAACAACGCTAACATACCTAACGTCCTAAGATGTCTTACAAAGCAGTTTCAAAAGTTTTCACATTTATCATAGCTCGCAGACCAAATCCTTAGTTTCATCAAGAGAAACTGTTTTTATCACAAATTATATCTGCGGCTATTATTTCCTCCGCATCCGTGACATTGTTATCGTTATGAGTAATTCTATCCCCGTCCTCGTATTATGACTGCCATAAGTTCGCCGTAACGCCTCACCACCTTTTATTATACAAGTAATGTCTTTATTAAGTCCGAAACATTCGTCTTATATGATATCTTATCGCTTACCCCCGCTTTCTTGCTCTGTTGCGACTTAATCTTCTCTGCTTTTACCATCCGCCACACTTTTGCTATCTTTTTCATTACAGTTGCCATTCATTGCTGTACCGTATTGCAAAAAAACCTTTCGCTGCACAATATTGCAGCAATGGAAGATGCTTTAAGAGACTTTGTGGTTCTAACGGGGATTGGATGGTGGGCAAACATTATTACAGTTCAGAGTCGCATTGTTTTAAGTTAATACGTCCTTTCAGAAGGTATATTTCAGTGTTAGTTTTGTTTAAAAGGATTTTATTTTCTATTAGTGGCAACTTTAGATTAGACTCTTTTGTTTTTGTCGTGGATTGGTCTATTGTTACGAGGTTTTTAGATTATATAAGACCATCTTAGCTGTCTAGAAGTGTAACTTTTTAATTATGTATAGTTATTATATTTACATACTATGGATACATTTTCAGCCTTATGAAGGCGTTCTTTGACAAAGATGCTACGCTTAACAATTTCTTAATTGTCAATTTGTATTTTTGCTGAATTACTTCATCACAAAGGAGTTTAAAATATATCTAATAATAATATTACCTCAAAAAAAATATCAAAAAACCTTTCCTGTAGACTTATAATCTTTTCGGAGTGATAACTAGACCATAAAATTCGGATTGGATTCACCAACTCACAGAACTTTTGAATGAAAGCCTGCAGAGGAACAAAATCGGATTGTGTATTAAATAAATAGGTCCTAGTTCAGACAACTGGGTCAAGACACCTGCTACGAACTAATCCCCGACTTTGTGGGGTGCACTAATAATAAATGTACAACGCTATATTGCTAGTACATTCTGCTTATGTAGTGGCAGTTGGATGTCCAGTCTTTGTGTTTAGCTCAGATATTTATACAATATTAACTTTCGACCGTGCTGCGGTTATAATTGAATGCACAATAGAATAATACTTTGTGTTATGTTCATTTAGTAGTAGTAATGTATGGGTAGGGTTGAAGAGGGCTCAAAATCTTCGATATAGCGTTTCAATTGTTATTAATATTCATCATTCGTTACCATAATTTTTGATGATTATAATGTTATATTCGTTCTTAATATAAAGGCTAAAATAATAAGACTTCTAGGATGGGCTGATTACCCGTTAAGACATTGTCGTACTTAAAGAAAACTCTCTTTAGAGATGACGAAGAATCGTCGTCAGTTAGTCTTGCCGATCCGCAAGTTGCTCAGAGATAACATGATTGAATATTCCATTGGTTTTCAATCTTATCTCAATCACATAAAGTTTAAAAAGTGGTGGGAATATACTGAACATCTGACTGTAAAAGGATTAAAGAACGCCACGTTGTAAGAAGTAGAGAACACGTGTTCTAGGAGAGGATTCCAGTTTTGGTAGTGCTACAGAGATGAGTCACCAAACATCTTTGTTCACGAAGGAAAAGAGACCACGGAAACTAATTCACACACGTATGCCTGGTTCTATGAAGAATGAAGAGATAGTTGTACTCGTTATGAAACGTGGAACCCCGTATACTGTAGAATTTGTAATTCGATAACTCCTTTACTGCCATAACAAACCTGAGACTTCAGTCCAACACGTTTAAGTGCAACAGCGCTCTGTCTCAGATGGATCAAAATTGCCAGGCGAGGGGTCGCGCATGTGTTGTAAATTACATCTGACGCCTGCGCCTATCTGACGGAGTTCGGGCTACAGCGACATGGAGCTACGACTTACTTGATTTGACACTTCTTATCTACCGGCTTGCCTTAAGCAGCTTTATATGTATATTTTTATGTTAAAGATGCTAAACGAGCCTGCGAGTCACCTGATGGCAAGTAATAACCATCACACAACGAAACCCGCAACACCAGAGTAATTGCAGATGCGTTGCCGGCCATTGAAGAAAGAGTAAGCTGTTTCTTGGAGGCCCCTAAGGCGTTACGCCCCGGGGATACCGCCGCTGTAAGCTGCTTCTATAGTACGTACCTACGCTTGATCACTGCTTACATATATACTGCTAAATCGTAATCCAATCCAATGCCAATCGTTACCAATGTATCTTACGAAGCACGAAGGAGATGGAGATATTTGTATTTGGTTACACGTTCAGTTACCAGGCATTGCGAAACTGCCACTTACTAAAAAAAATGAAGATCGAAATTAGTGGCATGCGTTAGCAGACGCCTATGTCCAGTCCAGTGAACTGAGACGGGATCACGTTGATGATGATGATGATTATCAGATTTAGATACGCATAAAGATACTAATATCTGTAGAAAGCAATAGAGTGTCCAACAATGTATTTGAACATGATACATAGCAGCCTTTTTTCTTTACAACACATCTTCATTTTAGAGAAAAAGAAAGAAGAATGGCGAAGGGTAAGGCACACTAGCACCACCAATTGATAATTTAACAATTACTAACGGACCGGATCTTTTTTAAACATTGCGTACCGTCCGATAACAGGAAAGCATCCATAGTATTTATTAAATAATTGTGCTAAGGCACACTAGCACCACCAATTGATAATTTGACAATTACTAACGGACCGGATCTTTTTTAAACATTGCGTACCGTCCGATAACAGCAAAGCATCCATAGTATTTATTAAATAATTGTGCACTACTTTTTGTTGCGTGGTTTATTCACAAAACGGGCTATCGCATTCATTCACAAACAATGGCCACTTTTGGTGTTAGCGAATTAATACAAAAACAAACCTAAAAGTAGTGCACAATTATTAAATAATAGATGTTTGCCTAGTGTCGGAAGGTCCGCAATGTTTGAAAAAAAATCCAGTTTAGCAGTAATCAAATTAAAACCATTAGCGGCCTTACCCTTCACCTTAAGGTGACACCAATCTTAATATGACTACTAAGACCTACCTCATCATTTCCTACCTCATCCTTTCTTCATAGATCCAGGAATAGTGAAGAAACAAAGCACAAACATTTCGAACGCATAAATCTGTACACCTAGGCCGAAAGACGCCTGGGGCCTAACGGGGCGTCGAACCGAGAACGGAAACCAACTGCCCGGTCACTGTTCACGATTGATGTGCTGAATTTATCCTTATGTCTTGACCTGAGCGACCTCGAGGAAATATCGTAATGGCCATCGTTTAAAAATGATTTGTTGGTGAAGTGTCTGAACGCGTTTATGAAAATCATAATTGGAGATGTAATGTAACTACGACTGTTACAGAGTAAATACTTTTTTTAAACATATACCTTTTTATACGGCAAATGATTATATTTCATTTAAGTGAATATGCAGACCAGATGCGACGACAACTTGTGCAGCGTGAAAACAACGCAGCATCAGTTACCCTTACTCTGCTGGACAGAAGGTGGACCCCATGTCATAGGAAGGAAGGAAAACGTGTGCTGGTAGACTAGGTACCTGTTTAAAATTTTCTTCTTAAAATGTCAACCGTCATTTGTTTTGACCTTTTCCTGTCATTAGGTTTTTATCTACCCACTAGCACTTTACCAGCGATTACGTCCGCGTAGGTTTGAGATTTAAAAAAAAAAACTTTTTTTATTATAAATAAAGCCTATGTTATACACAATGTATATAGCATTCTATCAGTGAAATATTTTTTGGAATCGGACCAGTAGTTCCAAAGATTAACCCCGACATACAAACAAACACACAAAGTCACAAACGTTACCTCTTTATTTAAAGACATTCGTTAATTGGGGGTTAATGTTCCTCGCGTCCGTAGGTTTACCCTTGAGACCCTACACGTGACCCCTGGGTGGTGCTAAATGAGTGACACTGTCTGAGTGGTAGAGCCACGCTGCGTTGCAGCACGAAATGGGCCGGCTCGCCCTCCGTAATACCACCCTCTCACAGTATATCGACGTGAAACATTGGCACTCGTTGCTGTTGTGTTTCGTCCGGTGAGTGAAAGTACCGGAGGCCCATCTCTCACCCCTCCCCCCTCCCAATTCCTACTCCGTCCTCAAGATCCAACTCCTTCCTCAAGGCCGGCAACGCATCTGCGATTACTTTGGTTTTGCGGGTGCCCACGGGCGGCGGTGATTACTTTCCATCAGGTGATCCGCCTGCAAACAGGAGGCAAACGATCCTTTTAACATAAAAAAAAGATATCGACCCCTTCTAATGCATACCACTGAGCCACAAATTCAGCTCTTAAATAAGCATCTTATCAAATTTAAGAAAATCCTTGTATAATCGGAAAAATATGGCATACAAAAGATCAACTAACAATTAATTTATAACCTAGATCTAGTAATATGGCTATGATTTGTAATAACCCTTTGGGTTCCGAAGATGTCAATCATTAGAATACCTTAACTTTTTTTATGGGAGTAAACTAGCAGTTCACTTATTTTTAAGAAAACGGTTTATCGGTAACCAGCTACCTGTTTATTTGGAAATAAACCTCATTCCTAAGCGAAGAGAGTACCGCATAAACGAATTATATAAACATTTTAGACCCGTTTCAAACTCCATTGCACCATACCATACCTGTTCCACTATTTCACTCGGTAGCAATCAGTACGTTCGATTTTGTACTTTATGGTAATAGACATAACGTCATGAGGCTGTATCGAGTGCAGTCACGCGTACCCTATGTGCTTGCAACGCCCGCGGGTCCCATTTTGGGCGATTTAAAAATTTATCAAATGCGGCGGAAAAGAAAATATCGAGTCTATAGTCCTAGAGACAGTGTCTTACAATTTATTTATACTATATTTCCTTAAAGGTAAATTCTAATTCAAATTCAAATTCAAAATCATTTTATTCAGTTTAGGCTACAAGTAGCTCTTATGAATGTCACTATGCCATCGGTTCGTAAGTCTACTCTGGGCGGGAGATCTTGTACTGAGAAGAACCGGCAAGAAACTCAGCAAGTGTCCAGAAGTAAAAGAAATAGTAGCAGCATATTGTCATAATAATATATATTATCTAGACTTACTACAGACTGTGCGGTGCTATAATTATGTCAAGTACCTGAAAAGAGAAACCTTTTTATGATTTTAAATCATATTGCAAGCTTGTAAACAAAAATACCTTACAATAAAATATGAATGAAAGTGAAAAATATGAATAACATACAATTAATTTATATTAAGTAACAAGCAAAGTATATAATGACTAAGAACGACTCTATTGTGGGCTATAAAACCTTTTAGCATATTTATGTCTATGACTCAAGTTTTCTATTATAAACCATTTTCTGATAAATAAATGGACTTGGACAGTCTTAAGAACCATTCTGTTGTTTTAATACCTCTTTCCAACGCCTACGCCATTCATAAACTATACGAAAAGCTTTTTCTTAAAAGTAGGTGTACTCGTATTTTTATATGACTGACCGGCTCATATTTCGCAAATTTTTCGCAGAGGTTCCTCTTATGATATTGACAAGAAATAAGGATCCGCATTTAATGAAATTTCCTTGGGATCACGGAATATGTGTGTTTTGGCGGGCGAAGTAGCGGACGGTCGCTAGTTTAAAGTGTATAGGGCACTAATCTATTTTTAATTTGGTTTACAAAAACGTCAGTAGCCGAACGGATCTATTCGCTTTCTGGATGGGTTATCTGGATGGTCTATCATTAACGTGATAACGCATTCATTATGACTAGTCATTATTAAAAAAAAACACGAAAAATATTAAGTATATAATCTGTCAACTCAATGCAATTAAAGTATTATCTATCTATCTAAAAAAAAAATCAACGTGAGCCTCTATTGAATCTGGCCCACACTTTGGGCACAGCAGTATTAGCAGTATTATTTAGCAGTATTCTAAAACAAAAATGATTTTACTACAAACTCTATCTCTCTGCCTAAACTAGCTCACAGCATAGATATAGGTTAGACTGTAAAAACACTCCTGTTTTGGGGTGGTCAAAGATTTAGAGCTTTTCAAGTACCCGCCTAATAGACGTATATTGCATTGCGGTCCGATTTATAGACGATATTTCTTTTGTTTCCAAAGATTTATCGATAGGTATCCTGTGGCTCAGCCTTTCGTGCTTTTAAGATGCGATTACGATTTTTTTTATAGTCCCAGCTTGTTAAAGTCACCTTTTTTCTCGTTTGAAAGGAGAGTGCTGTCTGATGTTACATTTTCTTTGGAAATAAGTTTTTTAGACGCTGCGGTATGATTATAACTTTTTCTTTCATCTTCCATTTTGTTCAATCAATATTCCATCGAGTCGAAGTAATCTCTGGACAATATTTCTGTAAATCTGCAAGACTTAGTATTTTTTTTACGTCTGTAACCATCAAGTGTGCCTTTTTGAAATGCAGGTTTAATTGTCCTAACGAGCGTTTTAAATTGTTAAATTTGATAATTGTTTTCTAAGCTTACGCGAACATAACACATTGAAATGATTCACTTTTTACAAATCCACACGTATTGTTTTTTATTTTATTGAATATTTAATTGCTATTTTTCATTCATGACGATGGCCTTTATATCTACGAGTATATTAAAATACTACACTTAAATAAAGCTACTGCCGCACCATACAAGACATAACTTGCAAACTGCGACAGTCTTCTCTCTGCTCTTATAATTGAGCTAACTATTTCGACTCAGTCTTATTATTTACAAAATTTGTTTCTCATCATTATCGGCCTATAAACAATTCGAGCCGGCCATATTAGAGTGTCTTTCTTCTGTGATATTAGCCGCATAACCGATGAGGTAAACGAGTTCCTGAGTGGAGACCACGTATCGACAAACGTAGTGTAGGATGCCCTCAGACTAGGTGGAACGACGATCGTCGCAAGGTGGCTGGCAAGAGCTGAATGAGAGTAGCCGCTGATCGTGCTCAGTGGCGTGCACACGGAGAGGCCTATGCCCAGCAGTGGACGTGTATAGGCTGATGATGATGATGGTGATGAAACAATTCTCTGCTAGACTTCGCGGCCTTCTCACTTGAACCAATGCTAACCAAATTGGGTTTGATGGTGATTTTAACTTTTCTGCGTGCTTTTAGAAGTACAAGGAGTTCGAGATATCCATCCCGAGACTATCTGATGACTTTGAAAAATACAACCCGAAATCGCCACTGTGTCATCGAGGTTCTAACATAATTATACTTTAACACGCCTACCGCATGCAGCGTTTATAAATACATTAAAATAATAATAAGGGTTCCAAGATGTAAAAACAAGCATATTTTTTTCATTAAAAGGTGATTTAGTCAAACGCTTATGCGACTTGTAAGAATAATTTGTCTCAGCGACGCATGTGTAAACTTACTAGGCGCGGCTTGTAAAAGGGTGTAACTTAAATATTTTCAATTATGACCTGTGTTAACAAAGGTTTGACTATTTATTACCTAAATATCGGAACGTAATACATATTTGAAAATTAACTACATTTAGTTATTTTAAACTGTAATGTGTATATTATTTACTTAAAGTATACACAAACAGTACACATTGAATTAAAAAACGGTAGACGAATATACCTACTCGCGTTTTTAGATATTATCATATTGTTGGTGATATTTCAAACCCTTTGCAGAGGATGTGGTGACAGGAAGACTGAGAACGAGGCTGTCTATAGATTAATAATACTTACTATTTTTTGGACATAATGACGTTATAAAATAAGTTAAATTGCTTCAATTTTGTAGATTATTTGTAATTAAAAAAAAACCGACTCCAAAAAATTGCATTAAAAAGTAAAAAATAATTGCGTAGTTTAGTTTGTTCAATTTACTTGCAATTAACTTATATTATACTCAATCTTATATTTTTTCTTAGGAAAATATAGAGGTACAATTATTGTTCTCTCCTTTTTTTGAAGTCTGTTAAAAATAGTTACGTTCAAGTAACAAATAGTAACTCTGCAGTGGAAAAGTAATGACTGATAATGAATAATAAATAAATAATAATAAAAATAGTATTCATTTATCTTAATTGCGTCGACCTTTTTTGAACCGTTCGTAATTATGCAACTTTAAATAATAGGTACCTACCTATTGCAAGTCTATTCGACTAGTAATTTCCAAAAAAGTTGTTTGTCACCAATATTATTACTTACAAGAAAGTTAAATTAAAGTTGTTATAACACAGTTATATATCAGAAAACAAAATAATTACTGTAGTTTATTTATTATTGTTTAAACTTAATTTGTGAAATTTATTCAGTTACACCGTTTTCCCTACTCACAGCTACAACATAATCTCTCGTGCAGGACCGCATAAATATTTGTTTAAGCTCTAATCTCTCTGCCAGGCTTATTTAGATCTGTCACAGACACCATGAGAAAACGACTTGTGACGTTTTTTTCATTATCCACTATCTTGTATTTGTTCAAAGATTCACATGTCTACAAACGGGTTGTTTTCTGACTCGTTATTATGACATAATGGGATTATAAATGAAACATGGATTTACAAAGAGTTTGGGCATTCCACCCTTTCGTCTTTTATGGAATAGATAAGTTTAGAATGGAATAGAATAGAATAGAAATATTTTAATTAATACACTCACACAAAATTTGATGTAAGAGACAATCAAGACATTTTTTTACCATTGAAAATGGTTATCAGATGCAAATCGCCTGAGACGTATTTTTGGCCATAGCTCCGAGGATTTTATGAGAATCGAGATGAAAATAGTACCAAGAGTTGAGGAATTTATCAAGACACGTGTGAGCGTTTGAATTTTGAAAATTGGCTGGAAACTTTTTAGAGATTTTGAAAAATGTGAAAAAGTCGGGTTTTTTGGGGGGTGTTTGTATATATTCTAAATTGTGAATATTTCAAAAAAAAAACCGACTTCAGAAAAAATTAAAAAAAGGGTCCTAGGGTATAGTTTAGCTACACAAAAGCGAACAAATTTTGAAAATCAGTTAATAATTGTGACCTGTAGGTGGTCCCTTTAGATTTGGTATTGTAGAAAAACAGGTATTTCCGTATATAAAAAGTGGTGTAGATTCTTTGAATTTTTGACCGATCGTCATGGTAATGGTGTTAAAAGAAGCGGATGCAGGCGAGAAGTGCATTCAAGTTGGAATTGTGTTATTTAAAATAAAATGTTCTCTTTTTTCCTAAATTGTTGTATTCATTTTCAATGCTCCGATTCTTGCGGGGACTGCGAAATCTATGAATTTTTATTATAATGGACAACCACAAGTTGAATCTAGTGTCCTTATTCTAACTGTGCCATTATACCTATGCCATTCAAAACCTATTTTTGTAGTTTGCCAGGTTCTTGTGACCACGATGCTATTGACATCATTCAACAATGTTTTTGATATTAAGGATTTTATCGAAAAATTGATCGTACGAGTATTAGGCTTTGGCGAGGAAAGGGAAGAGCTTGTTAAAGGGTGCGCCGTCCGTAAGTGACAAGTGTCATATATTTTATTTGAAATGTTATATATATTTATTTGATGCCGCGCGGCCATACTAATTTTGTATGGGGAATTTAACGTGTTAATTTGAAAAATAATAATTATAAAAACCGCTCTATAAATGGAAAATGTGAGACGGGCGGTTTGCAGTTAAGACATTGGTGATTGTTTAGACATAATTAGAGGTATAATAATTTAGATAAACTATAAGATATCAACTAAAAGCCGCCACTCGTTTTCATGATTTTTGTCCAACTTTAAATGATATTGTTGAAAAAACTATAATGTGTTATGAATTTATGGGTCGGTCTAATTGTAAACGCGTTCCCTTTGATACTAAAAACATATATCTTGTTTATGTAATACGATAGTTTTTTCATCATATATCAACTTAATGTTGGCTTTTTTTGGTCGCCGCACCGCACCCTTAAGTCTGGCTGCGAAAGTTCTAGTAATGTTTTCTAAGTCAGTTGACAACAATGTCAATATAGCATTGTTGTTTTCCGACAGCTATAATATACGACAGCTAGTACCTTAGAAGTTGAGATTTCTTGCTGAAGTGCGATTTCACAATCGGCCTTATCGTCACTTACCATCAGATGCGATAAAAGTCTAGCGCTTCCCGTTTGTAAATTACGAAATAAAACACGATTTTTTCCGAGTGTATTCATTACAAAAGTTATACAGGTAGAACAATGCAATGTTACACAAACACTATACCGTCGTCCCAATGACACACATCAACGAATCAGACTTCTTCACTTTACACCATCAGATAAGCAAATCCCAATAAACGGAGTCGTAAAAGTACAGAGCCAACGGAGTCAATCCACGCCCGCACTGCACACAGCCCGTTTGCTAAAGATTTACGCAACAGATACGTCTCCGAACCCTTTCCAGTCGTTTTATGACTCTAATTCTGTTATAGTACTAATGTTAGGGCCGGACTACACTTGTACGCACGAAATGTTTTATGAATGGAAAAAGATGTAAAGAGTTATTACGCAGCTGTCGCGTCCGGAAGGCAATCTTGCATGTTAAGCAGCTTTTTTAATGCTGGGTCAGCGGATAGGTGATCAAATTGAAATACGATAAATATTTTGTCCTGGTTGTTGTCTGTCGTTAGATGACAGCCATTTGAACTCCCTAACCAATATCGGGCTAGTGTGGTAGTTCTCCCCATGTGCTTACTGTTCATGTGAAAAGAACAATAATTAAGGGCAGCGCAGATTGAGACGGCATGGCAAAGGATTTAAATTTTTACCAATGGACATTCAAACATATCGAATCATAAATAAAACATAAATTCCCATTCTTTAAAATGATCCCGCGGCATCGATGCCACGGGCTCCCGCGGCTGGATGCCACGGCATGCCATGGCGTACTGCGGTAGGCAAAAGCTTGCTGAAGGATGCCGGTGCACGCCGTGACGTGTCGAAGGTAGTGTTGTAAAGAACTCGAGTCTTTTAGTCTTAGTTCGATAGACTCGGCTCAATTTTACAAGACTCAGTGAACTAACTAAACTCGGAGTCTTAAGTCGACCAGGTTTTAACTCAGCGGAGAAGCAGGCTGCAAGCCAAATGAGTAAATAAAATTTTGTTTTTGCTAGACAACAAATACGGGATTTATAAATAAATAAAGTTGATTTGTTTCTTCAGCCTAGCTGTTTTAATTCATATTACCCTAATCCCTATTTAATATTTATTATTATAGACTAGTCACATACAAACAATTTTTTTACGAAATATCTAAAATATTGATATATTTCTTACATAAACATCCCTAAGCAGAAGTTGCCGAGGCATCGACGGCTTCGACGTGACGCGGCATGCCGTGGCATGCCACGGCATCCCTCGGCGGCAAAATACTTTGCCATGCTTTGCCACGCCGTCCCGGTCTGCGTAGTAGGCCTTTAGATTGAAACAACATGCGTTCGGATTCCGTGCACTAATTATTTTGGTTGATTGTTGCTTTAGTTCATTGTATCTAGAAACGGACAGTTTGTAGCAGTTTGCCCGGCTTACCACCACTTTTGTTATGAAAAGGGATTGTGATAACAACGATGTTAGTAGCAATAATCTACTGCGTGTAGTTAAGAATTTTGGGCGAAGTGTTTCCACTAATATTCAGTAGACATACTTATAAAGGTAGGCTACGCTACGCAACAAAGAAATTAATTTATCTTCTTATATTTATTTTACTATATAAAAAATACCGTATGGTACAAATTTTCACAACAATCGCAAAATAGAACTATAAGTTGATTTTTTATGATTGTTATAAAAAAGGTAGCGGCTTACAAAAATAGTAACAAAAAGCCTTCAACCACAGAGTGTAGTACAGCCTTAATCAGGCAACACATCGCCAAACAACTCGATCTGGAAGACCTTTCTATATCAAATACCAATCGGAGCTGCGCAAACTTTTACATTCACTTCGCAGCACTTGCATGATCCTTATTCCTGTACCCTTAAGGTTCAATTTAGTTCAATAGCAGAACCAAAGGCAGATGTTGTCGAATAGTTTCTAGATGCGTTCAAAAGTTTGATGGTTGCTCCGCCATTTTTCCCTTCGAGACGCTATATGTATGAGATCGGTGAAACACGCCTGAATATACAAGTTGCGATAGTATGAATAATGAATACTCAAGTTCCTGTATGGATGCTGGATGGTCTTGTTTCCTCTCTCGAAACTTGTCAAAGGCCACCCCCTTAAGACTTAAGACTTAAGACTTCGTTTTATTAACTACACATAGTTAAAGTTATATAAATAACTATTAACTCACTATCTAAAAGCGATTCTGTGGAAACTTAAGGTAACCGGAAATGCGTTCTGTTTTATTTATGTAAACTATTGTAGACTTAGATTAAAAGTTACATTTGTAGTTTTTTAAAGGAGCCATTATCGAAATTCATTCCGGATATATTTTTTTTGAAAAATGCTACTTTATTAGTGGTATTTCTAAAGTTAATTGTCACTAAACATTTAATTTCAAGTGGGAATCTAACATTAAATTTAAGCGAGTATGCATGGTTTCCAAAATTTACGTCTTTTCTCGTTCGTAAAGCCAACCCTGATTTCCAATCTAATTAAAAACGTTATACATAAGGCACGTCTGCCTGACGACTCGCGTTAGTGTGCTCAAGCCAAATAGGTTTTGCCAATGACAGATGCGTGGTCGCTCGCAGTGAACGATCGTGCCAATTACGTGGAAACCTATTAGTGTACTAAATATAATAGGGGATAAATAGTTGAGTGGAGAATCGGGCACCTATAATGTACACTAAGTAATTTTCTTTTAATATTATATTGATTTATTTTGGTTTGTTTAATTTCAAAACACTTTTTCATCTCATTGCAATCAACGATGCATTTAAAAAGAAAATAGCGAAAAAGCGATACAGATGATTACGCGGATGAGTTCATTTATAAGATAAACTAATACTCGTAAACTAATTAAATGCTATTCAAATATGAATTCTATGGTTTAATTCTACAATCAAACAAAACTGTTGTTATTTGTCACATAATTTTATAATAAAGCAGCTAGCTAATAATACAAAATGCTCGGTAAATCATCAGTCTGGTCGACCATTCCAACTTAACCCTTCGCCCCCCGCTCGGCCCAAACTGCTACTTCAGCGGGAAGGGGTATATAATGACCCAAATGGGGTCACAATTGATTGGCTGTCGACCACGGGCCTATTGGTCCCAATCGGATTGAATATTGATGCGGCAGATGGCGGTACATTCGGCACATAATTAATTTCTCAATCGGCTATGTCCGGGGCCTAACCGACCCAATACGGGGTCTTATTTACATATTCGCTGCCGTTTCGTCAGGGGTTATTGTTTCGTAATTTTGGTGTTTTTAAGGTTAAAATGATTTTTCGTGTCCTTATGGCTATGAATGGACAGGGAGTACCTACGGGCCATAAACTACCGCGTGGGTCCAGTGACGTTTGGTGGTTGTAATCGACTACAAATGCAGCCGAAACTAACGTCCTTACGTACCTTCCCAAGCACGGAGAAGCTTGATATAATAAATATTTGGTCACCCATCCGATGACCGGCCTTTGCGAAAGTGACTTAACCTCAGCACTCGCAGACCGGGCCAGCCTTTGCAAATATTGCGTAACCTTAACAATTGCAGACTGGACGCGTTAACCACTGCGCCATCGAGACCTCGTAAACCAGAAACTATATGTTAGATTTCGCTCGTGGAAAATAGTTTCAACAATTTTTCCAATTAAAAAAGTAGTAACAATTTAATTACTACTAAATAAATATCTAATACCTAGTTAACATTGAGTAAGGCAAACTTTTTCTTACACGGGTCGGATACAAGTAATAGTGCGTATGACCCCGGACTGTCAGCAGGAGAGATTTCATTTCCCCTCATGGAATATAACTTAGCACGTTTTCACAACCTGCCAACAAGTTTAATTGAGAACTAATGATCTGGTGAAGTCATTGACGGGTAGCCGCATCTACGGCGCCACATCATCACTTAACGCTAGAAGAAAATGGGGTCAAACGCGTTGTTGCATTTAACAAAGTACTAACATAAAGCACACGGTTAGTCTAGTGTTAAATGTAAATTATTACTTGAAAATTAAAAATATTTATCATACTAATATTATAAAGCTGAAGAGTTTGTTTGTTTGTTTGAACGCGCTACTCTCAGGAACTACTGGTTCGAATTGAAAAAATATTTTTATGTTGAATAGTCCATTTATTGAGGAAGGCTATAGGCTATATTAAAAAAAATAATGTTAAAAAATAAAGTAGGTACACCCGTGCGAAGCCGAGGCGGGCCGTTAGTAAATAATAATTTTCAACAAAATAACTTAGTAATAACTTTATTCTTTACCACATAATGCGATCAAGTGGTTAAGACCGCTGATCTCAGACCCAGAGGTCCCTGGTTCCATTCACAGAGGTGGACATAGCACATGTTTGTGTACTTGGCTTGGTTGAGGCTTGGCTTGTTTGTCCGCTTGGCTAGCTACCATCATCTTATCAAAATATGTCGCCGTTACACCAATGTTTTTTTTTATAATGGCTTCGCACAAGCATTTACCCAATGAAAAAGTCTTACAATACTTAAATAAACAATATTAATTTCTTTCATGTATGATGATGATGCATGATAATAGAAATGAGAAGTGAGAAATGATATACCCCCCAACCCCTCGAGTATCTCAGTAAAGATGTGGGGGCTTTACTAAGTCCTCGGGCGGACTTTTTGAGAGAATTTGAAAAGTGATGTTGCACTGTTTTGTTTCATTTGCCAACACTCATGCACACTCACGAACACTTAACGGTTCACTTAACGGTCCACTGTTATTTCACGTTAATATTCGACATAACACAAATTTTTGAAAATAAAACAAAACCGCAGACATGACTCTTTACTTTCCCGCCAAGAAGTCCACCAATGTTAACAGCATCTGTGTTCCGACAGTAAGACATAAGATAGCAGTGCCTCAGTATTTGAGGATTACGAGTAAAGGTAAAGGTTCAAGGTCCACCACAAAATAAGGAAACCCACAAAAGGTAAGCTTCAGGTAAGCCACGCTCGACCAACGCCCACAAAGGGAGTTAAAGTTATTCGAGTAACCACGTCATCCTCTCACATGGTTATGGTTAAATGGTGTCTTAGAAATATATCAATAAGTTCTGTAAGTTAATTTTAATTATTTAGTAAGTTATTGTTAATATTTTTCTATAAAACGTACTAAGTGACCACGAGAACGCTGCCAATAAACGGTTTTATGGTTTGGCAGAGTATTGCACAAAATACCATGGTAAGCATTTTTTGAAAAAAAAAGAAAAATGTCCGTGAAACAATGGCACTCGTTGCTGTTGTGTTTCGTCCGGTGAGTGAAAGTACCGGAGGCCCACCTCTCACCCCTCCCCTCTCTACTACTCCCTCCTCAAGATCCAACTCCTTTTTCAAAGCAGGCAACGCATCTGCGATTACTTTGGTTTAGCGAGTGTCCATGGGCGGCGGTGATTACTTTCCATCAGGTGACCCGCCTGCTCGTTTGCCTTCTTTTAACATAAAAAAACAAAGAATTTTGGAACAGCTCGGAACAGTCCGAGCGCAGCTGTAGCGAGATTCCGTGTCCTCTCTCTCGTGCGCGTTTGTATAAAGCTTACTTTCTCTGTGTCTCCTTATTTTGTAGTGGAACCTTCCTTCGGCCTTATCAACATTATTCCCTTATTGACATCAGATGAGATCAAGGCCAAATACTTACAGATGCAAGGCATTAAATCTATTCTAATATAATAAAGAAAGAAAGCTTTGTATTTTTGTATGTATGTATGTTTGCAACGAATAAACTCAAAAACTACTGGACCGATTTAAAAAATTCTTTCACCATTAAAATGCTACATTAGCGCTGAGTACATAGAACATTAAAAAAAAATGCAGTACGAAGTTCGCCGGGTCAGCTAGTAAACAATAAAGGTATCTTATGAATAAGGAATAAAAATCTAGTTAGGCAATTATTACTCTATCGTTCAGGGAGTGGTAATCACGTTGATGGGAAAGCTGCGCTGACATGTCATTATCGCGAATTATGCCATCGCCGTCGAAATCGAGGTCGCGGGTTCGGTGCCAGCCGGCATTTTGCGTCAGATGTCCGAAGATTGATGGGAGTTGACGCTAATAGAACCTATAATGATCATTTCGTTAGAAACCATTTGAATTTGTTGTTAATTAAGTTTATTTATAAATTAATTGAGCTCTAAACGAAGAGCTTGATGGCGCAGTGTTTAACGCGCTCGGTTTGCGATTGTTGAAGTTATGAAACTTTTGCAAAGGCCGGTCATCGGATGGGTGACCAAAAATTTGTCATCTCGAGCTCCTCCGTACTTCGGAAGGCACGTTAAGCTGTTGGTCCCGGCTGCATTAGCAGTCGATAATAACCACCAATCTGCGCTGGGCCCGGGTGGTGGTTTATGGCCCATTCTCCTTATCCATCCATAGGGAAGGCTCGTGCCCCAACAGTGGGGATATATAATGAGTTGATGATGATGATGATGATGATGATAAATTAATAGCTTTATTTAGATTTATAGAACTAAACGATAGGTACAGACTGCACAGCACTCTATCCAAAACTTTTAAATTTCTTCAATAAATTTTCATCCATATGCCTTCTACATAAAGTTCAAAGTTTGTTGAGGAAATTTGACGGTGTCTGCTGTGCCGGCGTGTGTACTTAAAACATGAATCACTTTAAAAAAATACTTTTAGGGATTCACAAAACTAGGTCTTACTTAGTATAGTTATCATCAAGATACCTTTGAACCGAACGTTCCAACCGAGTTGAACCATCCGTGGTCACGGTCACAACTCACACCTATGCTACCGGGGTTTAAAAAGTTTGGTTAGTTTTCTAGTGCTGTCTTTTAAAAACATCCTAATTTTAATAGAGGTAATGGTTGGAATTTACCTACCACCAGCTTGGATCCCACCAAATCAAATATGAAATCCTAGCCCCAACACCATACTGCCAGACCAAAAGATACTGTAAGCTTTATCTGCGTAAAACGGAACGCACGTGATTAAATTAAAATGAGGATATACAAGCTATCAACTAATTATGAGACGACCAAACCTCAGTCTCCCTGTGACCACGGACCCTGCAAAGGGTTCGAAATGTCAGGATAAACATTATTAAAAGTAATTTGTAAAATAAACGCGAAAAATAGAATTGTAAAATTGATCCGTAAAAGTAGTTTTATTTCAAGAAAACATAGTTTTGGGACAGCGATCTGATTATACAGATTGATGAGTCACACATAGCATCGGTGAACACGGATCTAATTGTCAAACAAGCGCCGTCGGTCTGTCTGTCACGGCGGCGCTGGCCAAACGGCTAGCCGGCCGAGCAGCCATTACTCATTGTTCTCGTTGGAATACTCGTATTAGCATGCATTACGCGATTCGAGGTCAAGTGTGTTGGTTTTGACAGCGATCGACTGGGGTACTGTGAGCGGCACGTTAAGATCCATATCGTTACTTATATAATGTGAAAATGTGTTTGTATGATTTTCTGTAACGTGAAAAACTCAATAGGTACGAGCCAAAGCGACGACGGGAGCCATTCAAAGGATTCTTATGTAAATGGAAAAAGTTGTGGCAGAAAGTTAGTATAATATGCACAGAATTGCTGATAATCTAAGCATAAACGATTTGTCTAACCATATTGTTTAAGAACATTAAATAGAGTTTAGAGCACAGTGCAATATTTTGCTAAGGAAAATAACAAACAAAGAGTATTACTATGCTAATAGAGTTTCATTTGCCAATCAATTCCGAGTAGCGTCGTGAGTAATGCAGACAAAGAAAACATTCGAGCGGTGGCTCTTTGAGTCATTTAAAAATGTCATCATGCTCTTCCATAATCACTATCAGCCTTTTAACGTACTACTGCCATCCCTCCTTAATAGAGAAATTGTGCTTTAGATAATCCACCACGCCTGCCCCATGCCGGTCTCGGAGAATCTAGTCGGATCCGGTTCGAACCACTCGGAGATTCTAGTAGGGCACGGCGACACGCAGTAGTGCGTGATGCTGTTCCCTCTAGAAAACCTCTGACGGTGATTCGTCTCATACGGCTTGAGGAACCCTTTAAGTTTCTCACCGCCCCCAAAAAAACCTTCAAAGGGTTTTTTGCTAAAAATGCCCAGTGGCAATCGGCAAACTCTCTCAAATAAAAAACTAATGCGGGTTGGTAGATTTAACGACTGCAATATTGTAGGCAGTCGTAGTACCATTACACCAGATAACTTCGATTTGATTTATACGTAGAACTGGCAACTGACATAATTGTTAAGGGTGCGCCGACCAAAAAATGCCAAAAATGCAGTCACGGTTAAATTGATATAATTGAAAATACTATCGTATTAAATAAACAAAATATATGTTTAGTATCAAAGCGAACGTGTTTACAATTAGACCGGACCATAAATTAATAACACACTATAGTTTTTTCTACAATATCATTTAAAGTTGGGCAAATCATGAAAACGAGTGGCGGCGTTTAGTTGATATCCTAGCCCCTTACAAATAAACAAATAATATGTCATGTAAACGTCATTTCAAATTAGAGTAAAAGAGACAAAACACGGAATAACTATTCGAACCTTATTCTTTGTTTATTTTGTAAGGCACTTATAGTTTATCTAAATTTTTGTACCTGTGATTTTGTCTAAACAATCACCAATGTCTAAACTACAAATCGTCCGTCTCACATTTTCGATTAATCGAGCTGTTTTTTAAATTATTATTTTTCAAATTAACACGTTAAATTCCCCATACAAAATAAGTATGGCCGCGCGGTATCAAATAAATATGGACGAAGACATTTCAAATAAAATATATGACACCTGTCACTTACGGACGGCACACCCTTAAGGTCTATTGTAATTACTAACTATCTATGGAATTATTCTGAAATAAATACTTATTCTTATTATTATTACTTTTATACCTAAATACCCTATAAATCATATAACTGTCCTGTAATAAAACATCATATAATTGATGGGTAATTACTTAATCACCACGCTTGCCAAGTGCAACCCGCATGCGGTAATCGCAAACCCGATACGCATCAAAAATTCCGAAACGCACTTGCTCGACCTGGGAATTGAACCCGGGTCGTTCGGGTATTGAGCCTAGCGCTTTGCCACTCGGCCGAGGCGTTACCTAATTATAACATTTTTTTTCCTCATCGGGCCAGATCTTGTCCTTAATTTCATCTGATGGTATGTGCCGATAAGACCAAAATCATGCAGAAATTATTTAATTCTGTAGTAGATTTAGTGACACTAGGCAAATATCTATTATTTAATAACTGGGCACTACTTTTAGGTTTATTTTTGTATTCATTCGCTAACACCAAAAGTGGCCATTGTTTGTGAATAAATGCGATAGCCTGCTTTGTGAATAAACCACGCAACAAAAAGTAGTGCACAATTATTAAATAAATACTATGGATGCTTTCCTGTTATCGGACGGTAGGCAATGTTTAAAAAAAGATCCGGTCCGTTAGTAATTGTCAAATTATCAATTGGTGGCGCTAGTGTGCCTTACCCTTCGCCTGGTATTAACCAAGAGTCAAAAACGTAAATATAACCAAATACAGGAACCACCGCCAACCCTACAACTACAGTCCATCACTCCACTATGTCTATATTCACAACAAAGTATAGGTAAATAAGTTGCATACTCATGCAATATGCATGAGGGATCATCGCGGTGAATGTCCTACGTTAGGGAGAGTGCACGCTAGCCATCCGGGCCGGGACGATCCGCACGGCGAATTTGGATAATCGAGTTCGCCGTCCGATGGCGGATTACGCGTAACGATCATGTTTAATCAACTTAGGTGACACTAAAAGTGTCCATTGCCTCCAATTTAGCTGTAACAAAGTTTGTAGGCACTCTGACCTGTGTGTACGTCTAAAGCTTTGCAAAATCGTGTTCTTTTTGGTTTTTAGAGAATTGTTATGTTCTCAAAGCCACAAATGCACCCCATAAGATTGTAAATCTAATAAAAAGACGTATCCGCGTCGCTGTCGCTGTCACAATGTTTCTTAATTATTCTTACCGATATCGAGCATTGTATTAATTAATAAGGATTGGAACCGTTACCATACACATTCAAACAACCTTCGACCTACTATGAACGTTATTACCCGTTTCCGCATACTCATTTGGATGATATTTAAAAATAAATTACAAACCGTAAAGTTTAACTCCCATTAACCATCACTAAACAGTCTGAAGTTAGTTCTCAGTCGAAAAAGTATCCAACAATAAGGTCATAACAACACCTTTTTCTCCGCGTAACTAGCAAAGTATTTTTAGAGCTTAGGTGGATACTTGTTGTTAGCATAGCCATATTAATTAGTAATTATGTCACTTGACTATTTTGCTGTTAGACTCCCGAATAAATAAATAAATAAGACTTATTATAGGTATAATATCTTATAGAGAATCATATCATAATCTTATTGTGCAAAGACGTTTCACATCTGCGTTCAAATCCGGCATGTCTGCCGGTGTGAAATCGTCCTAAAGGTTAATATGCGTTAGTACGGAGAAACGCATCCGGTCATATTTCGACCGGTATTAAGAATTATTGCTGCATTTTTATTCATGGAAATATTTTAGAAGTCCTATCTCACTCTTTTTATGGAGATTCCGCGGCCACCCTCGACGGTCGTTTAACCGATTTAGGAAATTGCATTCGAAGCTTTTGTCACCTGAATGTGGCCAATATATAGGTGTGTTGCGACATAAATATTAACATACTATGCTAAACTGTTTATTTTGAACACACCAGATCATTTTTATGTCCCCACTATCTTATTCCCTATGGATGTAAAAGGAGAACGAGCCATAAGGCTCCACGCAGGCCCAGTGCAGATTGGTGGTCGTTACGAATGTTAATGCAGCCCTAAATATTTATAAAATACAGTGAAAAAAAAAATGCTTACCCGACCCAGCCAGGAATCAAACCCGGGTCTTCCGCAATCCGGCGGCTGCACTGACCATTATGCTACCGGGAAGGCTGACGTAAGCACTGAATTTTTACACTGCTTTTTAGGGTTCCGTAGCCAAATGGCAAAAAACGGAACCCTTATGGATTCGTCATGTCTGTCTGTCTGTCTGTCCGTCCGTATGTCACAGCCACTTTTTTCCGAAACTATAAGAACTATACTGTTGAAACTTGGTAAGTAGATGTATTCTGTAAACCGCATTAAGATTTTCACACAAAAAAAAATCAGTAAATTTTGGGGTTCCCCATACTTAGAACTGAAACTCAAAAATTTTTTTTCATTAAACCCAATGGATAGGTCTTCTTCAAAAATGATATAGAGGTTTCTAATATCATTTTTGTCTACACTGAATAGTTGTGTAGTGTGTGTATGTGTGTCCTGTAACTTCTAAAATAAGAGAATGATAAAACTAAAAAAGTATATGATGTACATTACCATGCAAACTTCCACCGAAAATTGGTTTGAACGAGATTTAGTAAGTAGTTTTTTTTAATAAGTCATAAAGTACGGAACCCTTCGTGCGCGAGTCCGACTTGCACTTGGCCGGTTTTAATTTTTGAGTGCTTTTAGCGGCACAGTGCCACCTATCCAACGGTTATTGCAACCTATGGCTATGCAGATTCATCTTTACAGGTGAAATACCACAACGCTATAGTAAATTTTATTTTTTATTTTTAAGTGCTAATTGCTGAAGCTGAATTAAATATTTATAAAACACAGTGAAAAATTAAATGCCTACCCGACTCAGCCAGGAATCGAACCTGGGTCTTCCGCAATCCGGGCGGTTGCATTTTTGAAGAACCACAACATGATATTCTCGTATATAGTATATATATATTAGACCAGTGTAAGGAGCCCATCCCATATCCAAATATAGGTTCTCTATCAATACTAATGTTTTTATCTTGAATATTGTACCTACATATAAGTTTACCGCATCATAATCCGTTGCTTAGTTTCAAAGATTTAAGCATACAAAGGGACATAGGGACAGAGAAAGCGACTTTGTTTTATACTATGTAGTGAAGTGATGATGCATGTAATCACATGTAATCAATTACTATAATCGAAAAAACGGTTATCCATAATTAAATTTCAGCTGTTTGTTTACGATTAAATGTTGTCTGCTAACTCTATGAATCCCCCTCATCGAAGTACAACTCTTCCAATTCATTACTCT
Organism: Eudonia mercurella; assembly: GCA_963082485.1. Lineage (NCBI taxonomy): Eukaryota > Metazoa > Arthropoda > Insecta > Lepidoptera > Crambidae > Eudonia > Eudonia mercurella. The sequence continues at coordinate 18,161,314 of OY720027.1, read as the reverse complement.
ATGACGCACTTACGTTTAACCCCAAAACAGTGTTTAGCGCACATCATTATAAATTACTTAGACGGGCTTCTAACGCGTCTCGATAACTCGCAAGCTAGGCGTGCTCAAACTCTGTAGTCATAGGGTTAAGAACCGTCAGCAAATTAAACAGGTGACAATATTGGAATTCTTGGCGGGTCACGGTTGTAGCTTGGTTGTATTAAAAAATGTGTTTTATCAAATATTATTATTCTTATCTTATCTTATATTATCTTATCTTATCTTATATTATCTTATCTTATCTTATTAATATGAAATAATGGTGGAATATTAACCGTTAAATGTTCGTAAACGTATGGTGTAAGAAAAAATTGTTTTGACACTGGCTAAATTTGCTGAAGAATTAAGAAAAAAAAGGTGAAAATTTATTCATGTTATAGACTTACTGTATTGCAGATAGAACAAGTGGTTAATAATAATCACGGTTCAATATAAATTAAAAGATAAACAAATTGATCGATCAACGTACACCCAAAACCGATAGATCTACATAAAACTTTGCACAGGAATTCTGAAAAGCAATAATAAATTTCTAAGAATACTTATTATACCTAATAATAAAATTAATAGAACTATGAAATATTCTTGGAAATTCGTGTCCTCTTAGGAAATTAATTTTTTAGAAACCGGGGGTGAAATCGGGCTAGAATGTTAATTGAAATTATAAACATGCAAATTAGAAATTAAAGCCGTAGGTATTATGCCGATGTAATATAATTTTGTAGCTTAGTCTTTTCATACTTAATTTGTAGCCGAAGACACAAAACTGTTAAATCTAAAGAAATTAGAACATATACATATATAAGTATATTAGAAAGAAAATAGTATTTTTCTGTAAGGATAATGTTTATTATCATATGACGGTGACGTGGGTTTTACGCAGATAAAAATTTTGTACAAAACCTAAAATAGTGATTTAAAAAAATATTACCTACGTCGTTTATCATAACGTGATAATGCATTACGTAAACAAGCAAGTAGCAGCTAATAGCTCTCTTTTACAGCATCTGACTGTCTAACAGCATTTTAAGCTGAACCCTTGCATTCTATGAGGAACGGAGAAATATCGGATTAATATTAATATTTATTTAATAAGTACACAAACAGGTTGACGCCAATAACAAAATATAGACTGTATGTAATATATAGACATTAACCTATGCCTAAACTTTGTTTCTGCCATTACAACCCAATAACCCTTCGCCAATCTCGATCGAACTCGGGGTCGAAAGCACCCGCAGTGTACACCCTCGCCATACATTATTACTTACATTTAACCGATGTATAACTCAATATGGGCCCTTCTAACCGTTTTAAGATCAGACTATGGCTCTGTTAAGCTAGACACTGGGGGCTAAAGCAACTTCTTCAGTGAAGTGCACTTGCGCTGCGAAATTTAACTTCGAGTGATGTGGAGAGAGTTTCTTTTAATTAAGCATCAAAGGTTTGTTAAACGTATTTGAGACAAATGAGTGCACTCATCATATTTGTACGCTACAATAAATACAACTCAATGATAATATTGAACAATACTGTCTTAGCATTTAGAAAAAATGCTTTTACACTTTCAGACGAAAATGCAAAGTTTATATATATAATTTTAACTTAGTATTAAAATGAAGGAACTTGTTCGGATTTACTCTCGTTTATTTTGCACAATGATCTAATATTTAAAAAAACCGGCCAAGTGCGAGTCGGACTCGCGCACGAAGGTATAAAGTACACGTACAATATATATATTACATATATATTTTTTTAGTTTTATCATTCTCTTTTTTTAGAAGTTACAGGGGGGGGGGGGGACGACGACGACGACGACACACATTTTACCATTTTGGAAGTGTCTCTCGCGTAAACTATTCAGTTTAGAAAAAAATGATGTTAGGAATCTCAATATCATTTTTGAAGACCTTTCCATAGATACCCCACATGTATGGGTTTGATAAAAAAAAAAAAAATTGAGTTTCAGTTCTAAGTATGGGGAACCCCCAAAATTTATTGTTTTTTTTTCTATTTTTGTGTGAAAATCTTAATGCGGTTCACAGAATACATCTACTTACCAAGTTTCAACAGTATAGTTCTTATAGTTTCGGAAAAAAGTGGCTGTGACCTGTATGTCAGGCAGGCAGACAGACATGACGAATCCATAAGGGTTCCGTTTTTTGCCAATTGGCTACGGAACCCTAAAAACAATGCAGATATAAAAATGGTTAAGCTCGCTGATCAAAGTCGCGACACGTCTGATTCCGGCTTAAGACATGACATGGCGGTTAACTGATTCACAAAGAAATCAGTATGACATCAACACACCGAATATTGTGTCAGCATGCAGACAGCAGTCGCCATACAAATTTACAATTCCACACACCAGCCGCATTAATGACTGCTTCTCGCGAACTGTAAGAGTTACGTGGAATAGCTGACTCCGGCTATTGCTAATCAATGGTATCTTGATTTTTCTATTGAGTGTTTGAAAATGCGAATAACACATAATAATATACATAAGCGATGAGAAGCTCGATGGCGCAGTGGTTAACGCGCCCGGTCTGCTAGTACTGAGTTTAAGCAACTTTCGCAAAGGCCGGTCATCGAATGGGTGACCAAAAATGTATCACCTCGAGCTCCTCCGTGCTTCGGACGGCACGTAAAGCCGTTGGTCCCGGCTGCATTAGCAGTCGTTTACAACCACCATCCACACCTGGCCCGCGTGGTGGTTTATGGCCCGTTCTCCCAATCCATCCATAGGGAAGTCTCGTGCTCCAGCAGTGGGGACATAAAATGAGCTGTTGATGATAATGACGATGATGATGATATACATAAGCAAGTGTAAGGCCTCAGCCACGAGCACTAGCATCTTGCGACGACAACGCGGCGAGCGGATTATTTCTAACTCATTGCGCGTTATACTACGACAGTCATAGTCAACGGAAAAATAAGAAAAACAATGAACTTATAAATCCGCGAGATTCGACGCGTTGCAAATTGCTAGGTCGTGGCCGAGCGGTAAGTTTTGTTTTAAGTTGCTTTTCTGTAAATAAGTTCCAAACTAAAAATAGTACTTAAATAACGCCGACGAAACATTTATATTGAATACGCTTTTGTACAAAAAAGGAAAGGGCTCAGTATAAGAGCTGTTCCCGGATGGCCAAAGGTTGTGGGTACGTGTTCTTGTTTTAAATAAATAAATTAATTAATACATTTATTTCGACCAACATGGATCTTCTACAAATTCAATTACAAACAAAAACAAAGAAAATCAAAATCATCTATACATACATATATTATATAAAAATCAATTGCTGTTCGTTTGAGTCGCTAAAACTCGAGAACGGCTGGACCGATTTGGCTAATTTTGGTTTTGAAATATTTGTGAAGTTTAGGAAAGGTTTAAACGGTGAGAAACATAAATAATAGGTAACGGAAAATACTAAAAACGACAATTTAATTTTCCAATACAAAATTATTTGTTTGTTCTGTTGTCATGAAAACTGTCAAAGCGGTACGAAGTCCGCCGGTCAACTAGTTATAAATAAGAAACATGTCATGCCATTCATTAAAAAATAAAAATAAAATTATAAGTAAATAACAATAATACAGTATGGTCATAGTCAACTGGTAGTCAGTACATGTAACATGCAGCAATGATTACTATCATTAAAGTTTTCTTATGCAATTTAGTGGATTCTATAATTAAATAAAAAAAATACGTTCCAGGCTATCTTCATTCCTGCATCTAGCCATTTGTGTTACGTGCGAACTCTTTGCTTACCATATACTATACCTGCATGCATCATCATCATCATCATCATCGGCATGCATGAACATACATTAATAACACCTATGAATTAGGTGCAAATGCTAAGTTCATCACACGCAATTTCACCTCTTTTGAGCCAAACTAGACTCAAACTTGCGACCTTTGGTTTCGCAGTCAAACACGCTACATAACCTCCAGATCAACCTTGCGTGCGATATTTTGATAGTCATTTAAGTTTATTGAAGACTCCTAAGCTTACACAATAACATATTACGCAAAAGCATATTTATGAATGTCTACTATAAATTAGTGCCAGAAGGCAAATAACAGAAGTACAGAACGAAAATTTTCATTGACTTCTCAAAATATTTGTAACGCTGTTATTCAGCTATTCAGTTGTTTAAATGGTAAACTTGTCGTGTTCTAACATCACTGATATAGAGCTGATTCCGGAGAGATCAACGTCACGGTTCGTCGCGGTCACAACCCTTCATTTATTCAAACCAAGGGTCAACTGCACCGGAATTCGCTTAGAAACTGTTGAAATTTGGATAGACGAGTTAACGGTTAATTTAATAGAAACTACTAAATGAATTAACGAACTGTTAACCAGGTTTAGGCCATGAATTGACAAGTCACTGGCGACCTTGCTTAATCACCTTTAGTGTTTGCAAATGCTATTGACAATGCAAGGTAAATATTATCAGTTGCAAACACTTGATGTTTCGAAAACTTACTTATTTGAATGCAAACTATACCTACGGATCTAATCAAGTTTATATTACATACTATTTCAGTGTGACACTTTTTTATGTCACTTCATCTGTAAAAGAGCATAGTTATCCCGCCTGATGACAACAACAACAACAACAGCTCATGGATGCTTGCTACACCGTAATGCAAAACAACTCCATGTTTTCCTAAATAAGCATTTTCATACAATTTTTATATTTCAACTAGCTGACCGGCGAACTTCGTACCGCTTTGACAGTTTTCATGACAACAAAAGAAACAAATCATTCGTCCGCTTAAGAACACCCGTATCCCATGATGAACTCCTATAGCAGCGCCACCTACTGGGTCCAATTGTAAATCTAAATAATTCTCGAATCTACTTGAACACACACAGAAAATTTCATCCAAATCGGTCCAGCCGTTTAGAAGGAGACACGCGCAGAAGATTTTTATATTTATACACACTTTATACAAATAATTTTTAAATCAACAAAAACTTTTTTTAGCTTTTTAGCCGTGGAAGAATAGGCGCAAGAGTCTTCACAGCTTTATAAGCTTGTTTCTACAAATTACACCAGGCCCTCAATTACGCACAAGCACTAAGTGGCTTGCATTCGTTACTCTCCAGTAAAGGGCCCAGTGTCTACTTTTTGGTTTGCAAACACATCAAGCAATTAGCTAATATCAGCTTGCCGCAACGTCAAATCCATATTGAACGCGTGTTTGCGGTCAGACCGCACTCGGACCGAGTTTTGGCGATCAACGCAATAGCGCTGCGGATCGTATAGGAGAGTGCGCTACACACCATTATAGGGAACACATTTGCATAGCGGTATATAATTAGGTCTTCACCTGTGAAATTGTCGTTTTGTCGAACTGGTGTGCCACTTTTAACAGGATTATCGTAGACTAGCTGACCCGGCAGACTTCGTACCGCTTTGACAGTTTTCATCATTGAGTTAAATATATATCAATGGTTTCCACGAAAACAAAATAAACAAATCATTTTGTATTGGAAAATTAAATTGTCGTTTTTAGTTTTTTTTTTAATATAGCCTATGTTACTCAGCGTTAATGTAGCATTCTAATGGTGAATGAATTTTTTAAATCGGTCCAGTAGTTTTTGAGTTTATTCGTTGCAAACATACATACATACAAAAAAACAAAGGTTTCCTCTTTATAATATTACTATAGATTGACATGGAGTTCTAAATTTGAATATTCTATCTATACTATTAATTAAGAGGTAAAGTTTGTGACTTTGTTTGTTTGTTTGTTTGAATGTCGGGGCTACTGGTCCCCAATGCCGGGTAACATAGGTTATATTTTTTCAAATCTCAATTTTTTTTCTCAAATCCACGCGGTCGAGGTCGCGAGTAAAGTGCTTGTTTACTCATATGACTAAACAGTAGTGTAGTGGTATTTTAATATATTTTTTTTCCATTAAATTTTAAACCGTATACTTAAGAAAAATGAGTTCTGACGTAAAAAGTATGAACCCCCAACGATATAAACTAACGCACAGTGCCTAATTTGTTGGTTCATTTAACCTATTTAGTGAAGCAAATCGGAAGAAGAGAATTCAATCAACTTTTTATTAAATAGTGTCAATATATAAACGATTGCTGGCAAACAAATGACATCTACAATACCTTCATAGGTATTCTCCGAAACGTCCAATAAGTAATATTTTCCCGTAAATACAGAAATCCAGTGGCAGTGTATTGTTTCGTGTAACAATTCTCAGTTCACTATCAAGTGAAATTGCCTGCGCCGGTATCAAACAATATGGAGGGCTGATTTATACACAGCCTACCCTTTGCCCAATTACTTTTTCTTCTCCACCGAGAAATTTATTCGCAATAAACACCAACGATGCGGAGCTCCTAATACTTCGAATGCGACCTATAAATTTTGTTACGTAGCTAAAATGTTACAAACAAAAGTTACATCTCTTAGAAATTGTAGTAGAAGCAATTTTATACATACCTAACTAGTGGCCCGCTCGCGACTTCGTCGTCCGCTTGAGAACAAATGTGTCCTAGACTCCTATAGCAGCGCCACCTACCGGATCCAATTGTGAATCGAAATCATCCAGAGACTAACACATACAATAATCATCAAAATCGGTCTAGCCGTTTGGGAGGAGTTTAGTCAGTACACACACACACACACACACACACACACCCCCTTACTCACATAGACACACCCCCTCGCACACACACACCCTCACACCCTCACACACACACACACACACACACACCCCCACACCCACACACACACACACACCCACACACACGTATTGAAGAGTTATATTTATAAAGATAATCCTACGTGGCTTGTGAGGCTTGCGATTGACCATTATCTATCATCACCATTGCCATCTCCATAAGTAACAAGAATTCACAAAAATTTCTATCTCCATACATATTTCCTCCTATCGACGTATTCCATGAAGAGCACCCGCCTCAATGGCACCAGTTTTTTGTTGTTTTGTTCTTCATAAGTCTTTACTGTGTGTTCTAATAAATATATTTCATTTCATTTCTATTTATTTCATTTCTGAGCGAATGGCAATTTTTTTAAACATACTCAATTTGCATCTCAACCGTCTCGCCCAGGTTGTATGTGGGTTGTTGGGAGGTATGTTTGTTTGTTCACAGGATTCACCCACCAATACATACTTTCCACAGTTGCTGTTAGGAAATCATATCCCTAACCTTTGTCGACATCGTGCGTATTTTTATTTTCTTCCTAGTGATATCTTCCATTCATTCTCTTTAGTAGTTCGGAAGTTACAAAACCAACCTCATTAATATCAAACGAATGGTTGGTTCGTTAAAAATTGCTTCCATTTTGTGATGTATGCGCCCGTTCCGACGCCATGATGTTTTGACGTATGCGCGCGCGCGCTCAACCCGATGTCCCCAATTATGAACGTTGAGGTATTTTCGTCTGTGTACAGGGATAGTCATTCTTTCTTAATGACTAGTCACTTTATAAAGATGGCGATTGCTTAAAAAAACGTTTACTCAATTACTATAATAGCTGTAATTAACTCTCTTAATTACTATGATAATTGAAAATAACTATCTCTATTTAAAATTTTACTTTTTTACTTTTATTTTTAAGTGTTAATTCAGCTTAAGTGTAGTAATTAACACTTAAAAATAAAAGTAAAAATTTACTATAGCGTTGTGTTATCAATTTATGGTATTCATCTGCAATGATGAATCTGCATGTCCATCGGTTGCAAATACCTTTGGATAGATGGCACTAATGACGCTCTAAAGCATTTCAAAAATCAAAATGCAGTGACAAAATTCAGCGCTTACGTCAGCCTTCTCGGTAGCGTAATGGTCAGTGCAGCCGCCCGGATTGCGGAAGACCCAGGTTCAGGCGTTTAATTTTTTCACTGTATTTTATATAAAAATATTTACTTTCTTATTTTTATTTTTAAGTGCTAATTGCTGCACTGAAGCTGAATTAAATATTTATAAAATACAGTGCAGGAATCGCTTTCCCGGTAGAATACTGGTCAGTGCAGCTGCCCGGATTGCGGAAGACCCAGGTTCGATTCCTGGCTGGGTCAAGTAGGCATTTAATTTTTTCACTGTATTTTATAAATATTTAAAAGGTGCAACCACTATTTTGATCATAGTGATGTTGATCTTTCTTCTGTTAGTCAATCAGTCAGTCGGACAGGTTTTTCAAGTCATAGATTAATTTGGTGTATAAGTAGTAGGTAATAAAATGACTTTAACCACAAGTGGAGAAAGATTTCCACTGACCCAACTCCCAAAAACTTTTAAAATAATTAATTAAATAAAACTATTTAGTCTTGGTTTTGCTATCTAAGAACATTCCTTTAGTACCGTCAGCACAAAAGTCTTTGGGAGGAGCATAACGCGCGAAAGTGGCCTCAGTGCTCCGTGCAATTAATAAGTTTCGGACGGCGCGGGCCGGCGCCGGACGTCCGGCACGCAGTTGTCACATTGTAAATACGGTGCGCAAAAAAAATCTGAGAAAGTATAAAACCTAAAAATGTTACGATACCTACATTGAAATTGAGGGATTTATTGTATAATTTAAAATTAAAATATATCGAATTCTTTTTGAGATTTTTATTTTTGTCTTAGTATGATTTGTTATTTTTTTACTAAAATTACAACTAATCGGCCATTATTATTTAATAATCATTTAACTCACTATTTCTTATACATACTGTGCATTGCTTATTTTTTTTATTAATGCAGTTTGTGTTGTTGTTGCAAATAGAGTTGTTATACCTCCGTGTTTCGGAAGGCACGTAACGCCGTTAGTCCCGGCTGCACTAGCAGTCGTTAACAACCATCAATATATGACCGCACTGGGCCAGCGTGGCGGTTTACGGCCTGTGCTTCTTATCTATCCATAGGGAAGGTTCGTGCCTCAGCAGTGGAGAAATAAAATGAGCTTGTGATGATGCTGATGATTAGCCTCATTACTATTAAAGCACCTAAAAAAGTAACGCGCCACACTAATATACTGCATGTACCGCTTTCCCGAACGAATTATCGTAGCAACTCCTTTGCCATCAGAGTGTCCAAACTGTATAATAGTGTTGATAAGGATAATGAACCTGGACTTGTTTAACTCATCCCTGAACCAGTTTAAGAACAAATTTAATAATAACTTCTTTTTGTAAAAAAAAGGTCTTACCAACATTTTCCATTTTCCATCGAAAATCGAAGAGATTAAGTAATCTGTATTAATCTGTATTAAGCTATTAGCGGAAACTTGTAATTGGCTGTATTTAATTTATAAACAGTTTTAATTTATGTATTAGCTGTAAGTTTTCCAAAAAAGTAAAAAAAAAAGTTATGATGATGATGATGATTCATTTATTCACCTTTATACAAATATATTTGTCAATAAATTAAGGGTGAATAAGGAAGTGTGATCAAAACTTCGGGAGTACCAAATTCAGGCTTTGAATCTTGCCCGTTAATTATTTTTCAACACTTTTCCAATTTTTTTTTACATTTAATCGAACTAGCCATTGTTTTGCTGCCAGTACGTGTCAAAGGCAGAGTCGCCCGCGCCGCAACCCGGCCTCGGTGGAGACTCTCGCCTCTTTACACCGCTAGACGTTTTGAATGTCAGCCTTGTGTACAAACAGCCTTAAACTAACTATAGCAAGTCAGTTTCAAAGTAGACATCTGCACTGGTTGCATTTGCTGGTTAATTAAATAAAGAAATAAAAGTAATTATAAGTATATATATGAGGAGCTAGATGGCGCAGTGGTTAATGCGGCCGGTCTGCGATTGATTAGGTTAAGCAACTTTCGCAAAGGCCGGCCATCGGATGGCTGACCAAAAATGTATTATCTCGAGCTCCTCCGTGCTTCGGAAGGTACGTAAAACCGTTGGTCTTAGTTAGCAGTCGTTAACAACCACTAATCCGCACTCGGCCCGCGTGGTGGTTTATGGCCGTTCTTCCTATCCATAGAGAAGGCTCGTGCCCCAGCAGTGGGGACAGTGAGCCCGTGGTGATGGTGATAATAAATATATGTTATTAGAATTAACAAACAATTGAACACGCTTTCTTTCTCTCACACCAAAACTAGAGTTGGTTGGAAGATAACTCTTCTAGTGATAAACTCAAATTTGTGTCGTCTTGTGTTACGTGTGTCTTATATGTACAATAAAGGTTTATAAAACTTCTGCGACAATAATTATAGGTAGGTACCTACTAAAAACTTTCCGCCTAAGGCATTTTCTGCCAGTGAACCATAATGTGGTTCAGAAGTCTTTATTACGATTTTGTTCTAAAATATAGTATTGCCCATACATACTTGTTTGTAATATCACGTTAATCGTTATATTGTTTTGTTTGATATTTGAGTTCTCAAAGAAAGAAAATTGTATGTTTTTTTAATAATATTGCTACTTACCCATATCGTTATATTTTATTGTTATTCCAGTTCGAAGATCTAGTAGTGCTAAAACGTATATAATGTAGCGTTATATAGCATTACATATATGTCAGCCGACTCAAACGAAAAAGAAAAAAAGAATGCTTGAATTTAGAACCTTCATTTGTTTACACGCATCAACTTACAAAATGGCACTTTCAACCAGTTAACCCTTTGCTCTTAGGTAATTAAAAAGTAATGTCACGAGTAAAATCGAAAAGGTGAACCGCAAAGCTAACAGCCGTCAACAAGTTAACGATCACTCTTGCCGATGAGCGTTGACTATCATCATCATCATCATCATCATCAGCTCATTTTATGCCCCCACTGCTGGGGCACGAGTCTTCCCTATGGATGGATAGGGAAAACGGGCTATAAACCACCACGCAGGTCCAGTGCGGATTGGTGGTTGTTAACGACTGCTAATGCAGCCGGGACCAATGGCTTTCCGTGCCTCCCGAAGCACGGAGGAGCTCGAGATGATAAATGTTTGGTCACCCATCCGATGACCGGCCTTTGCGAAAGTTGCTTAACCTCAGCACTCGGAGACCTTGCGCGTTAACCACTGCGCCATCGAGCTCCTCTCGAGCGTTGACTAACCCATCGCAAACTGCGTGACAACCTAATGTAATTACAGGTCAAACAACGTACAATCGCTGACAATTTAAAACAATCAAATAGCGACCGTGTTTTAATACACAAAGGGTTTATAAGCAATCACGGGTGCATTAGCGCTGACTGACAACTGAACACACCTCGTTAAATAAACCCGCAAATCAATGTAAAAACAGTCATTAACCGTTTAACAGCTTAACGTCAAATTACGTGAATGGCCCGTAATTGGTTCGCGTGCTTTATGTGGTGACACGCGATGACATGTTCATTTTGTAACAGTACAAGTTTGACCAGTGTCAATTGTGTTAACAAGTGTGTTTTAGAGTAAAAGCATCAAAAGTGTCTGTAAGCTTACTCTCAGCAGCATATTTAAATAGTATTGATTCTATCATAGAGCTGGTGGTGCTCGGAAAGCAGTCTTCTATCGAAAAGTACCTACAGCAAGAAAACTTATTTTAGTTTAATTTTTGGTTATTTTTGATACGTTATTTTAATATTAAAAACGCATTTTTTGCTAATAAAAAAGTATGAGAATTAACTTAGCTCAGATCACAGATCGAGAAAGCCATTGACTTGACATGAAAACTGTGTGCTAAACATAGATCTGGTAATTAGATATTTAGCGTGTTACCAGCGTTAATACTATTATTACCATCATCAATCACAATTTGTTTTTGTGTCCAACAATTTATCTACTAAACAAACGCAACAACTCATAAATCACTTAATATCTAGCAGCATATTTTTCCAGCAAATAAAATACATAATTCATGTACAACTCCGATAATCAGCGCTACCGGGACCATTTTCTTTGCGAGCGCCTCAAGCAAAGCAGATAGGGAGGCTGGCAGAAATAATAGTTCAACTTTTATCGGACCAGCGACAGTAGCGCATGAGGCTTTATCGCGAAATTCTCTTCAAATTACAGAGCTAGTGTAAGTTTTTATCTTTGCCCTGGAGCTGTGGACCCTCGCAATCAATAAGGCTGCTATCTAACCGGCGCAAAGGGTGGAACGGTGAAGTAACCAACTTGTGGACGGTTATCGTGCAATTAGAGAAATAGGTGGGCTATTTAAAATGTACCGTTTATCTGAGGTTTTAGCTTGTAGGCCGGTAAAGCGTGTCGCTAATTGATGAGAGTTCCGGAGTTCACATTGTAGTTCAGATTGAGTAATCCACGGATATATTACATACCGTTAAATGTGTAATATCTTACTAACAATGTACTCTTGCAGTTTGGTGAGTTACAAGCATAAGTATAAACATATGATATAAATAAATAGACACTAAAGTAGCCAATAAGGAAACCATGTCTTTAAAATAATTGGCAGTGAAATTCATAACCAACTGGCAACTTCAAACGTAAGAAAAAAGTTTGTAGCCCCGTTACCAGACAATTAGATGCCAGATTAGCAAAAAGCCTAACACACAGATCGCACATTACAAAACTTATCTCACACGTCATGTGCACAAAACATTTTCTGTCCGAAATTGGGCCATCGCATTTCACAATGCGGCGCCGGCCGCGGATCTGATAGGCCTCCTGCCAGGAGCCAGACTTGGCGCTCGGGGAGCTGGGGTGACCAATGTGCGGGGTCAGTAGAGGATTACATTTAGTTGCGACTGAGCTTTTGTGCTTAGAGATAGGAGCAAGACAATTTAATGTAGTCTACGTTGGAATTTCTAGTTACCTTCTCGTGTTTAGTTGAAACACATACAGGTTTTGAAAAATAGGTGTTAAACAAAACGCACACAAAAATCTATGAAAGCATGGCAACCTCTAATATAGATAGTATCTACAGAAGTATATTTTTTCCTAACTTTGACATCGGCGAGGTGCAAACCGCAAAAGTCATTAAAACCATCATGTTACATAAAACAAAAGCATAAGTTCATTAAATCATACTCCAATCAAGATTTTAAATTAGAACTTCCATTAGAACCTTAATCCAAGAGTACGGAAGTATCTTCACTAACTTCAATACTGGCTGGGTCACTAACCTCACGAAGGCATCAAAAAAAGGAAACAAAGTTAGATAGAACTGACAAAAATCCATGAAAGCATGGCGACCTTAATCAAAGAGTATAGAGTGCACTCTTTTAACGGCGTCGGTTTTTACGTCCAGCTATTAAATACGTAGTAAGACGCGCTGCCAAATTGGATCATACGACTTTAATCTTCTACTTCAGTTTGCTGTTTCTTTTTATCTTTGGAACATTATTTTTTCATAGGCTATGTGGCTTAATGAGGCAGTTTATCTAGTGCAGACAGAAATGTTGAGAGACGAAGTAGCTTAAACCGCTAATAGAAACCTACCTACTTAACCGAAACATTGACAGTAGACGCAAAAATCTGGAATACCAATATTTTTGAGTACCGCTTTGTCCGTTTTAAGTTGGGCTTTCAATAGCATCGGTGCAATAAGAAACATAAGACATCATACTAAAGATCGAAACAAAAATAAATGACGAGCAATATTTCAGTTATTAGGTATACAAACTATTTTAATTGAAAGTTCACGTAGAGTAGTTGTACGAGTACCAGTTTGATAGGCACCATTGCCCGACATTTATTGATGTGTAACATCTTTCCGCTCGCCTTCTATACATATATACAATTTAAGGGAGTGATTTCGTAGAAATGCCACGGAAGTACCATAACAGCTAGAAATGTGACGGAAGTAGCGTAATAGTGTGATTCCGTGTGACCGCTCGCCTTCTATATAAACAATATATAATATATATATATATTATCTAAGTGTGATATGCATTTCTATGAAGCTTACCTTCAGCAGTCTCCTTATTCTTGAAGTAAGCCAGTGCATGAAATATATTTATATCTCAGTCAGTAGTTCGTATGCGAGTTTGCTAGAGAAAAAAAAAAGAAAAACAAAGAGAAAAAAAAGAAAAAAAGGAAAAAAAATATACGTCATTGTTAATTCAATATTCTATTTTCTATTGTAATATTGATTTCAAAAGGCGATATGTCAAATGTTACACATCATATGCGACTTCTGTAAGGCTTGTTAATTTTTTTCTTAAACATTAAAAATGGAAGTCAGCAACTGATTTTAGTCTTTAGCAACAATCAAATACAGACCACCTGCTTCCTCGCTGGCATCTGGCAAGTGGAAAAAGAGTCTAGACGCGAAGATAACTGGTGCAGCGTGAAAACAAACTTAGCATCAGTTAACCTCACCCTGCCGGCCCACAAGTTGCTTCTTCACGCCTCTTTTGAACATATGATAGGAAGGAGGGAAAACGGTAGACTACTCCATCTTTGGAGGTGCGACAAAGAAACGAGTCACCAAATTTCTTTGTGCGCGATGGGATCTTTGAGACAGTGAAGCGGTGACTTCGAAGAACAGCACGTGTACTCCTATAAAGGAAGGGAGAAGGTGGGATAGGTCAAAGAGCTCTTCAGAGCACTCGCCATGGTATAAGCGGTAAAACACGCTGAATGACGCAACATCTCTACGCAATTGCAGAGATTCGAGAGTATTTGCGACTTCTGCATTGCCGATAATCCGTTCAGCACGACGCTGCAATCTGTCCAAGGCATCGAGAAGGTATTTTGCGGAACCGTCCCAGATGTGCGAGCAATACTCCACGCAAGACCGTACCTGTGTCTTGTACAAAAGGCACAACTGGTCCGGCGTAAAGAATCGCCGCACTCTGTTCAGAATACCGAGTTTTCGTGAGGCTGTTTTGATCACGCCTCGATCCCCTTTGGTTCAGATCGCTGCGCTGGATGACCGTTAAATATCCCCCATGCACCGTGCTATCATCTGCATAGCAATGAATATTTCCAAGTGGAAGCATAAGATTGATATGCAGAAGGAACAGCGTGGGGGACAGAACGGAACCTTGAGAGACCCCAGCGTTCACTGACATGAGCCGCGAAGCGCATCCATCAGATAGAACACGGATTCTGCGCTCATGCAGGAAGCCAGCGACCCAGTTGCAGAACTGAGCAGGCAGACCATATGCCATAAGTATAATTATAATTTATATTTTATGAGAATTAGGCGTTAAACGAGCTGGCGAGCCAATCTGATGGGAAGTGGTCTTCGCAGCTCGATATTGAACATCTGCACCATCCAGGGAGCTACTTATATGTTACCAATTTTGAGAGCTCTGTTTATATGCTTTATGAATAACTTCATGTTAAAGCACGTAAAGCACCCCTGAATTCAGCTAATTCCACTTTCTAAGGGTCGTAGATTATAGTCGTAATTTATAGCAATTTATTAAGTTTTGTCCTAAGATTTAATATATTAAAAACAATAATAACAGAAAAGAAACAAAACTTAACTTATCTTACATTAAAGAAAAAATAAAGCAAAAGAAACATAACTTATTAAAGACAAAATAAAAACTATAAATAATATATGTGATATTTAATAAAATAAAACAATATTTTTATACTTACTTAATTAATTGTTGAAAATTCTATTTGTCTGTAAGTATTGAAACTAAAGACGATTATCGGATAGCTTTGACCAATTTATTACCGTGAAAATTGATCGCCTTGTCAAACGGTGTTTGTTTTCTTACACTTTTTTTATAAGACTGCCCTATATTTACATAATTATGTTATCAAGCCTTCTTATTCATTGTTTCTTTACGAAAATTAATTAAAGTTTCATATCACCAGCTCACTAATGTCCCCACTGCTGGGGCACGAGCCTTTCCTATGGATGGATAGGTAGAACGGGCAACAAGCCATCTAGCGAGCTCATTGCGGATTGTTGGTTGTTAAACCATATGTACGCACGGTCGTACATAAGATGGCCTGTTATTGCATTGAACGGCTTTACGTGCCTTTCGAAGCATGTAGGAGCTCGAGATGCTATATTTTTGGTCACCCATCCGATGACTGGCCTTTGCGAAAACCGCTTAACCTTAGCAATTGCAAACCGGGCGCGTTAACCACTGCGTCATCGACTCAAAGTGTCATGTTACGTTAATTATGTTCACCAGTATTACGCAAACTACTAACAATATAAAAAAAATTACATTCGAAAATCTCAGTACGAAGCAGCTTACCTACTTCCGAAGTTCCATTAATTACGAAAACTGCAGAACACGAAATGTAATTTGTCCTTCTAGCTGCTGTAGTCAATTCTATTAATTCGTACTAAATATTTTTAGAAACTACCTTGCTCTTACATCGTAGAGTCTATTAATTCGCCATACCAACTGAATCCTTTCAGATTTACAGATAGCTACGGCGGAGGCGTATAAATCTACACCCCTATAGTCACCTGTGCGGCGTCTGGCGCACAGCGTCGAGTACTTGCCGGTGCCTCGTTTGAACCACTTAAGCACTAGCAAGCGATTTTACAACATCACTGAATAAGCAAGCGAATATCTTATAATTACAAGATCACGGATAAATTTAATTATTATGAATGGTAGATAAATATAGAGCCTCCTTATTTATAGTATACGTAACTATGCCGAAGTGTAGGACACTTAAAGTCAACCAGAAAAATGATGATAATGCCGTTTGTAATTTTTACTTAAATTTTAGTGACATTACGAACTTTGTGCACTTGGAATGAGATTGAAAACCAATGAAAATCTAAAACTGTATTATTACCCGTGAAAGGGATAAGTTAAATAAAATCTTAAATTAAGTGAGTAAGAGAAGAAGTAGAGTAACGATAAGAGTACCTATTTTTAAATTCCAACTAAATTATTCCTCGGTGGTATGGTTCTTACCTAGAACTCCTCAGAAAGACCTTAATCAGCAGGCTGTGAAGACCTATTTTCTTATGGCTAACTATGCGCTTGATTGCAACCCAGTTACAAGCAACATTCAATACATTTAAAAAGATTTCAATTAAGAAAGTGTTAGTAGACTCTAGCTTTAACGAGGACCAAGGGTCAAATAAACATTTTATGTACTGAATGTAATATTAAGCCTTCTAGCTGATATTATGATGGCATAAGCTGATGCGAGTGGTAGGTGGATAAAATTATCAAACGAAATAGCTAGGATTAGGATATTGATAAGCCCTGTATTTTGCTAAGTATTTGTGTATAAGTCAGAGGAAGGTCATTAGTAGCCGTAATGATAGGTATTTGATGATGGCAAACATGTAGTTATGTGGCATATACACACTATTACAAATTTGACGGTTTTGCTTGACCTACGGTAATGGTTATAAGTGTTAAAAATGGTTATAAACCACTGAGGTAGTGCACCCACCCATCAGACGATTGTTTAAAAATTACGTGACAAGTGTAATACACTATTGTAACTATACAAACGTGTACTAAAATGTAAATAATAATGTAAATAATAATAATAGTAATAATAATAATAATAATAATAACCGATAGTCGTTTCGGCAAACGGTCTTTTAGCCAAGAGCCTCGATCAACACCTTGAGAAGCTCTCGCTGAAAAGTTGGGTCAAGGGTCAGATGCAAAAGGCAGCACTCCTTGACACCGCACGTATTGTCAGGAGGTTCCTCACTCTGCAGCCCTAATCACCGATAGCTTGGGTCTATCCCCGCTGCCGGTGGCAACCTAGGATAAGTTTTTTATAATATTTTATATTGTAGATATGTTTTTATATTAAATATTGTAAAAAAAAATCTTAAGATGTATATTTTAATAAAGAGAATAATAATAAAATCGTTTATTTGTCATGCAAAAATGCATTATAAAAGGTTACTTGCTTAAAAATGAAGACAAAACGGTTTATGACTTAGTGGTCGCGGTAGGACCGCGATCTCTGTTATTCTGCCATAACCTTATTAATAAAGTACCTATAATGATAGTTAGTAATTGTAGTCTCAGGTAGGAAAGTAGCGGATATGGCTGTTTTGCAGCAGAACAGGGTTAATCGGATTAGTAGAATTTTTTCACGAGTTCTTTAAATGTGTGAATGGATTTCGCACGCGTGATCGCAATTGGAAGCGAATTCCGGAGACGAACAGCTTGGACGGTAAAAAAACAATCATAAAAGGTGGTGCTGTGTGGGGGTGTTTTAAGGCTTAAGTTTTCTGATGACCGTAATGAACGCGAACCTGAACAATTAAGAAAACTGAAACGTTCCTTAAGATAAGAAGGATTGGTGGAATTAAACAATATGTTATAAAGAAGGGAGAGTATTAATATTAGGGAAGAGAGAGTATATATATTTATTTCAATTTTTAGTTTACTCCCGTTTTATTTAAAATCTCAAATTAATACTGCGTATTTTCATATTGTTGTCCACCCCGATTTGGAGACCCCGATTACAATTTATTTAGTCTGTGTCATCATTGACTGACGTCATCGTCAGTGTGCTAATCTGATCTGGCCAAAGACCTATAAAAAAGGTCTTTGGTCCCATCTGAGGGCTTCTTCCCCACTCTACCCGATTTAAAATTACCTAACAAAAAATCCCAACTCTACCCGATTTCATTCTTGCTTATAAAAAAAGTAAGTGTACAGTTGAAACGAAAAATTGGTGATAAAAATGTTGATAAAAAAAACTACATATGTTCCTAACACAATCTGTGATTTTGCATGATAAGTAAATTTTTACAATTTCTTTTTTTTTGTGATAATAGTGTATTTGATTAAAAAGATTATTTTTATTATATTATTTTAAATGTCGATTGTAGAGAAGGCACAGGATATACCTACAGCATACCCTTGCGACTTTCATGTTTAAAAAAGTATTATCGTCGTACCTATCACATTAAAATTAGACAAACCCAACTCTGCAAAATGGTAGAAAAATCACACAATATTTTTTTAAATAAAAAGCTTTCTTATTTTCGCATTCATTGTGTTGTACTGTTATGCCCCAGCCCCCAGTCGCGACCCGTTGTGCAGGATACCACGCCCCAGGGCGCGGGGGCGCGGCTGGCCGGCCGTCAAGCCCTTGGCGTCGCATGTCCCGCACAACGGATCGTGAATGGAGCACGAACAAGCGGTCAATGTTGCCAGTTCAATTATTATGTTAAACTTTTGAAATTAAATATTTAAAAAACGGGAGTAGGTACTTTAAAATCTGATATTTAGGCAAATGTTAAGCAAAAATGGGAACTTTGTGTCGTTTAAATTTCAAAGCAGTCGGTGTTCCACTACCAGGCTCCATACAAAACCTATACCGTCTCCTTTGCTGTTGCTGTTGCTGTTAAAAATGTTGTTGGTTCTATGTTCAGAAATAAATAAGAAATAACCATTTTAAAAGGTCTGCTAAACGAGATCAAGTGGTAGGAAGCAGTTTATACTGGGTCTATAATGAATAAAACATTATGTAATAATCTATTTAGAAAAGAATTAGAATGCGCTAGTTTGCTTGCCGGTTCAAACGCAGCACACAGCCGCATCTCGTCACTCAGTGGCACTCAATAATGCATACGGGGCTGAACCGCGGCCTACAATCTGCGTTCACGGTTCACAGAAAAAATGCACCGGATAGAAGCAAACGCTGGAATTTGTGCGCCATCGGCCATTCATTGCTAGTATGTAGTTTAGGATTTGCAGTGAGTTGATTTAAGAGCTCAAGGATATGGATACTCAACAATTTGATTGGCAACATTCGTGTATATTTTTATGTTTTTCTCGGTTTTGTGTTACATAAAAATTTATGTTTATGAATTTCGTAAATAAACTTCTAAAATTATTCTTAAAGGCAAGAGTGAAAGCTGCTTTGTAAGCTTTACCACGTTAAGCCACATCCAATTATTTTTATTTTTATTTTATTTATTAAAGTTGGGATCAGAACAACGTATGTAATATTGTCTAATAATCACTTTGAATACAGAATAGTTTCTCGTTAAAAATTGACCGTGAATTGCAGTGCTGTTATCGACGCATCCCCCACGTCGCAGTACAACCTTGAACCTCTCGAGGTACTTTTAACACCCACCCGTCTCGAGTGGTCTGGGGGGGCCGGCGCAGCGCAGACGGCTCGACTGCACTGCCCCAACATAAAAATTGTTTTAATAAAAGTTTGAATTTGAAGAGTTAGTAGAAATAGTGAGAGTTTCGCAAATAGGTGCAGTTTTAGCTACGCACTTGATATGTGATTCAAATGGTGGGTGATTTATTATAAGAGAAAGGAGGATAAGGCTTACTTGCTGTATACTATAGGTAGGTTCTCCTAGCTGCATCAGGGAATTCTCACCAAACACTCGATAGACTGTTCGAGGACGACTGGACGGGGGTGTCCGGCGGTTGTATTTCAGCCAGGTGAGAAAAAGAGGGTAGATATATATAATAAAACAAGGACTGTGGTTTGTGTACCGTGTATAGTGGCGCATCCAAATGGTAAAGGGACTTTGTTTGCCAAACATGGTAGCTAACACGAGATTGTCTTTCGTCATTCTGCCTATCCTTCCATAAGGAATGCTCGTGTCCCAGCAGTGGGGACATTAGCTGAGCCGGTGATAAATCGTGTGGTTATAAAAATAGGTAGTGGGTGCCATCGGTGTCAGACGCAAATTATCGATTTTAGGGAAGGTAGCGAGGGTACTTTATGTACTGAGTTTGGTTAGTGCTAGAGTACGTCTTAAGTTTTTCAGTTATAATAGTTTCCACTATTCTACGTTTTGTTGCTATTACAACAACTTTAGAAGCATAGTTGAATTTCAATAGAAATTTTGCGTACCTGCATTTCTGTATTGCATATAGTAAAACAAGGGTTTCAATACGATACGATAACCACTTTCATAAGGTCAAGCTCACAAATATTTTCGGGCTCATAATATTATTGGGTCTTTACCTATGAAATTGACGTTTTCTTCTCACTTATTATTAAGTGTATTACTTCTAAAAGTCAATACCGGTTGATAATATTATTATTATACACCTTTAATTAGGACTATGTTACTTAGGCTTCAGTAATAACCCCTTGAGCGTCGATCGACCACCAGGTGGCCGATAACAATTAAAATTGACCTTTGGTTTCATTGTAGCTTTGAAGGGACTTGTTTTTTTCTTTTTAAGGGCTGTTTTATTTCGCTAGAGAAACAAACACATTGCCCTACAATTTTTATAGTGTACTTATACATAAATAGATGTTAAGAATTTGAAAAAAAAATAGTATGAATTTAAGGTTATAAAAATCTTCATACAAAACGTCAATTTCATAGGTAAGGACTTAATATAAGCGGCAATATGCTGCAATGGCCGCTTATTTAAGTTTATTAACAATGCGATAATAATATTAACAAAACTACTACTCGTAGATAGCTAATACGTAGTAAGTGTTAGGTATAGGTTCATGTCAGTTAGTCTAACGAAGCTACGGAGATTAAACCACTATTTCTCGTATTTTTTATTCAACCCTAGCTAAAGTTTCTGCTTCCGATGCTCAATGTGGCAACTACACTTATTTGCCGAATCAGTCATATTCAGCCTAAAATTGCACATCTCCCAACTTCCCCCAAAACCGCTTATCAACTTACCCAATAACGAATTAAATGCAATCCAGTAAATCAGTACTAGAGTTTCCAACTAGGTGTTGTTACAAAAGGACTAGCTTCCGTCCGCTTACCCTTCGCTAGGGGTTGTTTAGGACGTGATCAACGGCTGATTGCCGCCCCCCTCACCCCTCCACACCTGGCAGACAGCCCCCCTTAAATATCCAGTTTGCAGTTCGCATTCATGAATGAGCCGGTTGCGTAGTGGGAGATGATATTTGGAAAGCTATGCGGCCGCGATGAGTTTGCTCTTCAATACATTTATTTTTCATGTTTTTTTCATTTATTCATAGACCTAAAATAACAAAACAATAATACTTATTCTAACAGCATTAATGACCACTGAGGTTTGTCAGGTATGAAACTGCATACATATCGTTAACTATTTCTGATAATTAGGGATATGAAATATATTTAAGATAATCACGTATGCGAAATTATGAAAATGTGATGTAAAAACACAACTATTACGTCAACAGGAACTCACATCTGAAGAATGTATGTTTTAAGTTTTACTTTAAAATTATCCTGAAAAATAGTTTGAGTTTCTCGTGACATAAGTTCAAGATTTCGATATGCTATTTTAAAGTGTTTAGGTATGTATTAAATGTCAAAATAAAGCTACCCCCTGGAATATTTTGTGTAAAAACATCAAACACGATGGTAATAATCGGGTTAAAAATTATTACCATGAATTAATTATCAAAAGCAGTTGAAGGAAGGAAGGTTTATTTATGGTGCACCGACGCGACAACGAGCCTACTTCAAACATAAGTATTTTAGTCCATCCAAAGGTTGACTGGAAGAGATCACTCTTAGTGATAAGACCGTTCTTTGTACGTGTATTTTTATGTAGTTTTTTTGTCAAATGTTTTATTTTTGGTGTACAATAAAGTTTATTTATCTTTATCTTAAGGAACACGTTGACATGTTATTTAAAAAATACATAGCTAAGCTTGATAGCACATCTTGCACTGTTCTCAGGGCTAACATCACCCTCTAATTGTGACAATATATCGGCATGAATTGTGTGAAATCAACCAGAGAGCCGCTCGTCTGCCGCCGGCCGACCGTGATGCTGACGATTAGTCTTGCAGCTAGCGCATGAGTAGGGAAAGGACAGAAGGTACACTGCGAAGGGATGCCTTGCGATAGGTACTCTACTTGAAAACGGAAAGATTTCAAGTACGCGGCGCTCGTGAAAAAAAAAATCCTCAACCACTTCTGGGGTCTACTGGTTAGACCACCAGCCTTTCTCTAGGTAAACGTGATGTGAAGAAGTAACTTCCGTATAGGAACGTTAAGGACGGCTAGTGAGGCAAATCCTGCTCTAGGTACTAGCGGTCCCCGCATCTGGACACTGCTTCATCATTCATCGTCATTTGACTGGAGGATACATGCTTCGTTTGATTTGTGATGGGGTTTATGTAAAGTATCGCGAGTGCTCTGAAGAGCTCTTTGACCTCATCCCATCTTCTCCCTTCCTTCATAGGAGTACACGTGCTGCTCTTCGGAGTCACCGTTTCACTGTCTCAAATATCCCATCGCGCACAAAGAAATTTGGTGACTGGTTTCTTTGTCGCACCTCCAAAAGATGGAATAGTCTACCAGCACACGTTTTCTCTCCTTCCTATGATGGGGTCCTTCAAAACAGGCGTGAAGAAGCACCTTGTGGGCCGGCAGAGTGAGGTTAACTGATGCTACGTTTGTTTTCACGCTGCACCAGTTATCTTCGCGTCTGGACTCCATTTCTACTTAACATCAGGTGGGATGGAGTCATTTGCCGAGCTATCTATAAATACCGACTAATAGTAGTGCTATCGTCTTGGTTTAGTGGAAACCCACCCTAAGTCTAACCATAACAACATTGCTAGTAGCGATGTTGTGTTCCTTTAAGACTGCCAGTATCTCAGTAGTTAAAGATTCCAGGTACAGTGCGCCTCCACCCAGCCATAACGTCACTAACTTACCATCATGTGAGACAGAGGCTTAATGTTAATTTAAGAAATTAGGAGAAGAACAAAGCCCGCACGCAAGCTTATTACCGAAAAAAGCAATTAATTTAATAGAGAAACAAAAAAGATTGACTAGGATTAGTACCTAAAAACGCTTTGACTTTCGTCACAGCCTGCCGTGCGTGGCTGTGACGAAAGTCAAAGCGTTTAGATACTAAACCTAGTCAATCTTTTTTGTTTCTCTATTAAATGGTCTATGATCATCGTGTTGTTGTGCGTACAGTGCGATTCAAATAGGATGGCGGCTATGAAGTATGCTGCGAGCGACGGTGCGCGCAGTTAACCAGCCCTGTAACGTCGCGTCCCGCCTGACGTAATCGTCGTCGTCGAAATTCGCTACTGCGACGCGACTTGTGACTAACTTCACAGCCGCCATCCTATTTGAATCGCACTATAACAGTAAAGGTATGTATGTACATACATATCAGTACTTATCCTCTTGTATGGAATCTTGTCAATATAATAGTATGTATATGTACACTGTTGGTGGAGGAGCTCGATGGCGCAGTGGTTAACGCGCCCGGTCGGCGGTTGCTGAGGTAAAGCAACTTTCGCAAAGGCCGGTCATCGGATGGGTGACCAAAAATTTATCATCTCGAGCTCCTCCATGCTTCGGAAGGCACATAAAAACCGTTGGTCCCGGCTGCATTAGCAGTCGTTAACAACCACCATCCGCATGGGCCCGCGTGGTGGTTTATGGCCCGTTCTCCCTATCCATCCATAGGGAAGGCTCGTGCCCCAGCAGTGGGGACATAAAATGAGCTGATGATGATCATGATGATGACACTGTTGGTACGTCTAATCAAAAAAATAGCTTTCTAACTCACCTTGTGTATAGTGCATAATATCAATAAGCTGCCACCGTAACTTCGCCACTGCTAATCACAACCATACGCATCACTAACCTGAAACAAACAGAAATAAATCATTTAATCAAGTGTAACGCCTCGGTAGCCGAGTGGTAAAGCGCTCGGCTCGATATCTGAGGGTCCCTAGTTCAATTCCCAGGTCGTGCAAAGTGTGTTTCGGATTTTTCGATGCAAAGCTCGGATTTGTGATCACCAACCCGCATTTGGCAAGCGATACCATCAATTGTAGTGATGACTTGATTTCAATGATGGAGGCCTTTGCCCAGCAGTGAGATAGTTATAGGCTATTTACTTTTACTATTTAGGCTGGGGTAAGGAGAGATAGGATCGAGAGTAGCTCGATGGCGCATTGGTTCTCGTGCCCGGTCTGCGAGTGCTGAGGTTAAGCAATTTTCGCAAAGGCCGGTCATCGGATGGGTGACACATAATTTATCATCTCGAGGTCCTTCTTGCTTCGGAAGACACGTAAAGCCGTTGGTCCCGGCTTAACAACCACCAATCCGCACTGGGCCCGCGTGATGGTTTACGATCCGTCCTCTCTATCCTTCTATAGGGAAGGCTCCTGCCCCAGCAATGGGGACATAAAATGGGCTGATGATGATGAAGGAGAGATGGGGTATTACTAATAAAACCTCCTACTCTATCTAAGCTGCCAGGATAATCCAGGACCACCATAAATAATCACCGGAATCACCACTCAACTCCCGTTTAACTATTCGGAGAGTTTTTTAAAGTTGATTTACGTATACTAAAAACAGAATAAAACACTGCTACAATTTTATAAATAACTAGCTGACCCGGCGGACTTCGTACCGAACTTTTTTATCAACCCTATGTTACTCACCGCTAATGTAGCATTCTAATGGTGAAAGAATTTTTAAATCGGTCCAGTAGTTTTTGAGTTTATTCGTTGCAAACATACATAGAATTCAAAAAGATTTTTTATTAAATATATTTTTTTTATAGCCTATGTTACCCGAAAGGACTAACATTCTATTAATGAAAGAATGTTAAGATTTGGACCAGTAGTTCCATTGATTAGCCCCGACATACAAACAAACAAACAAAGTTACAAACGTTACCTCATTATTAATAGTATAGATGTGCCTATGACAAACGAATTGTAATTCCTATAACGTGTGTACACGACATGATTAGACATTGATCATCGATTGAGGGCATTAGTCAACCAAGCTTGCTTAATACGGGTTAGATGGTGTTATCAATAGCAAATTCACAATATTAACCGGATTTCACAACTTCACTATCACCACCCTCCGTTTATAGCAGGATACACTTTTGTCGCCGACGGGGATCGAACGTAGAACAATCAAGTCTTAGGATATACACACAAAACTATACTTTAGTGTGTTGAGCTGAGGAGCGATTACTCACAGCTATCAGCTTGCATGTTAAAGCACAGAATACTTAATGATATAAAGATATATAAATAACAACGTTTGATTTAGAAAACTAAATATATATAGGCATAACTAAAAATATTTTGTATTTGTAAGCAAAGAGTACCAGTCTCAGCAAAGAGTACCAGTCTCAGCAAAGAGTACCAGTCTCAGCAAAGAGTACCAGTCTCAACAAAGTGCTGAGCTAGACTCAGCGCTGATTTTCAGTCTGGCCCCAGGGGTTGATGGTCGGAACGGGATAAATAAAGGAGTATGGATGGATGCTTGTGAGGGTGTTAAATATAGCATTTCTTATATTTCTTATCTTTTCTAAGATTCTTGTGAGTGGTGGCAAGTGTGGTGATTAAGGCATTACCCATTAATTGCAGTGATGACTCAATCCCAATGACAGAGGCCTTTATAACCAATTTATAGATGATTGATAGATGATGATTAATAGTAATAGCCAATTGAAATAATGTTAATGTATGAGCGAAGACCGACCTACAAGTTAAAAAAAAACGACGGGTTGCACTCTGGGAGTGCCGGCAGAAGTGAAAACTTGAATATTAACGTTGTGCATTTTTGATATTTTGGAATGGTTAGGGAATAATTAAGCACGAATTGCTTTAATTATCAGTATAAAAGTACTCTCATTTATGTGGTAGAATACAATATTTATTTATTGGGCTATCGTACACAAACATGACAATTTATATTTTATTAAAAAGTTATTATTATAAACTTTGCATGTCAACATGGCAGAATATGTAAAACTATAAAAATATGACCAACTTTTTGTATTACCAACCATATTCTTAGCAAATAAATAAAATATTCTATTCTATTTTATCAACCGCAACTATAAGTCGCGTTGCTTTTTTCGGTAATATATTCATATATGCCTATAGTAGTGTTAATATAGTCCTTTCTAAATAGTAGGTATACAGTAGACATTTCAAAGATTCATGCACACCAAAGAAGAAGTCGTTTTGGCATTTCTATAGCTATCAAAATAAAAAAGTTCTCTTTGATCGTACATACAAACCCTGTCATTCATTTTTTGTATATTTTCTATAATATCAGAAATTGTAATAGTTTTGTTCGTACAAGAGATAAAAATAATTGAAGTTTAGAGCCATCTGGCGGCAGCTGGGATAACCTTATAAGATTTGTAGAAGCATAGTCATGCTTGGAGAACTAGCAGCGCCATCTTTCAAACGTTGTTTGAAACAATTTCACAGTGTCACGTGTCCTGACGCGAGTTTAACATTTTTTACCCATACAACGCCGCTAAAGAAGTTTTCACTTCAAAAACTGTGTTTGACTAATACTATTTTAGTACGTTATGTAAAATTATCAATATTATCATTTTCTCTGTTTGAGGCTATGGTTGTGATAAAAAAATGTTCTTCTATGCAATTTTACAATATTTTAAAATAAAGAAGCGAGAAGAAGCACACTTGCCAACCAATGAATTTTAGATGAGTTTAAATTGTAGCTTAAAATTATTTTAAAATCATGATTTGTTTATACATACATACATACATACATACATACATACATACATCACGCCTTTTTCCCGGAGGGGTAGGCAGAGACCACCTCTTTCCACTTGCTGCGATCCTTACAGACTTTTTTCGCTTCATCCACATTCATTAGTCTCTTCATACACGCTCGTCGGTTTAGGGTACTCTTGACCTGACCTTTTTTAAGGACTTCCCCGATTTGATCCAGGTACTTGCGTCGAGGCCTTCCCCTACCAACATTTCCATCCATACTCGCCCTATATATACTTTTAGTCAGCCTGCTTTCCTTCATCCTCTCAACATGTCCGAACCATTTAAGCATTCCTTTTTCAACCCTAGTCACTATATCTTCTTTTACACCACAACGTTCCCTAATCACACTATTCTTTATCCTGTCACTTAGCTTGACTCCAATCATACTTCTTAACGCTCTCATTTCTACTGCATTTACTTTGCTTTCATGCTTCCTCTGCCATACCCAACTTTCACTGCCATACATCAGTGTTGGAACCAACACCCCTCCATGTACAGCCAGTCGGGCCTTATCGGATACCTTCTGACTGTTCATGAAAGCGTGCAACGCTCCATTCACCATGTTACCGGCATTTACTCTCCTTGCAATATCACTATCACACCTTCCATCTGCTGTAACCATTGATCCCAAATACACAAACTCTTTCACTTGCTCTACTTTTTCACCTCCTATCAGAATGATAGGATAAAGTAAGTGAATGATTTGTTTGTAAATATAGTTATTATTATAATATCTGCTGCGAACTGATTATACGGGCCGCGATAGCCTAATTGGTAGTACACCTAACTCGGTACGTTAGCGAGTGCCAGATTCCTGCTCGTGATTTTTTTTCAACAAGTTTTACGTTTTTTATTTAGTTTTACGTTTTTTACTACACTCTAGATACCTTTTAAACCACAAGTCTGTTACAGACAACATTTAAAACAGTAACTCAAAATGCAGAACCTAAATTATTCAAATCATAATAGTAAGTATACCAAAGTGAAGCCTAGTCGCTTAACCCAATTCTCAGTGCAAGCACCCGGGTATGTTTATAACAACAATTTAGACCTGCATTTAAACCTTATGGAATCGGCGCAAAGCTCGGTGCATCCTGGGCAAAATATTAGGTCAGAATGGTCATTACTTGGTAAGCTTCGGTTTGTTGATGTTGCACTGCGAAAACATAGGGATGGGCAAGCGACTTTATCGATAACTTGTAACACATAAAAAGTTTTTATTTTCGATAATATTGATCAACTTTTTTAAGTACAAATTATAAGAGATTTAACTTTAACAATAGTGTAAGCGTACATTAAAGTGGGGAGCTAATGCTTTCCTACTGCATGGCAAATGCGTGAGGCCTTTGCTGTGGTTCCCACTTTCGACTTTCTATCCTGGGTTTTTTTTGGGCCTATCTGTTGTCAAGGTTCAGCTTAACTGTCTGTAATCTGTATTAAGTAAGCTTATATAAATATTGTAAGACCTTTAAGCATGACTCAAACGAATTAAAATAATATGAAGATCTTGTTTAAAAAAGTTTCTTAAATTTAAACAAACTGAACAGGAACACTTTCGAACACCAATCATAATTCTATTAAAATGACTTTTCAATTAAATAATGCAACTAGAATGTCTTATTTAGTTGCCTTCTAACAGTATCCGTAGCTGACGTTCCTACTTTGCATACATCACACATACAAGTTTAGTTTTTGTTGCTATTCGAATAAAGGCACTTGTGGCTATTGTGCCTTTTGGCTAACAACGACAATATGGCGAGATTTATACCCATGTCTAAAGGCACAGTAAATATCAAACTAGAAAGTTGGTAAGTTTAATTCGTATCTTACTATCACACTCTATCTTTTGCGTTGTTTTGAGAGCGCCACCACGCTCGCTTACGCTTAGCTATTTTAGAATATTTGATTGTAAGACGATAATTAAAACTGCCTCTTACGTAGCGTCTACCAACTAATTTGTCTGTAGCCTTAACGACCGTATTATTAGAATGTTTGTGTTTTGAATGTTATAGAAAAGATTTACTTACTATCAAACGAGATGGAGAGGAAGAGAGTTAGTTTAGTTGATTAGATTTAACCAAAACTTTTCTGGTGACTCTATTTGGTTTATTAACTGGAGTTAATCTACCTACCTAATCAAATATTTAACCCAGTTCTTACTGTCAGGTACGGCATCAATGAAGTCAAGTTTCTATGAGGCTGTATGCACTGTTCTACGGTAACCGCTAGAGCGCTAGCACGCACACACGCGCAGGTGTGCCAGAGCCAAGTGGAACGCATAAATATAGCAAAACACAAAGTTATCGATGCCGCTAAGCCGCTTTTATTGACTATCGGGCACAACACTAGAGAAAAGACCTAACCACAGCAACTGCCACGCTATTAGCAAGCATATCTTTCAGTGTTAAGGTTTAAATTTGATTGGTGGTTGCATCACCGATATTCCGCTAAGCCCGCATCAAGTTTGGTTTTGCAATAATGACACCATGACAGGCATAGTGCACTGTATGCGTTTCGTATCGTTAATCGATAGTGTTATCGGGCTTGAATACAAGCTTCGTTTAAGTGTTTAGTTGTCCGTGATTTGTTGCAGATATGATCTTTTCATCGATAGCTATCATTCTCGTAATTTGATTCTTTTTTAAGACTGAATCAGCATATTCATTCGGGTTACGATCGTGCAAGCTATGCAACTTTCGCAAAGCTGAAGTGCTGGATTGGTGAACAATAGACTACTAAGACTACTAAGACTACTAGACTACTCCCTCGTTTTTTGGAGAGATTTGGCTGATAGCTGATTTTGGTTCAAAATATAAATCAGCATGACCATTCAAATAAATTTCGTATGTAAAACAATAAGGAAAATCGTCGGTGGAATTTAGAAAACCACTCACAGCTTACGTACCGATGTCTGCTGTATTTGTTTAGATGCAATTTTGTGTGTATCATCATTGTTCATACAATTTCATTGTTTGTCAACACAATCGCTCGCACAACGGCTGCAACTCTAGCATTACAAGTGCTGGAAATCGCGCTGCGCCTAAGTAATCCTATTATGAAGTACTAGCTGTAACGTAATAATTAGTGACTTGCTTACCTCATCACAACATTTCACACACCTAAACGCTAATTGATTTTGAGATAAAACTTACGCAATGTTTTTTGCGAAAAATTATTGCAGTAATGCAACTGTGCCGAAATATTGGATACTCATAAATAATAAACTGATTTTAACATCTTGTTGGATGATGGAACCCATCTGTTAGAATCGCACGAATAACTGTTTCACAGCTTTTTTAATTTTTTATTTATTTCGCCTTGGTCGGTGGTTGAGCGGAAACACGCTCGGCCTAACATATGGAGAAACCGGATTCTATTCCCAAATCGAGCAAAGTGTGTATTTCGATACATCGCCCGGGTTTGTGATCATCATCTTAGGATTGCTACCACTATCATAACTAAGCCGATCGCCATTACCACAACCTTAATATAGTAACGTTGTTGTAATAGCCTGGTTGTTAAGCGCGTCTACTGGCGAAGGAGCCCTTTCGGTCGCATAATATCTTTCGTCATAATGTAGTTTGGCATAACAGTTTCAGCATAAAGTTTTCTCGCATATACTATGATAAGCAGAATGTTATAAACCCATAATGGTTCATAGGCATAATTTTAATTTACTATAATTGGCTTTATCATAATTTTAATCAGCATAAATGTAAAGAACATAATTGCTATACGTCTAAATTTATTTTATTTATTAGACAACAGGAATACTAGCTGCCCTGCTCCTGTAGGTCATGTGATAGGTTAGAAATTTAAGACAATCGCGAAGCGCAGCGTAGCGATTTCTTGAATTTCGAGGTTATTTTTTTTATTAGACGACAGAAATCTAGCTCCATACAAAAATTGTTGGTGGGCAGATGCGATAAAATAGATGATGATGTACTCGTTTCACAATCATTTTATAATATGATATGGCTTTTTATTTATGTATGTTAAGATTAGTAATCGTTATTGTAAAAACATTTATGCATGAACATTTGATGCTGATATCTCATTATTATAAAAGAAGTTATGGGAAAATAAAGTATGCCTTATGATTTATTCTGAATGAACGTTATGCGAAACGAAGAGAATGCCAAAAAACGTTATGCAGCCTTAAAATATGCCTCTAGAATTTATGCAACCCAATATGGACCCTATTGACGTAGCACTAGTTCCTCCTTCTTCCGAGTGAAGTGCGAAATCAGAATTAGAATTATTTATTTAAGGTCAAGCGGTTCCCAGTTGCGATTTTGTTTTGGATTTTAAAATAACATTTTGGTATAACCAAAAAACTTAGAGGTCTCAATTTAGCCAGACTAAAATAAATCCTAATGAAAAAACAGAGTAATTGGATCCGTTAAATATATATACATAGAAGCAGTCTGTTGTTATTACTTTAAAGTCAAAGGTCGCGCCGAGTGGAGAGCAGAACAAACTTAGATTGGCGCCGATACTCACTTGTCTAAATAGAGTGTTAAATTTGTTTTTCTTAGACTATTTCTTGTGTTTGCATTAGTATTTAAATGAATGAGGTAATTTATAGCAAGTACAGTTTTAAATTGTTAACTTAATTAAGTTAACTAGTGGTGGCCCAGTGGTCGAAATTCGACCGTAATTTTTTTAAGGCTGCACGGATTGTATCCTAAGCAATGAAAAATTAAAAAAGATAGAATGTGAGTTTGGATTGGCATTGACAGATGTCGGCCGCATTAAAGAGAAACAATACGTGTGTGTCAAATACATGGTAGTGTGTGTAATGTGGTTTTTGTTGTATTTTTTATGCATAATTTAAAAAAGATATATTAATATTCGGATAACCTTCTTTATATAAACTATAAGTGTGCGAAATTTCATACTCCTCCGTCCGCACAATTTTCGTAAAAACGGGTACAAAGTTTTTGCTTCACACTAATATATAGATGTTCAATGAGACAACGATTCTAAAACATGTTGTCAATAATGATTTGATCTGATCTTTAATATTTGTAAAAATATTATGATCGGATGTTAATAACGGTAGTTGTTGACATTGAATAGGCCTTTGGCTTTCAAAGTAAATAGTGTTGAATAATTTCGGCGGGTTGGTTAGAACCACGATAGCTCAATTGGGAGAGCACCTGACCCGGTTTGTCAGAAGGGTGCAGGTTCAAATCCTGCTCGTGGAATTTTTTTCAACATTTGTGTTTTTGTAATTTGTTTCGCAACAAAATTTGCGTTAAAAATTATATAAATAAAACAATATTGAAATAGTCACTATCTCAGTTGCTCCGTGAAATCAGGACTTGCGAAGGGTTGGTAACGTCACGCAATAATATAAGTTATAACTTACTTTAGCTGGACTTTGGCAGTTCAATGGTCCTAAAACTATCTACGAATTTACCTGCATTTATTTTTCGAGCGCCAACATGCCGTAGTTTCATATGAAAGGTGTCATTTATAAGATTGGTTTCATCTCGAAGCGAGCAATCAACACTTACTTCTAGACACCAAAGAAGATCGACCAATTTTGATGACTGATTTTTAACTTTTTTCATAAAAGCCACGCTCTTGTCTGTGTATCCTTTTTCATTCATCTCCATTCCAAGCTAATTCTTTATTTTTCTTTACAATACAAGCATAGTGTAAGTAACAAAACACAAAAGCTCTAATCCATATTCATATTCATTATTTATTGAAAATATAATTCGTTCCTGAGACCACTGATATCCTCAAGTCGCACAATTCCTACGAATTCCATACGGCAGCAAACATTGTCATCTGCCGTTGAAATTCATTAGTCAAAAATCAAGCGTTCTCCCAAGCCAGCAGGTTTGCCGAAACAATCTGTGTTGTAACGATCAATCATGCAAATCACCCCTCGAGGAATACGGCCGACGTTTGTTTTGTCTCTATCTTTGAATAATGCTACAACTTGCTTTAGTTTAAAATGGATATGATTTAGTGCCGCTGCAGGAATATTCGTCGTTTATTAAAAAATACTGGGCAAAGTTTTCATTTCACTAGTTTCAGTCTTTTGGCGCGGAGCTTTCGGTAAACTTTCACCACATCATTTTAAAATGTAAAAAACTTAATGAAAACGAAACGCTCAATGTTATATTATTATACAAAAGTAATTTTTTTGTCTACTTAGTAGACGATATTAATTTCAAAATATCGAAAACATTCAACATAAACATTCTTAATAATTAGAAATGCATTAAATTTAGTAAGATAATAACACAGACTTACAACTTACGCAATGCACCGCACTGCAGATGATAAAAGAGAGTGTCAGACGTAAAAACAAATTAATATTAAAAAAGAAACGGCAATGATCGATTATACATTTCGAAATACCAGTGACCAGGGACCATGCAAAGGCTCCGAAACGTCAGGTTAAAATAGTATTTGACAATTTTTTAATCTAATCCGTTATCAAAATTCAAAATTCAATATTCAAAATTCAAAATCATTTATTCAGTTTAGGCTACAAGTAGCTCTTATGAATGTCACTATGCCATCGGTTCGTAAGTCTACTCTGGGCGGGAGATCTTGTACTGAGAAGAACCGGCAAGAAACTCAGCAAGTGTCCAGCTCTTTTCTCCCTTACAGCGTCAAAAATATTGGAAAATGCCCTATCATAGCAGGACACTTTCCATTACAATAAACACAAAAAATATAGAAGACAACCACAACATGTAAAAAAAAAACACAAAATAAAAAATATACGTTAACTAATTTGCATCAGGTAAAAGTTACAATTTCCACAATGTCATACAGTACCACTACAGTACTATCGTAAAAGTAAAAAATTGTTTAAGAAAAACAAAGTCAAATTATAGTGAAAAATACTAAAAATAAAATAAGTATGCGTGAGCAGACCAGCCTCCAATTCAATTTTATGTGTAATTCTTAGCTAATAATACCAAATTCGATAATTATCATAATAACTTATATCAAGCAATTGTTATTGATAAACCTTATACTCATTACACCAAAGTGTACAGTCGTATCACCAAGAGCAAGAGAGAGAGAGATATAGAAAGAGAGAAAAACATTTATTCGTTATAAAAACCATATCAACACAATAACTAAACAAGTCAATTAGGTCCTGGCCCCAGATATAGTTAATATGGATGTATGAACACAGTTGCATGAACCAAAACTCTTAAGTTCAATGGCAAGACTGCAGTGCATTACAAGCATACGACATGTAGGAACACTCGTCCGAATAGTAACAATGGCTGCCGACAATTAGCCGCGTCTCGCCGAAGCCCCTCAACTCTAAGCCGGAGCCAGACGCCTCTGACGCCACTTTTATTTCGTCTCTATCTATAATGTGAAGGGTAAAGGTACTAGATGTGGCTTTATTTGTAAAAGTAAACCTAACCTAGCATAGACATTCTGCCCAGTCCTGAGCAAAATATTAGAAAAAATGATTGGGAAAGACTAAAATGGCAGAGCCGAAGCTTAAACTTTACGATCCAGAAAAACACGGAAAACGGCTCTCTTATCCATTTCATTATAATAAAGGGTATTACTGTCATTGATCAAAATAAGTAAAATAAAAAATTGGATATAGACGGCAAAATATTTTACCATTTTTACACCCGTTTGCACTAAACTTATAAATCGCCTAAGTCTTTGCTTAACTACTACCCGGTCAAGTTAAGTCGGCACCTAAGTGTAAGCGAAGTTTTCGAGCCAGGTGCCGAGTTAACTTGACCGGGTAGTTAAGCCAAGACTTAGGCGATTCATAAGTTTAGTGCAAACGGGTAAGTCTTCTATTTATTTAGGTCTAATCTATTCGGAGACGTAACGGCTCTATCTAATCAAGACGGAGAATAATTCTTATAAGAATATGCTTTGAATTCTCGCGAATTGTGATATAAATTTCTAATCGATGCAATAAATGTGTTCAGAAGTATATTGTAAATATTTTTTCTTAAGAATATGCATGCTTCTTAATTTTTAAAAAGAAATTAATTAGATGTCGACACTGTTAAAAAGCCTGACCTACATTTACATTTTTAAATAATAATTACTAATAGATTTACTAAACATAAAAGTAAAAATATAATATGGATATTGTGTAAATTAAATTGAATAAACCGATGTTACATCTAGAAAGCAATGTGTGTCCGTAGCACATTCAGCTTTAGAATTGTTAGTGAATTCTTGTCATTACCCGTGTCAAACGGTTGTGAGGCTTCCACGGGGCGAATCATTCCTTTTGTCCGCAATTTCTTTTACTTAAAACGTTGCATTTCAATTGCTTCAAGAAAAATATAATGACGTTACATTGCTGGTCAGCGAATCTGGTCAGAGTTGATCTCTGACAATCGCTATAAGAAGTGAATACCCTACGAATTCCAATTATTAACATTATATAGAATATTATTATAGTACGTAGGCTATTTTGTTTACTCTTTATTATAACACATAATGTAAGGATTTGCAATAACACTAAAGGCTGATTTTTCAATCGTCAGTTAAATTTTATTCATTGAATAATTTTGACATAATGACAGATTCTCCTTAGAAAATATGTCAAAATGACAATATTAACTTATCAGAGGATTGAAAAATCGGGCTTAAGTAAAAGGCAGATTTAACGCTTTGAGGCATTCTCTACAAGTCAAATCAGTTAAGGTGTCAAAAATCATTTAAAAAGTATTATTACTAACGCCTCGGTGGCCGACTGGCAAAGCGTTCGGCCCTCTGGTTCAATTTTCAGGTCGATAAAAGTGTGTTTCGGATTTTTCGATGTAACCCGGGTTTGTGATCACTAAGCCCGCATTTGGCAAGCGTGGTGATTAAACCATTACCCATCAATTGTAGTGATGACTTGATTTCAATGATGGACGCCTTTCAGACAGTCATAGTCTAGGTTACTTCACTTTTATTATTTAGTTCTATCATTTGCTTCTTAGTTCAATAAAAGCGGTTTAACAATCACATGATAAATTATAAGGTACATCACACTATTTCTGACAACCATGAGTCGTTTTCTTTCAAAGCTATAATGTGCAAACGTCATTTCAATCTTTAATTTTCCGCATTATACCTTTGAAAGGTACAGTAGCTACTTAACCAATAACAAAGTCTTTCAGGTAGCACGAGGGTGTATCGCGGCCTTCATCATCATTACCCCCAGCACTTAGGCCGTCAGTCATCCGTCAATGGCAGCGGCCGTTTTTACTTCATCTAGCCTATCATTACCGGCGACCACTTTAGCTAGGCTTTGTTTTACTAAGTCTACGTCTAGGTCGACTTTTACACAGTTCATTGGAACTCTTTTTTCATTTTTTATAATACTCGGTAGAAAATATCTCAAGTTCTTAGGAAATGCACAAACTTGCATTAGGCTACCGTGGGTGGGTTCTCCCTATGTGCTATTGTTAGTTCATGTTAAAAGGCCTTTTTTTATCTTGTCAATCCTTCTTACAGTATGTGCATCGGTAAAAAAACGTTTACACTTTATAGGCTTATGATAATGATAATAATCATGCATAGATAAGCACTGAAATAAGAGTTACTTTTTGCGTTATGTTATGAAAATTGAATCACAACTAGTTTTGTAGTGGATGATGTTCATATTTTTTTAAATGCTACTATTTGCTCTGTTCGATTAGTTATTGTTATTATGTCTAGATCCTTCTTGTGTTAGTTTTCATTCATACATTTCATTATCGCATACAAACTCAATCAAGATTTTTCATACCAATTTGAGACTTTGATTCGAATCTTTCCATAGAGAATTAAAACACACGAAGTTTCCAAGTTTTTTTAAATATGTTTTATTAACTTCTTAGATGTCTGCATCTTTCTTAAGCATATATTATTTAACTAAAATTGACTCAATCGTTTAAAAATATGAATTTTTAAATTTGTATGGCATATTTGAATGTTTACTGGTATTTGAGATATTCCAAACCACTCTTGGTTTGGAGTTGGACGCTGTACATCCGTTCAGTTCGGTGTAACAGGGTGCCCTTCAGTTTGTTTCAAGGGTTTGCAAAGTACATACACTTTGTGGCTGGAGTTTGCGTGCTCGCCAGTTGCTTGTTGTCTTTACCTGATCGCTTGCATGAGACTCGTATGATGGATATCGGCTGCCTTTATTGGAGGTAATTTTCTTTTGTAGCCTTTTTCTAATCCAACAGTAAACTGCATATTTAATACTCTTTGGTTCTGATAAGTGAGTATGTCATTGTATGTATTTGAGGAATTCTATAAATTAGTTTGATTCCTCAAACTGTAGTAAGGAAACCTGCCGACTACCCTTATACCGTGTCCAATTCCTTGCTTCATTTCAAGTATCTTTTTTATACATTTTTTTATTATCATTGTAATTTAAAGAATAACAAAATTTTGTTTTTCATTATTTCCCCATCGTCCATTAATATTGTTTTACGAAAAAGTTCTACGAAACAATCGTAACTGTATTACGCTTTGGGTGGGTCACGAACTCAACTCCTCTCATAGTATAAACAACATTTAAACCAATTATTTTAAATGCTTTGTTTTTGCGTTCACGATATTAGGGGTAGGTATATTATGAAGTATATTGAAAATTTATTTAACTTGAAAAAAGTGAATGTCTCAGAATGAACTCAAAGCCACGGTCGAGTAGTCTTTCAGATTCAGGTTCAGAGGTTCAGGTATATTGTTGTAGTGGTGGTATGTCCACATAAAGGCTGGCAGCGTGAAATATGTTTATTGGTAGCAAGTCGTAACAATAGCAATATAGACATAAAATTTAACCAAAATATGATTAAATGCATTTATGAACTTGCATTACGTTGGGTATAGCTTTAAAAGTTTTTCTATAATAACTATTAACTACCCCGTTTCCTACTGTTTTTCATTTGGAGTACTTGTATGTAATGCAGCCATATCATTGTGTTATTAATAGTAAGAACAATAATTAATTTAAAAAAAACTAGCCTAGTTGTACAATTTATATTATAAAGTCTATCTATACTAATATTATAAAGCTGAAGAATTTGTTTGTTTGGTTGAACGCGCTAATCTCAGGAACTACTGGTTCGAATTGAAAATATATTTTTGTGTTGAATAGTCAATTTATTGAGGAAGGCTATAGGCTATATTACATCACACTATGAGTATTAACGCGGGTGAAACCGCGGGGCACAGCTAGCACAATATAAACAGATTATGGATTGTTTGGTAGTTACATTATCACAAACTTTTTTTTTATAGATAATACGGCAAATGACTCCATTCCACCTGATGTTAAGTACAAATGGAGTCCAGACGCGAAGATAACTGGTGCAGCGTGAAAACAAACGTAGTTAACCTCACTCTGCCGGCCCACAAGGTGCTTCTTCACGCCTCTTTTGAAGGACCCCATCACATATCTATTCCACCTTTTGGAGGTGCGACAAAGAAATGAGTCACCAAATTTCTTTGTGCGCGATGGGATATTTGAGACAGTGAAGCGGTGACTCCGAATAGCACGTGTTCTCCTATGAAGGAAGGGAGAAGGAGGGATGAACATAGATAAGTAGTTATGTTCAAAGTCTTTTGGTTTATCCAAAATAATAATGCATCACATAACACAACTAAAGTTAAATACTTGCGTTACGCTTCAAACCTTTTTTTGTTTAATTAAAGCAAACGTTAATTATTCAGAATGATTCTTATGCGTAATCTACATACGAGTACTAAACAAACCAAAGAATGTACTTATACACTTTATCCGCTATAATTGAGTCCGCTCCGCTATATTTGAGACTCCGTATTTGAGTAGTTCTGTAACATATTTGGTATAAGAAACTTCAACTTGTCGTCATAAATTTATTCCGAAATGCTGATAGTATTTTAACGTGTAGCTGGGAATAGTAACGGATCTCAAAATGCTCATGCAACAAATGTCGTTGACAATTCTTTCTCACGGCATCTGGAGAGTTTCAGTCGCCTTATGCACAGAGTAGGGAGCAAGAAATAGGAAGAAGCGATCGCTATCGTCATAGCTTTGTGTTATATATTTAATTCAGCTTCAGTGCAGCAATATAAAAAAGTAAAAAATATAATAATATAATAATTGTATGCTAACTTTGTTGTTAACAAATTAAAATTTTTATTACAAGAGTTGAAAAAAAATCCTCGAGCGGGAATTGAACCTGCACCCCCATGACATGCTGTCAGGTCAGGTTACTTAATTTAAGGTATTTTTTCAACACTTGTTTTTTTTTAAAGTCATAACATTGCTCCTAGTTTCAATAACGATAGGCTCAAATGAATGGCATACCAAAGAGTGTTAAAAAAATCCCGATAAACTGCATGCGTAGTTTTAAAGACAGCAAATACAAACTAAAGTGTTTTTTTAAAATCAATACCTATGTTATATTTTAATTATCATAAAAATATATAAAATTAGGAAAAATATCATAACAATACCGCCAGTTTTAGAGTACTCGTACAAGCCTTTCAAAATTCTTATCACAACCGCAACTTACAGTAACTTCGCAAAAGAAGTTATTATATCAAAAGTAACTTTTAGTAGTTTGCCCACTATAATACTAAAAATATCATTTTCAAATGACTATCGTAAATATTGGTACAAAATCGCTGTCTCCTATACACTTGCGCGCCTCCCAAAGTACCTCAAGTAAAAGTTGCTATTTTTCCCATCTTAAAGGCTTCTAATATCGCAGTTCCCCGCCTCAGGCCCGTTGTCATTTGTCTGCTACTGCTCCGTAGGCAAACTTCGTCTCAGTGTTTGAAAGCACTACATTATATCCGTCCCTCTTTATCGTCTTTGTCCATAGTGTTGTTACGCCCTTATCGATATGAAAATAAAACGGTTTAGTTGGCTTATACAGACATGTACCGTCCACTGAGTAACCCGGGACCTTTGCATCTGAGACCGGTGGTCTTTACCTAGACCACATACGTTGTTCAATGATGATGATGATGATGATGATGATGATGATGATGATGATGATGATGATGATGATGATGATGATGATGAATCGCAAATGTGTTCTGTTCTATTGCACGTTCCTCATAAGAGGTTGGAGTATCTCGTGTACCTTAAAGTACGTGAAATTGTATTATTAAAATTGCCATGTTGTTGGCACAAATTGCGTGTGTGGTTTGAATAGAATAGTGAATTCGATTAGCAACAAGACACATGTTAATAAACTCGGTTTGGTTGGTGGTATTGTTTGTTTGAAGTCCTCCTAAGCTATCATCATCTTTTCTAAGTCTGTTATCATAACAAAAATGTCGGTACCACTAATATGTCTTCTAACAGAAGAGATATAACATCCTGTTCCTCAAAGATGGAGATTCCGGCCGTAAACGCTAACCCGTTGTATCTTTAAAAAAAATAGTTTAGTAGATTAGGAACTCTTAGCTAAGTTCGGCTTGGACACAATTTCGATATAACACATTTTTATATCGACATGCTGTGAAGATCCCAAACCTAGTCAGAGCAAGACTCGGCACTTCCTTACACAGCTCGGATTTCTTTTTAATACCACACATTTAAACTCCTTACGTAAGGCCGGCGTGTGCTCAACAAACTTTAACGTCGCGGCTCACCTACTTATATTTTAGTTTTTATACTGTCTCCATAGTTTTTTTTTATAAAAACTATATGATGTTAAGTTAACTAGAAAATTTTCATGCTCTAGTAAATGCAAGAACCAGTCTACAGTTTTCGTTTAAGTAGCTGATGTAATGTTTTCATTTCATTGATTCAAGTAGATCCAACTTCGAGACTGAATTAGTAAAAGTTGTTTCTTTTATCATTGAAATCAAGACATAACAATATATTTCTTTTTAATTTATTTATCATATTAAAAAAATACAATACAACTTGTAATAAGCATATAAGAAACCAACGTGGTTTATAACAAATGCTATAAATATGATGAGTCTATACAAAAAACTAAAAATTGTATAAAACAGTTGGGTCACTTAATTACAATTCGCACTGAACGATAAATTACTAAGAAAGTAGGATATAAGTTTCGATTTTAAATTATTTAGTACGTTAATATTATGCCATCAAAAACAAACTAGTAAAAAAAACCAAGTCTCGCAACTTAGTTCTTCTACCGTAAAAAGTTGTGAAATCCATGTAATACCAAGTCGGTTAATTTATTCAATCTCTACTTAAGGGACCTTCTGTCTTAAGTTATTACGTAATTATCTAACCTAACAACACCTTATAGTGACTATGTCAATATTAAAAATATTTTATGTTTTAAACGAATAAATTGACTTGGCCATCGCATGAGAACACAATGTATCTCACAAGTAATACATATATTATATTAAAGTAGATTGTTAGTTATTTATGCAGTTGG
Organism: Eudonia mercurella; assembly: GCA_963082485.1. NCBI lineage: Eukaryota > Metazoa > Arthropoda > Insecta > Lepidoptera > Crambidae > Eudonia > Eudonia mercurella. Next base: position 18,119,560 of record OY720027.1, on the reverse strand, counting down.
TGTATCTAGAAAACTGGACCGAAACGCAAAATATTTTAGTTTTCCCTTGGTTTATATACTAAACACTAATTGTATTCTAAATTCGAAGCTTCTAAGTCTGCTAGAAGTACCTTAGAGTTTTGATGATCGGTCAGTCAGTCAGTAAGTGACAAAATTAAGAAACTTTGACTAGTTATATTACTTAAACTACTGGTTCAAATTGAATGAAATTTGAAATATACCGTATTTTTACAATGCCTGTTTAGTTACTGAAAATTCAGGCTGGGGTAGTGATGACTTGATTTCTGAATTTTTAATTATTGAATAATAATTAAAAATCAAAAGTTAATAAAGTGCTCTTAGTAAACTAAATAGTCATAGTATCGAATTTAGAAATAAAGGTATATTTTTGTTGCATATTTCTGACCCTAAGATTTTTATTTGTTTAACCAAAGTCAGTGGCAGGTTCTAAAGAAAGTACCTGCCAACTGATAGAACTAATCTACTTATAAATCATATTAAATCTGATCACTTTATCTAAAACCGAGCACAGCAAAAGTCGATCAACTTTACCGATTCCAACCCGAGAACTCAAGCGGCGCAAAAAGTCCCATCCACACTCACACGGGCTGCTCACTGCGCTCACCCGCGTAAACAATATACTGTAATAAATCAGTCGCGAACTTTAATAAGCCCGCCACTTCCGCCACGGAACAAGTTCGCCGTCTCTTTGCTGTTACTTACGATTGGTGCGAGTTTCAGTTTCGTACTCGTACCTTACCAATTTAATACAATACACGTTAACTAGGCACGATTTAGTTTTTATTATGTTCTAATTTTTAATGTCTATTGAATTTTAGAGAAAGTTAAAAAAACAGCATTCAAAATAATTTATTTGGTTTAAGCTACAAATTAGCGCTTATTAATGTCACTTTGTCATTGGTTTGTAAGTCTACAGGGCGGAAGACCTTGTACTGAGAAGAACCGGCAATAAACTCAGCAATTGCATTTAATTTCTCTCTTTCTTTTACGATGAGAGATGGGCAAAGATCGCCACTGACTGGGTTCTATGTGGCGGACACCAGAAACCGAAATAGCGGAGATGGCGGGATAGCTTAACCACATTTTTGCTGGGACAGGGGCGTGTGGAGACGTAGAGGGGAGTCATTTGCCTAGCAGTAGGCTATAAAATAAAATAAAAAATATACGTAAAAACTAAACGTGATTAGATTCTCAAAAGTGTATAATTTTATTTTGTAATATTTGCTTGAACGTTATAAAACAATATCTTAGTACTCATTCATAAAACAGTACACTTTAAACCCGGTACAGCCATGCATGCTCTTTTCACTAAAAACGCTTTTATTTGTGCGCTCATAAGCCGCGTGCCTTTTAAAATAAAGCTGCTTTAAACGAATTTTTAATTCTAGGAAGAAATGTCGCGAGTGCTGTTCCCTCAACGGCTCTCCTGTGGGGCGCTTAGCTCCGAGGACACCTGACGTATTTCTTTAGCGCATAAACCCTGGAATCCCTTTGCTGAAGGTAAAAATTAACTGGAGCAGTTTAAAATTATAGAAGAAATGTAAGTCAGTTTAAATCTTAATGGCGCAACGGGTAAGCAACTTTTGCAATGCTGGATTACTGGAAGAGTTATACAATTGAAATATCTCGAGCTTAGAGGCCGTTCGAGCCACTTTAAGCAATTGGTCCCCGGTTGTCGTCGTAAGATGACAGTCGCTAAAAACCACTAACCGGCTTTGAACTAGCGTGGTGGGTAATGAGTATGAACTAATTTTTCGATGTTTTATTGGCACATAACACAACAGAAATTGTGCTATGGCTTTTATAAAGACGTTTAAACTTTAATCATGAAGATTTTTGACATGTGTTTTTTTTTTATAAAAGAAGGAGGCAAACGAGCAAGCGGGTCACCTGATGGAAAGTAATCACCGCCGCCCATGGATACCCGCAAGACCAGAGGAATCGCAGACGCGTTGCCGGCCCTTAAGGAAGGAATAGGTTCGGAATGTGTTTTAGTTTTACGCAAATGTGTTTGAACAATGTTTTATGAAAAGGTTACACATTATTCCAAGAACGGGAAATCCGTTTCATGAAGCCGGACACGAAACATTATTTTCTTACAAAAGGAAAAACTTTAAAAGGCACACAAGTACTATCAACAATCAAGTTATGGCACTATTGTTTCAAATATAATATTGTTATGTATAATCCTTAGAAATAATTTAACTAGCACTAAATAAGAGTTTCAGTAGTGCATTTGAATGTGGAGGTCACAAGCAGCCAACTAGTTCTGTTCAAAATCAATAGTTATACAAGTTTAACCGCCGCGGACCCCTGGCTTATACTTTGGAATCTGATGATGATGTGATTAAAATGCTGAAGGATTGTTCTTAGGACTGATGGCCACTGGGGCGGAATAGTTATCGAGTGGCGACCGCGCATCGGAAAACGCAGTGTAGGCAGGCCTCCAACAAGGTGGACCAACGATCTGGTGAAGGTCGCAGGTTGCCGCTGGATGCGAACAGCACAAACCGATCGTTGTGGAGATCCTTGGGGGGGAGGCTTTTGTCTAGCAATGGACGTCATTTTAGCAGAGGATATGATGATGACGATGTCGAAGAATAAGAAAAATAGGGAGGAGTTAAAACAAGAAGAAACTTAGGTAGAAGCGCACTCCATCCGAAATCATCAAATATCATGAACTTCTACAGAATCAGACTGGACACAGGAAACACAGCAATGCTACTCTGTTTTATGGTGTCAGACTTAAGTAAGGTGGTGTTAGCTAGCCAGAGGTTTATAACAAGCCTTTGTCATCATAAAACATCTGATGAGATGACGATGACGAAGCCAAAGAAAAAGAAATAAAATTATAATAGTCAGTAAAAACATAACGTCAGTGTTTTTCAATTCCCTCAGATCTCTTCTAACTTTCGCTTGTGACAACACGCTTATTGAAAAGTACATGGCGATTTGATTCCAATACCAACAACCGAAGCCTGCTAAATAAGCAAACCGACAAAATGACAACGAAAATTCAAAGAAATATCGTTGAAAAACGGCCTAAAACCATACTTGCTGCGACGCCCATACAATATTCAGTGGATCGCATTATGCACTGGGTCTGTTTTCTGTAAGTAGCAAAATCAATATGACTTTTGTAGAACGAAAGATTTTCTTAGCACCACGTCATAAATATTAAAGTACATGACGACTTCTCCGTATTTCGACGTTGAAATGGAACATTATTTTTGTGTGAAATGTATGTTATTTTGTCATTACGGGATTATGTCGGGTCAGATCCCTGGGAGTTTTACTCAAAAAGCAAATGGACGGTTTGTTTAAATGTACTCCGGTTGCCTATTTACTTTTGTAATATTCTTTTGTTTGTGATCTATCATTTTGGGACCGCGATAACTGGGTGTGGTCTCTGATAAAGAGGGTCCTGGTTTCTTTTTCAATTCTTAAATAGGTACCTTCAACTGTTAACCACCTAATTAATCAAAATATTTCTTTAATGGTATTAATACCAATCTATCGAGGTTTAACATCAGCAGTATTGGTGTGGTATACCTAGGATAGGTATACTTTTTTAAGTATTTGAATTCCATCGGTTGTGGTCATGTGTCAGTACGTGACTACAACCTGATCTCTGTCTCGTCAGCATAATATTACAATACCTTATGAAACCCATATTCATTATCATCATCATCATATCATGACCAGCTCATTTTTATGTGCCCACTGCTGGCGCACGTGAGATGGATGAATAAGGAGAAACCTGTAGTACGTAACGTCCAAATAGGAAAAAATAACTTTTGTTTTGACGTAAAACAACACACAGACGTAAAACATAGGTAACTCAAAATTTTTAAATTAATAATGTACAACGAACAAGCCATTGCACGATCATCCAAAAAACAAAACACTGTATTCTGTTGACTTGGCAACTGAAACGCACCAGCTCAAAGAAACGTCTACATAGAAGAGGAGCTAATTCAAAAAGTTGCGGCTGCCACTGGGAATTCAACCTTCAGTCAAGGAGACGAGGATTTATGATCGACGTCTGGGGACAGCATCGAACTGATGGAAATTTTTGCAGTAACGCTTCTGAGCGTTATATTTTAACGGTTGTAGCACAGATTATTTTGTTACCCTATGCCTTTCAGGTATACTTCATTTAACAAAAATATTGAAAAAAAATTTAAACAAAAAAATGGGTATAATTTAAACTCACAGAAATATTTTTTAGACTAAGTACCAAATAAATTAAATGACTGTACAAATATTATATTTGCTTCCCAAAATGGATAAATGCTCACCAATTTTTTACACTATTATTCAAATGATTGAGGATACTAGCTGCCCTACTCCTGTAGGTCAATTATTCAAATGATTGAGAATACTAGCTGCCCTACTCCTGTAGGTCACGTGATAGGTAAGAAATTTAAGTCAATCGCGAAGCGCAGCGTAGCGATCGACTTGAATTTCGAGGTTATTTTTTTTATTAGACAACAGAAAGCAAAAATTACCAAATTGAAACTCGAGGCATAAAATATTGGTGTTATCTATTTGGTGACAAATAACATATTTGGTCTGAAATGCAGTTAAAATGTATTCATATATTTTATTGCATTTAATAAAAATGTAAATTGTATTCTTTTTTATAATATTTTAGGAAACACAATTTAGTGAGCATTTATCCGTTTTGGTAAGCGTTTCGAATTTTATTGGTAGTAGAATTGATACATTTTTGGTAGGCGTTTAAACACAAGCCAAAAAAAACGACCCTTATTTAAAGTTTTTATTGTTCCTACATTGGTGTCATTGAATTAAGTACGTCCCTACATTTTCAATTCCGGCTTTAAACTTATTAAATAACATAAATGTAATTTTAGATATTAAATTATCCTACATACCTATTAGTTAAAATTTAATCAATATAAAACCTATATATAAGGTCACATTTTATCAACTGCAAATATTTAAGGATAAATTCAACAACATAATATAAACTATTTTTATGAAAAAACCTTAAATTTTTTTCCAAGAAAAACGCCAAAAGACATTACGATTAAAAAGAAAAATTAAGTAGGTACTTTCGGTAGTTTCAATTCAAAGGAGCCGAAACAGAGAGGCCGCAATGCCTTCACCGCTTACACGTGCCCTTAGTTTCATTCATAAGAGCCGACAGAGAGGCCGCTCTTAAAAATATTACAATTTTTGTGTCAGGAAAAGTTAAAAAAAATCGCCCGATTTTTTTTCACTTCACTGTTTGCAAAACTCGCTGATATTTTCACAGATATTCTGATTTTAGTAACTAGGTAAAATGAAATGAATCTTTATTCAAATAAACTTATTAAATAAGCGCTTTTAACAACACCCATATAACATACAATCCTACATGACTTCTGTAATCATCAAAGAAAAAAAAACACTTACATACCCAACCAAAACAAATCACTTAACGCGAAACAAACTGCCGCAATAAAATCCGACTCACTACCCGCACTAATCAGCATCTCTAAATGTTGACTGAAGAGTTGCTGAACTTAATTACAAAGTTGAAAACGCTCGCGACTCGCTCACGAACAAGTTTCGGGAACGCAAACGATGAGCGAGCGCCGACACGTGACGTGACGACTGCGATTGAGACTTCTAACCTATTTGGTAAATATTGGGACTAACGGACACTAAGCCGTGTTGTGTGTACATGAGGAATGTAGGTAGGTTGAATACAGAATGCAGAAGTACCAAGAGTACAATATTAATTTTAGATGATATAAGTTATATTATCAAATCATCACATATTATTTCATCAACGCCGTCCTATGTCCTCCTAACAGACGCAGTTGCCACGGCTAAGCGCCACTTAGATAGCCTGGTCTAGTGGTCCTGAGATGTATCTCAGGAAAGCAAAAACGAGCGAGCGCCGACACGTGCCGTGACGATTGCAACTGAGACTTCTAACCTATTTGGTAAATATTGGGACTAACTGACACTAAGCCGTGTTGTGTGTACCTAAGGAATGTAGGTAGGTTGAATACAGAATGCCAAGTATCAAGAGCACATTTATTTCAGGCGATATAAGTTCTCGCCTGAAATAACGCCGTCCTATGTCCTTCTAACAGAAGCAGCTATAACACAGCCACGTGTGCCACCTAGATAGCCTGTTCTAATAGTCCTGAGATGTGTCTCACGAACTCAAACGACGAGCCAGTGCCAACACGTGACATGACGACTGAGATGCGATTGAGATATCTAATCTATTTGGGTAAATATTGGGACTAAACTACTAACAGACATCACATCACATCACTAGCTCATTTTATGTCCCACTGCTGGAACACAAGCCTTCCCTATGGATGGATACGGAGAACGGGCTCGAGCTCCCGGACAATAAACCGTATGGTGTGGACATAGAGATATATTAGGTCCTTACCTATGAAATTGGTGTTTTGTATGAAGATTTTTTATAAAATTCTATTTTTCATACTAACAGTTTTTTCAATTTTCTTAGCATCCACTTAGGTTAATGCTATAAAAATTGTAGGGCAGTGTGTTTGTTTCACTAGCTAAATATAGCAGACCCTAAAAAGAAAAAAAAAACAAGTACCTTCAAAGCTACAATGAAACAAAAAGTCAATACCGCTAAAAAAAAAGTCAATTAAAAATAAATATTTGGGCAATAAAGACACAAAATCAAAAATCATTGTTGTTACTGAAGCCTAACTAATATTGTCTTAATTAAATGTG